>CM060951.1:206726705-207111705 GCA_030765055.1 Mantis religiosa | reverse complement strand
TTCTTCTTCTTCTTCTTCTTCTTCTTCTTCCTCTTCTTCTTCCTCTTCTTCTTCCTCTTCGTCTTCCTCTTCGTCTTCCTCTTCGTCTTCCTCTTCGTCTTCCTCTTCGTCTTCCTCTTCGTCTTCCTCTTCGTCTTCCTCTTCGTCTTCCTCTTCGTCTTCCTCTTCGTCTTCTTCCACTTCCTCTTCTTCCACTTCCTCTTCTTCCACTTCCTCTTCTTCGTCTTCGTCTTCGTCTTCGTCTTCGTCTTCGTCTTCGTCTTCGTCTTCGTCTTCATCTTCTTCTTGTTCTTCTTGTTCTTCTTCTTGTTCTTCTTGTTCTTCTTCTTCTTTCTCTAACTGCTCTGTGCTGTTAAGCGTGGAGTACAAGCCTCTTCTACCCAATTCCTCCACTTTTCTTGGTCCGTTATCATTCTCTTCATTTCTGTCAAGGTTTTCCCTCTATCCTTTCCCAACTTATGAATGTATTCCTGATACAACATGCGTGGCCTTCCCCTAATTCTTTTACCTTCTGGTCTTGCTTCTAAATAATGTTTGGATTTTCTTTCTTCTGACATGTAGAGTACATGTCCATACCATTTAACTTGTATTTGTTCCAATATTTATTTAACGGAATGTGTACCCATCTCTTCCCTTATTGTTACATTTCTAATCATATCTCTTCTTGTCTTCCCCACAGCTCGTCTTAAATATCTCATTTCCATAGCTGTTATTTTGCTTTCTTGTTTCTGTAGGAGAGTCCAGCTCTCTGCTCCATATAATAGAATTGGTAGTATTATTGTTTTAAATACTATAATTTTTGTGTCTTTTGTTATTGCCTTTTTCCCCACAATAGTATTATTAATCTGATAGTAGACAGAATTGGCCTTTCTTATTCTGTTTAAAATTTCCTGCTCTATTTTTCCATCCTTATTTATAATTGTACCCAGGTATTCAGAACTGTCTACCTGTTCTAAGATTTCATCCTTACATTTAATTTTAACTTCTTCTTTCCTTCCTATATACATGGTTTTACTTTTGGGTATGTTTAATTCTAAACCTTTTCTAGTTAATTCTTCTTTCCATTCATTTAGAGCTAATTGTAAATTACTATTACTATTTGCTGTCAATATGGAGTCATGAGCATATATAAATGATTGTGTCCAAACTGGTCTTAAATTTCTATATTCTATCTCAGTTCTTGCTGTTCTTCTTTTGCAAATTTTCCATATTTCAACGTTCACAATAATAAATAAGAGTGGGCTGAGACTATCTGCTTGTTTAACTCCTCTATTCATCAGAAATGGTTCTGATTCTTGTCCATCTAATCTTATTATCCCTTTTGGTTCTTGATAAACTGATTGTATTGCTTCAAGAAAATTCATAGGTACTTTTTTGTTCCTTAGAGCTCTCCAAATTTCTTCACTAGGTACTGAAACAAATGCTGCTTTCAAATGTAAGAATCCTAAATAAATACCCTTTCCTCTATCTATAGCTTTATTATCATTCTCACTGAGAAAATTAGGTCTTGGGTTTGTCTACCCATTCGGAAAGCAGCCTGTTCTTCTTCTAAATCTTGTTCTACTATTTTCCTCAATTTCTGTTCCAGGAGTTTAGTGTATACATACAACCGGGGAGAGACATATAGGTCTATAGTTTGAGCAATCACTTTGATTGCCTTTCTTACGTATTGGAACAATTACATTAAATTCCTAAACTCTTGGTATTTTTTTGCGTCCATATCTCCTGAAATAAACTTTTCGGTATTTTTATTAATTCTTTACCTCCATATTTAATCAGTTCTGGTGCTATTTCATCCCTAACAGCTGCTTTACCTAGCTTGATTTCTTGTATTGCAATTTGAACTTCAATTCTATCAATTTCCTTTTCTTCTTCCTCTCCCATATGTTTACAGTAGGATTAAACTAGGTTGAGACAGATTACACTTATCGTAACCCCTCAAATTCCTCACGGTGGCGACTGCGCAGTGGTTCCACACCCGAGGGTTCAAATCCGCACCCAAGTCGTCTTAGATTTTAAAATTGTTAAAGTATCACGTTAAAATGCCTTCAGTTATAAAGTTTGAAATTACAGGAGAGTTAAAGTAAAAGAGCCTGTTTGGTGAGTAAATTGATCCAAATACTTAGTGGCACTCTAAATCAAGAAACAGGTTGTTTGAGACACTTGACATTCACGTTGCATGTTGCCGAGGAGATTAATGGTTGAGCGAAGTCGCGTGACTGAGGCAGATATTAACCTGACGAGGTTGGCGGAAATGAGGTGGGAAGCAAAAAGCAGTTCCCAGGTATCGAATTAAACCTGATATGCGTCTTTGATTAGGCTTTAAAGCAAACTTTTATCAGTGTGTTGCTAGATCACGCCTATATACACTTAATTCGGGACATTATCCACATCTAATGTATTGTTTTATAGGAAATACCTAAATATTATTAAGGCAGAAATACCTTCATGAAGTTTTGTGCCATAAATACAACTTTTGTTCTAAAATGATATAATTTTGCACAACTGCAATTTATAATTTCTATAATACTCTTATTTTTAAATTAATTTGATCCTTAAAGGAAAAAGGTAACATAGGTAGTGACGTTTATTTCATATTTTTCAAATATTTAACAATTTGTTCTGAATTGTTGTGGAAAAAGTGATTTGTACAAGATAGGAAATGTGAAATTGGGTAGGCCACGGAATGATGCAACGTACATATTGTCACGGCAACAGGCATAAAAGTTTCGGCACAAAAAACAAAACAGTCGGCGGATAAAGTTTCATGGTAATAATGAGCCTTGCTAAGCAGTTAATGATAGCGCGGCTATTGTAAACAAATGCCGGCGGGCAGCGATAACTGAGGTAAAGGACTCGCCGGCATAGATTAAGGGGGGACGTATGCAAATATTCAGGGTCTTACATAAATAGCCATAACATCCAAAGTTTTCAAGTTAGAGAAGTGAACCTTGGTATACTCATTTAAGATAATACAGTCAATATGCACAGTTATTATCATAATTTTCCATTGTTTATAACTAATGCTACATATTTTTTCTATATGCAGAGATATTTACAAACTTAAGCCCATTTTCTCAAAATTCACATAAGCTATCTTTCTGAAATGTTGCATGTTATTTTAAAACACACTAAAAATTAATTTGTTGGACTTAGATTTCTTATTGAAGCTCTATAGAATTAAAAAAAATGTTAATCATATGCATCCTTTAAAAATTAAAATAATGTCATATATTTTGCATCATCACATTCCATCTGGAGCTTAATATTAAATTCTAGAACCAGCAAAATGTTCACTGTGGCATAAGAAAGCTGTGTGCTAAATTGCATCACTGTAGGTGAAGTAGTTTGACAGAAAAATGGGTTGAAGTTGTAGAAAATGCAAGTTTCGGGGAAAGGCAATTAAAAATGGAATAAGTATTATTCAGTTTGCCTTTTAATTATAAGTCAGAACTTCCCATATCCATAGTCTGTATCCTCATTCTGGTCTTTTTCAGCTTTTCTTTTTAAATTCCTCTTCTGTCTTGCTTCTTTCTGCACCAGCGATGCGAATGTTGTCGATGCTCTGCAAAATTGTTTCCATAAACACACCAGGTTGATACCCTAACTGATGCATAACTTTCTTTCTGCCAACATTCCCATCATTAAACACTATTGCAGCATCAAATGCAGCAATTTTCACCACTATGTTAGACACAAATGATGTTTTGGGACACCCTCTCCATATCAAATTGTTGAGGCTTTCATTTGGGTTTTGTGTCTCTTCATACGGAGGTTTTTTAGCAAGTCTGGGTGTGCTAAGAATTGGTAGGTGGGCTTTATAGATACAAAGACAGCTGATGGAAGACTATGTGTTACTACTATTCTACTATGCAACACTAGGGCGTTTAATTTTTAAAAGATACATACAGACCACGTACAGTCATAATATTTTGGTATTTGATAGCTAACACTATATACTATTTTACAAAACAATAAAAAAATTAGATTTTTTGTACGTTTTCTCGTACGTCCCCCCTTAAGTTACTTTGGTTTCTTTATTCCTCCGGAAATATCTGGACTGATAAAGATTTTTCGGTTTCTGGCTGATTGTAGAACAATCTAGAGTTACGAATTAGGTATTTAAGGACGTGACGGCTCCCAGAGTCAGCTGTTGTGAAACAAGAGGAGTTGCGAGTTGTAAGCAGCGTGAGTAAGCAGAGTCAGTTGTATAACAAGGGTGTTATTGTAACGAGAGCTAATGTAATCAGCTGTCACGGTGTGTTATTGTCATCGACCTTGGAAGATTGTGTTATTATGTGATGTAATGTTGTTACGCGAGAATTGCACAGTGTGTCTCTACGGAAATAAAGGAGATTTCTAATTTCTGCAACTCGGCCTTTTAATTCTACGAACCCAACAGTCACAATATAAATGTTGCTGTTTGTGATACTAGGGCCCGGAAGTTCTCGACTTAAAAATTCTCTAAAAATGCTATAAAATGCGTTTAGAATATAAAAGTTGCACATAAAATGACCTAACAAAAATTAAAAATTTCTTTCATAATAATAAATTAATAACTGTCACAGACAAATAATTAATATATGGTTCGAATAACCACATATTGAATTTGAATCTCTTAGTAAATAATGCAGTTATTACTACTAAATAATAAGTTCAAAATTCATCAGCTCATTTTCAAGTTTATAAAATAAAAAAAATGAAAGTTACTGTATCCATTAGTCAAAACTTAGCGTTGCAGTACGCTACCATGGTTACCTTCAAGTTATGAAAAGTAAAGGAACGGCGATTGTCAGCTAAAACTGTTTTATACTTTGAGAAACTTCTCTCCACTTCCACAGATGTTATAGTTGCATGTTTGAAAAACACTATGTAACTGTCTGTTAAATCCTGTCCAAAAATACCAGTTCTGAAGATTTCTCGCATTTATTATTGTAATTTACGTCCTCCAACATTAAGTCATATTGGACGATGAATGAAATAGGTGAAATGATGCTCAAATGAGCCCATGGTCTATAGAGTTTAGTTACCCGACATTGGTCTTTCAGGATAAGGGAAAGCCCTTGGAAAAACCTTATCCAGGTAACTCACCCTGACCGAGATTCGAACTCGGGACCTCTTGAACGTGAGGCAGACATGCTACCATCTACGCTACCAAGGCGGGCAGAGATTTCTCCTGACACGATATGGGCTTACACGATATGAAATTGTAATTACAGATTATTTTAAAACCTCCAAAAACCCCATGGGTCAGGATCAGGTCTACCACGGGAATCAAACCCGGGCCCCCAGAATGTGAACTACAGATGAAAATACAGAATAAATTCGTGAAAAAGAAAGAAAATACCGGAAAATGCATATAAATGTTAAAATGACTTTATTATAAAAATGTGAAAAAATGCATTTTGATGACCTGTAAAAACCATATATGAGAGCTGTTCAATAAAGAATGATCACAATTTTTTTGATAACGTACCTTTACTCATCCTCATGGTTCTTCTCAAAATAGTCTCCCCTGAATCCGATGCACTTGTCCCAGCGTTTCTGTCAGTCTTCAAAGACATGCTGGAAACCATTTTTGAGAGATCCTTCAAAATCGTCTCCGCAGCCTTCACTACTGCTTCTGATGATGGATAATGCCTCCCATAAAGGCGTTTATTCAAGTTAGGGAATATAAAAGTCACATGTGGCTAAATCCGGACTACAGGGAGGGTAAGAGATGCACTACACGTTGATTTTTGCAAGATATACAGTTGCAACATTGGCAATATGCGGCCACGCATTATTGTGGTGCAGCATCCAGCCTGCTTCATGTAAATGTGGTCTTTTGCTGCCTGATATGGACTTGAAATGTTTTCAGGACATCCCTGTAGTATTATCCAGTTACTGATGTGTGTGCAGGTACAACATGCTGATAAACCATTCCATGAATATCAAAGGATGAGATGACCATAACTTTCCCAGCAGAAGCAACCACTTTTGCTTTTTAGGGGGTTGATGATGAAGGAGATTTCCACACTGAGCTTTGCTGTTTGCTTTTAGGATCAAAATGATGTAGGCAAGTTTCATCAGCAGTGATTGCGTTTGAAAGAGACTCCGGATCTTCCTCTAACATCAACTTTAACTGCATGTTATCTCCATTGCAGCGGTAGACGATATTGAACGTGTCTGAACTAACCTGGTTCTCACAGGCGGGAACCAGGAGTACCAAAAATGAAACTAATACGACCTGTTTGTTTCACATTAAGCTAACAGAATATAGTAAGGTGTAATATTAGTGCTAAAAATTAGGACCGTAAAAATTATGACCATTCTTTATTGAACAGCCTTCGTATATCTAACGTATTTGTTTCAGAATGCACATAATTTCCAATAAGCATCGTCTGTGACTACTCAGAAAACAGATGACTTTTCATCAGAATCCGGGCCTCACTGATTACAATTGGTGACGTGGACCAATAGAATAGAAGTAATTTACTTGTTCTACGAGGGCTGATCAACAAAGGCTGAGACTGATTTTTTTCCACAGATGTTTATTACTGCAAGTCAAAGTTTACATGTTCTTTTTTAAAGTAGTCCCCTACTACTTCAATGCACTTTTTATAGCGTCTCTATCAGTCCTTGAACACGTGCTGCAGACCATTATTTGTCAGGTCCTTGAGATTCTCCTCACTTTTCTTTAGCACTGCTTCAGAGTTCTCAAATCAAATACCCCTAAACTTTGCCTTCAGTAATGGGAGTAAAAAAGTCACAGGGAGCAAGATCGGAGCTATAAGGTGGATGTGCTACACAGGTAATGTTGAATAGAGCCAGAAACTGCATGACTTGATTTGCGATTTGAGGCCGTGCATTGTCATGATGAAGTCGCCACCCAGTCCAAGAAAGCTCTGGTCGTTTCTTTGTAATGTGCTTCCTCAGTGTAGCCTAATACTGACGTGTAGTATGCTGTTGTAACAGTAGTGTGAGGGGGAACTGCAGGCGACGTGAGGCCGTGCATTGCCATGATGAAGTCAACCACCCAGGCCGAGAAAGCTCTGGTGGTTTCTTTGCAATGTGCTTCCTCAGTGTAGCTTAATACTGACGTGTAGCATGCTGCTGTAACAGTAGTGTGAGGGGGTATCTGCATGTGACGTGAGGCCGTGCATTGTCATGATGAAGTCGCCACCCAGTCCGAGAAAGCTCTGGTCGTTTCTTTGCAATGTGCTTCCTCAGTGTAGCCAGTACTGACGTATAGTATGCTGCCGTAACAGTAGTGTGAGGGGGAACTGCATGTGACGTGAGGCCGTGCATTGTTATAATGAAGTCGCCACCCAGTTCGAGAAAGCTCTGGTCGTTTTTTTGCAATGTACTTCCTCAGTGTAGCCAATACTGACGTGTAGTATGCTGCCGTAACAGTAGTGTGAGGGGGAACTGTATGTGACGTGAGGTCGTGCATTGTCATGATGAAGTCGCCACCCAGTCCGAGAAAGCTCTGGTCGTTTCTTTGCAATGTGCTTCCTCAGTGTAACCAATACTGACGTGTAGTATGCTGCTGTAACAGTAGTGTGAGGGAAAACTGCATGTGACGTGAGGCCGTGCATTGTCATGATGAAGTCGCCACCCAGTCCGAGAAAGCTCTGGTCGTTTCTTTGCAATGTGCTTCCTCAGTGTAGCCAATACTGACGTGTACTATGCTGCTGTAACATTAGTGTGAGGGGGAACTGCATGTGACGTGAGGCCGTGCATTGTCATGATGAAGTCGCCACCCAGTCCGAGAAAGCTCTAGTCGTTTCTTTGCAATGTGCTTCCTCAGTGTAGCCAGTACTGACGTATAGTATGCTGCTGTAACAGTAGTGTGAGGGGGAACTGCATGTGACGTGAGGCCGTGCATTGTTTTAATGAAGTCGCCACCCAGTCCGAGAAAGCTCTGGTCGTTTCTTTGCAATGTACTTCCTCAGTGTAGCCAATACTGACGTGTAGTATGCTGCTGTAACAGTAGTGTGAGGGGGAACTGCATGTGACGTGAGGCCGTGCATTGTCATGATGAAGTCGCCACCCAGTCCGAGAAAGATCTGGTCGTTTCTTTGCAATGTGCTTCCTCAGTGTAGCCAATACTGACGTGCAGAATGCTGCTGTAACAGTAGTGTGAGGGGGAACTGCATGTGACGTGAGGCCGTGCATTGTTTTAATGAAGTCGCCACCCAGTCCGAGAAAGCTCTGGTCGTTTCTTTGCTATGTACTTCCTCAGTGTAGCCAATACTGACGTGTAGTATGCTGCCGTAACAGTAGTGTGAGGGGGAACTGCATGTGACGTGAGGTCGTGCATTGTCATGATGAAGTCGCCACCCAGTCCGAGAAAGCTCTGGTCGTTTCTTTGCAATGTGCTTCCTCAGTGTAGCCAATACTGACGTGTAGTATGCTGCTCTAACTGTAGTGTGAGGGGGAACTGCATGTGACGTGAGGCCGTGCATTGTCATGATGAAGTCGCCACCCAGTCCGAGAAAGCTCTGGTCGTTTCTTTGCAATGTGCTTCCTCAGTATAGCCAATACTGACGTGTAGTATGCTGCCGTAAAAGTAGTGTGAGGGGGAACTGCATGTGACGTGAGGCCGTGCATTGTTATAATGAAGTCGCCACCCAGTCCGAGAAAGCTCTGGTCGTTTCTTTACAATGTGCTTCCTCAGTGTAGCCAATACTGACGTGTAGTATGCTGCTGTAACAGTAGGGTGAGGGGGAACTGCAGGCGACGTGAGGCCGTGCATTGTCATGATGAAGTCGTCACCCAGTCCGAGAAAGCTCTGGTCGTTTATTTGCAATGTGCTTCCTCAGTGTAGCCAATACTGACGTGTAGTATGCTGCTGTAACAGTAGTGTGAGGGGCAACTGCAGGCGACGTGAGGCCGTGCATTGTCATGATGAAGTCGTCACCCAGTCCGAGAAAGCTCTGGTCGTTTCTTTGCAATGTGCTTCCTCAGTGTAGCCAATACTGACGTGTAGTATGCTGCTGTAACAGTAGTGTGAGGGGCAACTGCAGGCGACGTGAGGCCGTGCATTGTCATGATGATGCCGTCACCCAGTCCGAGAAAGCTCTGGTCGTTTCTTTGCAGTGTGCTTCCTCAGTGTAGCCAATACTGACGTGTAGTATGCTGTTGTAACAGTAGTGTGAGGGGGAACTGGAGGCGACGTGAGGCCGTGCATTGTCATGATGAAGTCGTCACCCAGTCCGAGAAAGCTCTGGTCATTTCTTTGCAATGCGCTTCCTTAGTGTAGCCAATACTGACGTGTAGTATGCTGTTGTAACAGTAGTGTGAGGGGGAACTGGAGGCGACGTGAGGCCGTGCATTGTCATGATGAAGTCGTCACCCAGTCCGAGAAAGCTCTGGTCATTTCTTTGCAATGTGCTTCCTCAGTATAGCCAATACTGACATGTAGTATGCAGCCGTAACAGTAGTGTGAAGGGGAACTGCATGCTGGGAAATCATTCCATTACAGTCAAAACATGTGATCACCATGACTTTCCCTGCAGATTGCACAACTTTTGCTTTTTTTGGTGTTGAGAACCTTGCGATTTCCCCACTGTGCTGAGTTGTTTTCCTTCAGGATGGGACAGGAATTTGGGACTGTTCCTCGTTAATTTGTCTCCGTCTTAATCATCCACACGTTCGGGCGCAATTTGGTACGGGATTTCTATGTTTGAGATGGGATGCACGTTGACTTTTCGAAGATCCACGTGGAGAAGCCAGAAATAACAAATTCGTTGTATTTTGATTTGTTTCTTGATGATTGTTCTTGATTAAATTAGAGTCATGAGAATCTTGGTTTCAAGCCGTGGTTCGGAATAAGGTTTCGGAGAAGTCAAATTTTGTAACTATTTAATTGTATTATTTATATTACATTTTACTTGAACTTCCTTTCCCAGTCACTTCCAACATGTCGATAAATTCTTACTTTGTTATATTTAAACAGATTCAAACTATTACTTAAATGTTCTTGATCTTGCACCACTATTCATCACACTCACCATTACAAAACATCTCTATCCAGATTATTGATTTTTCTTAACTATCGTTACTCCTCTCTTAATTTTGTGATTGTCCGATTTGATTCCACCTCACAACATTACGGCATACAATTATTATTACGGCCAATCACAAAATTACATATATTTTCATTTATTTAAATTACTAAATAGATTTACATAATAATTTTTTTATAAATTTATAAACTATTCATATCTCCTCCAAACATTACCCGAAACTACTGTTACAAAGATCATAATTGTGCAGCCATGACTCATTACCGGTAATAATCGAAGATTAGGGGTATTCGATTTGAGAACCTAAACTGCGCCAAGAGAGCGTTGGAAGTGTTCATTCAAATACGTCTTTTAATCTAACGTGAGCAAAGGCACCCAACGTGCAAACATCTTTCTGATGTCTAAATGTTTATTTAATATGTGACAAACACGTTTTTTTGACACGTTCATAGCCTCTGCCATCTCTCTCACTTTAATTCGGCGTTCGTCTAGAACCATTTGGTGAACTTTGGCGATGTTTTCGTCGGTAATTGGAGTTTTTGCACGTCCCGGACGTTCAATCTCCCTAGTTCTTACAGCCACGTTTAAATTGAGCTGACCAAAATTTCACTGTGGTAGAAGAAGACATACTTTAAAAAGATAGGAAAGGCAGACGAAACCATGTGCACAACCTGCATGGAAGAAGATACTCCGGAACATACTTTATTTGAATGTATAAAGTATACAGAACAGCTAGAAGAAGAGAGGAAAGAATTAGCAGGAAAATGTATATGGAACATCATTATGAAGAGGGAATATTTTAGAATACTAGAATTGGCAGTGGAGAAGGTCTCAACAATACTAATGGATGAATATAATCAACAAAGACAGCAGAAACGACGAGTAAGAGACAATATTCAACATAGACATCGTGAACCACCTTCCACACCAAGAAGATCTGAACGACTTCGAGGACTGAATATGGATACCTAACTTCAACAACCAAAGGAAGAAGAGGAACATCACCTAGTCGAAGGATTAATAGAAGAGGACAATCTTGGATTCAGCAGAAGGATTTGAAGCGACAGAAGAAGACATCAACACAAGAACAAAAGGATGAATGGATTTATTAGGGACAGGAATGTAGAAGTAGTTTAGATTGTGAAAATTGTAAGCTACAATTGTAGCAATTAGATTAGTTAGGTTAGTGTAGGTTAGCTTTTCTGCAAAATGTTTGTATCAGTATATTATTATGTTTGAGTAAATATCACAACCACCACCACCACCACCACCACCACCACCACCACCACCACCACCACCACCACCACCACCACCACCACCACCACCACCACCACCACCACCACCACCACCACCACCACCACCACCACCACCACCACCACCACCACCACCACCACCACCACCACCACCACCACCACCACCACCACCACCACCACCACCACCACCACCACCACCACCACCACCACCACCACCACCACCACCACCACCACCACCACCACCACCACCACCACCACCACCACCACCACCACCACCACCACCACCACCACCACCACCACCACCACCACCACCACCACCACCACCACCACCACCACCACCACCACCACCACCACCACCACCACCACCACCACCACCACCACCACCACCACCACCACCACCACCACCACCACCACCACCACCACCACCACCACCACCACCACCACCACCACCACCACCGCCACCACCGCCGCCGCCGCCGCCGCCACCACCACCACCACCACCACCGCCGCCGCCACCGCCGCCGCCACCGCCGCCACCACCACCACCACCACCACCGCCGCCGCCACCACCACCACCGCCACAACCACCACCACCACCACCACCACCACCACAACCACCACCACCACCACCACCACCACCACCGCCGCCGCCGCCACTGCCGCCACCGCCGCCACCACCACCACCACCACCTCCACGACCACCACCATTATCATCAATCATCTTCCATCAATCATCAATCATCAATCATCCTCTTCCTCTTCCTCTTCCTCTTCCTCTTCCTCCTCATCGTCATCGTCATCGTCACGGCATAAGCCTTGTGGAATGTTCCGACTTCAAGGAAATTGTTCGGACCTTCTCATTCGTGGCCTGCCAACATTTCTTCTACCTACAGGTTTATACTTGTATACTATTTGTGGTGTAAGGTCTTCGGTCATTCTCTGCACATGATCGTGCCATTTTTGCCTGTATGCAACGATTGTTTCATTTAGACTCTGAATTTCCAATTTTCTTCTAATATTCTCGTTTCTTTTCTTGTCTATGAGTCTATAAACCTGCCACCTGTCTCAGAAATTTTTTGAGTAAATATAAAATTGTAATACTGTGTCTTGGTATAGAATCTAGAGGCCAAGACATAAGAAATGCAGAATATATTTTTTATTTATTTTTATTTTTTATTCTGTTTATATTTTTAGTGGTAAATGATGGTGCAGAAGCTTCATACACAGAATCCAACTCATCTTTGATTTGCGAAGGCGTATTGCCTTTCAAAAACAAATATTCAATGACAGCTTGAAACTTGATTTTGTCCATTTTCATAAAAACACTCAAATATGCTCACTAAAACGACTGTTACATAACAAATGAGCGTCCAAAATGGCTGAAACTTTGGTGAGTAAGTGTGAACAGATGAACAACGAAATTAACTAGCTTTTATTTACCTGTGCTTTGAGGTCGGAAACTTTTCAGGCCACCTTCGTGTTAGTATGACTTAGCATATAAAATACATTTACTAACCATTACTTATAATGCTCAAAAATAGCAGTAATTAATACTTTTTAAGATAAAATTCTTTCCCAAACCTTTATTTCAACCATTACGTTCATAAAAGTAAAAGTAGCAGAGACAGTGTACAGCTATCTGGAAACGTTTTTCCCGAGTGAAAAGAAAAAAGAAAAGGGGAACATTAATGTGAGTAGAGGGCTTTGAAAGCAGCCCCAAGCTGCTCTTCCATTTACTTAGTATATAAGGACCTTTCTGATATAAGAAATAATATGTCGTGTTAGTAATGGAAGCTTCTATCTCGCTCATATCTGCTTCTAGGAATTCCCCTATATTGATTAACAGCCCACGCTGGCTTTTGTTGGTAGTGGGCGGATATAAGATATTAGTTTATAGATAGCTGGCACTAAAAATAGCCACTCATATTAAAGTCCGAGGATTATGACGCTCACTGGAATAACATCCTTGTTTTTTGCGATGAAAATTATGCATAGTTAGGATATTGTGTAATGGCAGATGGATGAGACAGAACTAGAGGACGTTTTGGAAGAATTCTACGACGGCTGTACAATAACGAATGATCTTAATTTTTTATGGTCATAAATTTTAACACTAAAATTCAATCTTATTATATTCTGTTAGCTTAATGTGAAACAAACACGCCGTAGTAGTTTCATTGTTGGTACTCCTGGTTTCCACCTGTGAGAACCAGGTATGTTCAGTATCGCCTACCGCTGCAATGGAGGTAACATGCAGTTAAAGTTGATGTTAGAGGAGGATCCGGAGTTTTTTTCAAACGAAATCACTGCTGATGAAACTTGGCTACATCATTTTAATCCTGAGAGCAAATAGCAAAGCTCAGTGTGGAAATCTCCTTCATCACCAACCCCCAAAAATCAAAAGTGATTGCTTCCGCTAGGAAAGTTACGGTCATCTCATTCTTTGATATTCATGGAATGGTTTATCAGCATGTTGTACCTGCACACACATCAGTAACTGGACAATATTACAGGGATGTCCTTAAAACATTGCAAGTCCATATCAGGCGCAAAAGACCACATTTCCATGAAGCAGGCTGGATGCTGTACCACGATAATGCGCGGCTGCATATTGCCAATGTTGTTGCTGAATATCTTGCAAAAATCAACGTGAAGTGCATCCCTCACCCTCCCTATAGTCCGGATTTAGCCCCATGTGACATTTTTTATTCCCTAACTTGAAGAAACGCCTTCGTGGGAGGCATGATCCATCATCAGAAGCGGTGGTGAAGGCTGCGGAGGCGATTTTGAAGGATTTCTCTAAAATGGTTTCCAGCTTGTCTTTGAAGACTGGCAGAAACGCTGGGAAAAGTGCATGGCATTCAGGGGAGACTATTTTGAGAAGGACCATCAAAAGTATGAGGATGAGTAAAGGTAAGCTGTCAAAAAAAGAAAAGAAGAAGTGATCATTCTTTATTGCACAGCCCTCGTAGAAACAGTATGATATTTATTACATGCAACAGATTTATTCAGCGATGCAAGGTAAAGTACATGTAAAATAATTAAAACGTAAGTGTATTTTGCTATAACTTTGAAGGAGTGTGCAAAATATGGAAATATTGCTAAGGCCTACATTGAATTGTCTTCTACAGTTAAAGGAAAATTGCTGATTGGGTTCTGCCAATGAATTCAGATGTTCCCAAACCAAACAATGCAATCGGTAACTTTAGGGCAGAGCGGGACTATTCCGCTCATTTAAAATTTACGGTGTTATAAAACAAATGAATGACAATTTTTATGTTAAACATAGACCAGGACAGTCTTTATTAATATCTGAAAGCGTGCAGATGTTATAAACAAACATATTTTACTTGTTATAGTTGTGATCAAATAAAACAGCGAATGCTGCACAGAAAGCGGGGCTATTCCGCCCGGCCCTGGGGCTATTACTGCTCACAGTACTTTTGTATTTTAATTAAATGCATTTGCGACAAATGAAGCTTTTTCTTACCAAATTTACCAACGCACATATCGTGAAACCCATAGTCCACATTTCTGTCATTTGATCCAGTCTCTTTGGTTGCTGATTTCGGAGAATAAAACTTTAACCCACAAAATTCACATGGGGCATCTTCCTCATCACTATATTCTAACCAAGTCACCACTTGACTCACTATTCCCACAATTTAGTTTTACAATAGCTCTACGCTTTTCTTTCTTTTTGCTCCGGTGTACATCCAAAGCCTCTTGCTGCCAAGTATTTTAACCTGTAAACTAAGTCTTTCTCCTCCAAACTGAACACTGTAGGATAACCAACTGATTTGTACACTCCTCCTCCTAATGCTTCTTGACGTTGATGTGCATGAACACGATCCTTGAGTGTAGAGTAAGACCCGCTGCTACTCTCATACTTACATCGCCGTTTAATACGCTCGTAACAGCACGAGCAATGTCGTCCTCGTCCAGTTTCGTTCCAGCTTCCTTTGTTTATATGTGTGTATCATCTCAAACTATCAAATGAAATTCAGTAATACTGTAAAAGAAATAATTAGGTTAAAAGAGTACAAAACAAACTATATTATGAAAGGGTAGAGCAAGACTGAAAAATTCAATGTCATAGCCGGCATTTGAACCATGATCTTCTGGTGTCCGTCCAGCTGCTCTAACCATTTGGCTACTATGGCCAATGTGCCGACATGATATTAACTTTTCCAACTGACTCGTGTTTTTCTCGCTAAACCATTAGGAGTTCTCATAAACACATGAGACAACTACCTTAATGGCGAATTACTATGCTGTAAGTACTTTAAGACCCGGGCTTTATAGTAAACCACTAAGAGTTTTCATAAACATATGAGACAACTACCTTAATGGCGAATTACTATGCTGTAAGTACTTTAAGGCCCGGGCTTTATAGTTAACCACTAGGAGTTCTCATAAACACATGAGACAACTACCTTAATGACGACTTACTATGCTGTAAGTACTTTAAGTCCCGGGCTTTATAGTAAACCACTAGGAGTTCTCATAAACACATGAGACAACTACCTTAATGGCGACTTACTATGCTGTAAGTACTTTAAGTCCCGGGCTTTATAGTAAACCACTAGGAGTTCTCATAAACACATGAGACAACTACCTTAATGACGACTTACTATGCTGTAAGTACTTTAAGTCCCGGGCTTTATAGTAAACCACTAGGAGTTCTCATAAACACATGAGACAACTACCTTAATGACGACTTACTATGCTGTAAGTACTTTAAGTCCCGGGCTTTATAGTAAACCACTAGGAGTTCTCATAAACACATGAGACAACTACCTTAATGACGACTTACTATGCTGTAAGTACTTTAAGGCCCGGACTTTATAGTAAACCACTAGGAGTTCTCATAAACACATGAGACAACTACCTTAATGGCGAATTACTATGCTGTAAGTACTTTAAGGCCCGGGCTTTATAGTAAACCACTAGGAGTTCTCATAAACACATGAGACAACTACCTTAATGGCGAATTACTATGCTGTAAGTACTTTAAGGCCCGGACTTTATAGTAAACCATTAGGAGTTCTCATAAACACATGAGACAACTACCTTAATGGCGACTTACTATGCTGTAAGTACTTTAAGGCCCGGACTTTATAGTAAACCATTAGGAGTTCTCATAAACACATGAGACAACTACCTTAATGGCGAATTACTATGCTGTAAGTACTTTAAGGCCCGGACTTTATAGTAAACCACTAGGAGTTCTCATAAACACATGAGACAACTACCTTAATGGCGACTTACTATGCTGTAAGTACTTTAAGGCCCGGACTTTATAGTAAACCATTAGGAGTTCTCATAAACACATGAGACAACTACCTTAATGGCGAATTACTATGCTGTAAGTACTTTAAGGCCCGGACTTTATAGTAAACCACTAGGAGTTCTCATAAACACATGAGACAACTACCTTAATGGCGAATTACTATGCTGTAAGTACCTTAAGGCCCGGGCTTTATAGTAAACCACTAGGAGTTCTCATAAACACATGAGACAACTACCTTAATGGCGAATTACTATGCTGTAAGTACTTTAAGGCCCGGGCTTTATAGTAAACCACTAGGAGTTCTCATAAACACATGAGACAACTACCTTAATGACGACTTACTATGCTGTAAGTACTTTAAGGCCCGGGCTTTATAGTAAACCATTAGGAGTTCTCATAAACACATGAGACAACTACCTTAACGGCTACTTACTATGCTGTAAGTACTTTAAGGCCCGGGCTTTATAGTAAACCACTAGGAGTTCTCATAAACACATGAGACAACTACCTTAATGACGACTTACTATGCTGTAAGTACTTTAAGGCCCGGGCTTTATAGTAAACCACTAGGAGTTCTCATAAACACATGAGACAACTACCTTAATGACGACTTACTATGCTGTAAGTACTTTAAGGCCCGGGCTTTATAGTAAACCACTAGGAGTTCTCATAAACACATGAGACAACTACCTTAATGGCGACTTACTATGCCGTAAGTACTTTAAGGCCCGGGCTTTATAGTAAACCACTAGGAGTTCTCATAAACACATGAGACAACTACCTTAATGGCGAATTACTATGCTGTAAGTACTTTAAGGCCCGGGCTTTATAGTAAACCACTAGGAGTTCTCATAAACACATGAGACAACTACCTTAATGACGACTTACTATGCTGTAAGTACTTTAAGGCCCGGGCTTTATAGTAAACCTTTAGGAGTTCTCATAAACACATGAGACAACTACCTTAACGGCTACTTACTATGCTGTAAGTACTTTAAGGCCCGGGCTTTATAGTAAACCACTAGGAGTTCTCATAAACACATGAGACAACTACCTTAATGACGACTTACTATGCCGTAAGTACTTTAAGGCCCGGGCTTTATAGTAAACCACTAGGAGTTCTCATAAACACATGAGACAACTACCTTAATGGAGAATTACTATGCTGTAAGTACTTTAAGGCCCGGGCTTTATAGTAAACCACTAGGAGTTCTCATAAACACATGAGACAACTACCTTAATGACGACTTACTATGCTGTAAGTACTTTAAGGCCCGGGCTTTATAGTAAACCATTAGGAGTTCTCATAAACACATGAGACAACTACCTTAATGGCGAATTACTATGCTGTAAGTACTTTAAGGCCCGGACTTTATAGTAAACCATTAGGAGTTCTCATAAACACATGAGACAACTACCTTAATGGCGACTTACTATGCTGTAAGTACTTTAAGACCCGGGCTTTATAGTAAACCACTAGGAGTTCTCATAAACACATGAGACAACTACCTTAATGACGACTTACTATGCTGTAAGTACTTTAAGGCCCGGGCTTTATAGTAAACCACTTAGGAGTTCTCATAAACACGTTAGACAACTATCTTAATGGCGACTTAGTATGCTGTAAGTACTTTAAGACCCGGGCTTTATAGTAAACCACTAGTAGTTCTCATAAACACATGAGACAACTACCTTAATGACGACTTACTATGCTGTAAGTACTTTAAGGTCCGGGCTTTATAGTAAACCACTAGGAGTTCTCATAAACACATGAGACAACTACCTTAATGACGACTTACTATGCTGTAAGTACTTTAAGGTCCGGACTTTATAGTAAACCACTAGGAGTTCTCATAAACACATGAGACAACTACCTTAATGACGACTTACTATGCTGTAAGTACTTTAAGACCCGGGCTTTATAGTAAACCACTAGGAGTTCTCATAAACACATGAGACAACTACCTTAATGACGACTTACTATGCTGTAAGTACTTTAAGGCCCGGGCTTTATAGTAAACCATTAGGAGTTCTCATAAACACATGAGACAACTACCTTAATGACGACTTACTATGCTGTAAGTACTTTAAGGCCCGGGCTTTGTAGCTCGGACCACTATTAGATACAATTAAAGGAAATTAATTGTTCTTTCACACTAGCCGTGTGTAGGACGCACTATGAAAAGGTAGAGCCAGACTGAAAAATTCAATGCCATAGCCGGGATTTGAACCACGGATCTTTTGGTCTCCATCCAGTCGCTCTAGCCATTGAGCTACTATGGCCAGCGTGCCAACATGACATTAAATTCTCCAACTGACTCGTATTTTCCCGGTAAACAACTAGGAGTTCTCATAAACACATGAGACAACTACCTTTATGGCGACTTACTATGCTGTAAGTACTTTAAGGCCCGGGCTCTATAGTTCGGACCATTATTACGTACAATTAATGGAAATTAATTGTTCTTTCACACTAGCCGTGTGTAGGACGCACTATGAAAGGGTAGAGCCAGACTGTAAAACTCAATGCCATAGACTGGTCTCCGTCCAGTCGCTCTAGCCATTGAGCTACTATGGCCAGCGTGCCAACATGACATTAAATTCTCCAACTGACTCGTATTTTCCCGGTAAACAACTAGGAGTTCTCATAAACACATGAGACAACTACCTTTATGGCGACTTACTATGCTGTAAGTACTTTAAGGCCCGGGCTCTATAGTTCGGACCATTATTCCGTACAATTAATGGAAATTAATTGTTCTTTCACACTAGCCGTGTGTAGGACGCACTATGAAAGGGTAGAGCCAGACTGTAAAACTCAATGCCATAGACTGGTCTCCGTCCAGTCGCTCTAGCCATTGAGCTACTATGGCCAGCGTGCCAACATGACATTAAATTCTCCAACTGATTCATGTTTTTCTGAGCATACTACCAGTAGTTCTCATAAACACGTTAGACAACTATCTTAATGGCGACTTAGTATGCTGTAAGTACTTTAAGGCCCGGACTTTGGACCACTATTAGGTATACTCTCTCTCTGTCTCTCTCTCTCTCTCTCTCTCTCTCTCTCTCTCTCTCTCTCTCGGGTATCTACCAGAGCAGATCCTCACAAAGAGAAGACTGATGCCCCCTATGATATCGGGAGTTACCGAGCTGTCCAAAAGGGGCACCTGGTGCCTCCGTGGGGCTTTCCATAGGGCAAGACCTAGAGACTAACAAGGCCCCCCCCCCCCATCTTGTCTTATGGACACAAGACGGGATGAAAGTGGATGCGCCACTTACGTGCGCCAAACCCAAAAGTGAAGGCTACCGATATGACCTCGGTGGGGCCGCCTGGTGTTCTAGCACACTTTCTACTACTTATGCTGGCTAGTACGTGGGAATATATGGCTTCCCTCAATCCCGTCCGGAGACGTACCCGATCTACCACAGATATCGGGAACCACTGTCCCCTCGAGTCCCCGTAAAGAAGGGGATCCCCTTCAGCTGCCATGGTGCGGGCGCTGCGGACCCCTAGCACTCGTGGTACCCCTGACGTTACTAGAGAAATCTCCGGCCGAACATTCGAGCCCCTCCCTGATAGGGAGTTGTTAGGATTGGGTTGGACTCGGGGGCAAGTGGTTCCCGACACCCGTGGGAGATCGAGTACGTCTCCGGACGGGATTGAGGGAAGCCATTAATATACCCGCGTACTAGCCAGCATAATTAGTAGAAGGTGTGCTAGATCACCAGGCGGCCCCACCGAGGTCATATCTGTAGCCTTCCCATTTTGGTGTTGGCGCGTTTAAGTGGCGTATCCACTTGCATCCCGTCTTGTGTCCTCAGGACCAGATGGGGGAACGGCTTGTTAGTACTCTAGGTCTTGCCCTATGGATGCCCCACAGAGGTGCCGGGCGCCCTTTCGGGACAGCTAAGTAACTGCCTGGTCGAAGGTGGCCCGTGTATGTGAAATGTGTAGTGTTTAACGCCCGCTTTTACTACATACGGCACCGCAGGCGATGACACTGATGATTTATGAGGTGAAGATGGAGCACCGGTGGAATGAGATGGCGGGGGAAACCGGAAATCCCGGAGAAAACCTGCTCCAGCGCCGTGTTGTCCACCACAAATCTCACTTTGCGGTCGCCTGGGATCGAACCCGAGTCGCCTTGGTGAGAGCCAAGCCATCTAACCACTGAGCCACGGCGCGGCCGGGGTACTTGGTCCTACGTGTTCAGGACTAATGGGAGTAGAACATCTGGCATATCATAAATTATTCTTTCACATTAGCCGTGTGTAGGGCGGACTATGAAAAGGTAGAGCCAGACTTAAAAATTCAATGCCAAGGGTGTTCTGGTTAACGTCCAGCCGCTCTAAACCATTGAGCTACTATAGTCGTCGTACCAACATGACATTAAATTCTGCAACTGACTTGTGTTTTTCCCGGTAAACCACTTTGGAGTTCTCATAAACACATGAAACAATGGCGACTTACTATGCTGTAAGTACTTTAAGGCCCGGGCTTTATAGTTAGGACCACTATTAGGTACAATTAATGGAAATTAATTGTTCTTTCACACTGGCGGTGTGTAGGACGCACTATGAAAGAGTAGAGCCAGACTGAAAAATTCAATGCCATAGCCGGAATATGATTCACCGTGGATCAACGATAGTATTTACAGAAAGTGTTTAAACAATTACCAGACTTTCCAATAAAGAGGTCAGTTTATTAAATTTGTGTCCTTGTTTTGTCAGCGCTTTTCAATCATAAGGTGCGAGCAAATGCAGGCCCTTGACGTATATAAACATAGCGCTCAGTTCTTTGTGCTGTTTTTTTATTGCAACTCGTCTCATTCATTTGAACGTTAATGAAAGACATGTGCTTAAAGGGCTTCCTTTTGAGGGCCTTTGTTCTCTAGCAGACGCCAGGCATCAAAGTGGTCACGCCCTCGACTCAATTTTCTCCCTGTACAATGAAGTACCAGAAGTATTTCTCATAAACAACGTTGTAAGTTTGCCCTGTAATTTTCTACCACTGCTTGAAGAAGCCCAATTGATTAATTAGGGATTTCTGTAAAAGTTATCAATATTGCAGCTACTGGGAGTTAATGAACTCATATCCCAAGCATTTATCCGACATTTTACTACAGAAATATCCCGAACGGGATAGCTCAATCTGTGGCCCGCATTTGGAAGAACCGGGTTTGGTTCTTGTGGCCGACCTCATCTCTCATCTGGTGGTCTCTTTCAGGGTAGAAGTGTCGGCGGGTGTCTCAACGTTGCATGGCAGGACGATATACTCTGAGGAAACAACGAGGGTGGGTCAAAAAGTAATGCCTCCTATTTTTTTCTCTTTTAATTGCAAAGAAAAAAGAATCCAATTTACATAGCTTGAAAACTACAACATTGATGATTAATTTGTCACTATTAAAATAATCTCCGTCCTTTTCCACAGTTTTGGTCCACCTTTTAACTAGGTCATGTATTCCAGTGTGGTTAAACACACGGTCTTGCTTCCTAAGCCTTTGACGCACGGACGTTTTCACAGCCTCCTCATCTACAAAATCAATTCCAAGATGAGCTTCCTTTAGTGTCCCGAACAGATGGAAGTATCATTATTCCAGGTCAGGGCTCTATGGGGGGTGAGGTAAGACTTGCCATCCCAATTTCTCAATTTCTGTAGTGGTGTAACGGCTGGTGTGTCGTATTGCATTGTCATTCAAAAGAAGAACATCCGCCATAGTTTTCCTTGGCGAACTTGGCGAAGACGTGCCTTCAGCTTTTAGAGTGTTCTGACGTATTAAACGGAATTTATTGTGCATCCCTGCTCCAAAAAACCAATCATAAGCACACCCTCTGCATCCCAAAACACTGTCGCCATAACTTTCCCTGCCGACCGCTGAGTTTTGAATTTTTCTTTTCTTCGGTGACGTGTGTTGCCATTCCATTGACTGCCGCTTTGATTCAGGTTCCAAAAAATTGAACCCGCGTTTCGTCTCCAGTAACAATTTTTTCAAGAAACTCCTCTCCCACCAAACTGAAGCGCTGCAAGTGTTCGGAGGCTATTGTTTTCCTTGTTTCTTTGTTTTGGGCGGTTAACATTCTTGGTACCTAACGTGAACAAACTTTTGAGTAACCCAGTTGTTGAATTATCGTCATCACACTGTCTTTACTGAGGGAGGTAATGCGACGCAATTCAACTGTTCTTACCCGGCGATCACCACGAATGATGTCATCGACTCACTGAATGTTGCATGGAGTGACTGCAGTCACCGGCCTGCCGCTTCGCTTTTCATCTGCCAATGGTGTTTGCCCTTCAGCTTCGTTACAGCGACGAACCCATCGTCTAACAGTGCTGACTTCCACCGTTGTATCACCACACACATTTTTTTAGCCTTTCGTGAATGCGAATTGGCGTTTTACCTTCCGCAGTCAAAAATTCAATCACAGAACGCAGTCTAATATGAATGTTGATGTCAGACATTTTGCAAGAGAATGCAGTACTGCCACATATTGACCTAGGAAGTCAACTACTGCAGGGGATTGGAGAAGAAGGTTTGAGGAATTGGACCAAATTCAAATTTTTCACATAACTTACTTATTTAAGGGAAAATAAAGGAGGCATTACTTTTTGACCCACCCTCATACTTCCTCCTGGGTAGGTCGGTTGCCGGTCTCCCAACCGGCTGCTGGAGCCGTTTCCGAACCAGTCCATATTCCTGGCCTAAACGGGGAATTTTCTATCCAAATAAACCGTAAGGTCCCTGCCCTCGGCACTATCATGGCTCCTTGGAATAGCGGTACATCTTTACTCCTGGGAATGCCCCACTTGTGGGCGTAGCTATAGTTTGGTCCATATAAATCTGAACCATTTCAGTACGCCATGGCCTTTGAACCAAAAATAAGACACCCTGAAATAGGCCATAACTTTTGAACCAATAATAGGACACACGTGCACATTTGGGAGAATATAATACACAATTGGGAGATTACACTACACTATTTACATCTCAGAGAAAATGTTGGAAGTGTCCTCCAGCAGCATCTATACATGTTTGTACTCGTCTCACCATATTCTCTCAAGTTTTACGGCGAGTATCCTCGCCAATGTTACTTATTTCGGTTCGAATGGATTGCTTGAGAACATCAGTTGTCCTTGGCCTATTCTTGTACACTCTATTTTTAGATACTCCCACAAGAAAAAATCCGGTGAGGATCTGTCAGCGGATCTGAGGGGCCATCTAATGAAACTATGGAACTTGTAACCTGTTTCTTTGACAATCGAATAATCTCAAAAGGTCTGTGACCTATTGAAATTGTCCAGATTTATATGGTTCACTAGAACAAGGGTAGTCGCAGTGCCGAATCCTATCTGTAGTAATTCCAATACTGTTCAAATACATTCACTTATTCACACCCCCCACACAAAAACTTCAGTGAGATCTACCCGAAATTCCGAAGACCCCGGCCTCTGTTACCCAGGAGCAATGGAAAACTCCGGGGGTCTTTCCTTGGGGCAATAACTTGATTCTAAAAAGCGCCCTCATCGACAGCATCGTCAAGACGGGTGAAAGTGGATACGCCACTTACGCGCGTCAACCCCGCAGGGAAGACTACCGATAACCTCGGTGGGGCTGCCTGGTTGATCTAATACACCTTCTACTAGCTCTGCAGGCTAGTAGACCTTTTAGGCAACCCTCTGCCCCCTCCGGGCGGTCGAAGCCTGGCCGGAGGTACCCGATTTCCCGCGGGTTACGGGAACACACTGCCCCCTCGAGTCCAACCAAATCCGAACAGCTCACATTCAGTGAGGGGCTCGAATGTTCGGCCCGAGGTTCCTCTATTAACGTCAGAGCAGCTGAAGAGAACGGATCCCCTCACCTACGACACACACACACACACACACACACACACACACACACACACACACACACACACACACACACATGATGTAAAAACAAGAAGGTAAGTAGCTTTTATAAAATATGTTTTAAATTAAGGGGCTCAAAGTATCCATTTGTTTTTTGTTATTCGTTTGTTTTCATACGATGTTCTGCCTTCATTGAACTGTCGTACCCAGGAACGCACATTAGACACATCCATGGTATCATCACCACATGCCTCACTCAACTGGCGGTGAATTTCAATAGGTGTCACATCAAGAAAATGGAGGAAACGAATGATTACACGCTGTTCTTGCAATGAAAACGTCTCCATTTTAAGTATAAAACCAGTCCTAACTCTCGTCGCTGCCAGTAGAGTTCTATGCACTGTACAGTGCTGCCATCTCTGTCACGCATTTAAAAAGAGTCCACGTGAATTAAAAAAACAGAGGTTCCTCTCTGATCCCTGGCCTGAAAAATATAGGAGTTATAACTTGAAGGCACCTCGCAGGAAGTCACTTTTTATGTCATTTTTTATGTATTTTTTTCTTTTGGAAAAGTACTCAGAAGAAAATAATGTTCTTAAAAGACCGGTTGTTAAAAAAATTGAATATCGCTTAAAGCCTACTGCATTCTCTTATTCATCCAGGACCAACAAGGAAGCATGCAGTAATGCACGTTGTGCGAACATTTATCGATAAACATGAAAACATCGATAAACGTTTATATAAATTATTTTTACAAGAGTAAAGAAGTGCAAGTGAGGCAGAATATCAGATGCTTATTTACTGTAATAGAGTCGTAAGAACCGAGGAAACCAATTTCCGATTTCGAAACAGTTGCTGTTTCGTGCACAGAGGTAGTCATTGTTTTTATGGTTATTTGATATTGCATGTTCTAAAATACTTTCCAATTTTCTTACAATGCTTAAAGCCTGCGAAATTAAGATCCGAGCTTCAATTTAAATGCACAAAGGCGACGTTTAAATAACTTATGTGGTGTTACAAATAGAAAGACGTTTTTTAGTTTTGTATTGTACGTTTTTCCCTTAAAATATTTCTCAAAAGTTTCTTTCAATTGTTCATTTTACATTTTTAGGATCTTCATCTCAAAAAGTTCCCTTGCAGTAAAATATAGTTAGTTCTTCCTTTAATAACTTGTTCTATATTTGAGTTTATGAAGTTTTATGCTCGATTTCTCCAACATATGTTAAAATCGACGTTAACAAATGTAACATAACAATTGTCAAAGCGCTAACAGAGCTGTTAAATTTCTTGCATTTCACCAACCTGTTTTTTGATACTGTTAACATACACATGTTAACGCCAAGTGACTTATAAGTATTACAGCTATAGAAGTCTGTGGATTAGTCGTATTATTTTCTGACCGCACTATGATGTGCTTTTGTTTTCATTTTCGTTTACACAGCTGAAAAAAATCGCGGGTAAACAAAAGCCGTGAAACATAGTTCTCATCGATAGGGAAAGAATTGTAAATTGAATTGGTGACGAAGTATAAGTATATCGTGGAAAATAAGAGGACGGATGCCGTGAATGTAAAAGATAAAGATGTCACGTGGGAACAAATTGGAAACGAATTTAATTCAAAAGCATGTGTCATTACTGCAAGCATTAAACAACTTCGTCAGTATTACGTAAATTTAAAACGAGGCTAAAGACAAGTGACGAGTGATTTGAACGTTTCAAGATGGGAGGTGGACAGTGTATCATCTACATAATTTATTGAACTGTAAAACCTCAAAGTTATTAATACTTGAAGCAAAGGCGAGATCGACATGTTCCTTTCGATGCATGTTTTAACTGAGTATGACGTAAATTTAAAACGAGATGCGAAGAAGGACAAGTGACTTGAACGTTTCATGACGGGAGGTGGACAGTGTATTATCCACATAATTCAGTGAATTATAAAATAGCAAAGTTATTAATACTTGAAGCAAAGGCGAGATCGGCATATTCCTTTTGTTGCATGTTCTAACTCAGTATTACGTAAATTTAAAACGAGGAGCGAAGAAGGACAGGTGACGAGTGACTTGTACGTTTCAAGATACTTGAAGCAAAGGCGAGATCGGCATATTCCTTTCGTTGCATGTTCTAACTCAGTAATACGTAAATTTAAAACGAGGAGCGAAGAAGGACAGGTGACGAGTGACTTGTACGTTTCAAGAGGGGAGGTGGACAGTGTATTTTCCACATAATTCAGTGAATTATAAAAT
Organism: Mantis religiosa; assembly: GCA_030765055.1. Taxonomy (NCBI): domain Eukaryota; kingdom Metazoa; phylum Arthropoda; class Insecta; order Mantodea; family Mantidae; genus Mantis; species Mantis religiosa. Next base: position 207,085,051 of record CM060951.1, on the reverse strand, counting down.
AGCAAAGTTATTAATACTTGAAGCAAAGGCGAGATCGGCATATTCCTTTCGATGCATGTTCTAACTCAGTATTACGTAAATTTAAAACGAGGAGCGAAGAAGGACAAGTGACGAGTGACTTGTACGTTTCAAGACGGGAGGTGGACAATGTATTAATCACATAATCCAGTGAATTATAAAATAGCAAAGTTATTAATACTTGAAGCAAAGGCGAGATCGGCATATTCCTTTCGATGCATGTTCTAACTCAGTATTACGTAAATTTAAAACGAGGAGCGAAGAAGGACAAGCGACGAGTGACTTGAACGTTTCAAGACGGGAGGTGGACAATGTATTAATCACATAATCCAGTGAATTATAAAATAGCAAAGTTATTAATACTTGAAGCAAAGGCGAGATCGGCATATTCCTTTCGATGCATGTTCTAACTCAGTATTACGTAAATTTAAAACGAGGAGCGAAGAAGGACAAGTGACGAGTGACTTGAACGTTTCAAGTAGGGAGGTGGACAATGTGTTATCCATATAATTCAGTGAATTATCAAATAGCAAAGTTATTAATACTTGAAGCAAAGGCGAGATCGGCATATTCCTTTCGATGCATGATCTAACTCAGTATTACGTAAATTTAAAACGAGGAGCGAAGAAGGACAAGTGACGAGTGACTTGATCATTTCAAGACGGGAGGTGGACAGTGTATTATTTACACAATTCAATGAATTTAAAATAGCAAAGTTATTAATACTTGAAGCAAAGGCGAGATCGGCATATTCCTTTCGTTGCATGTTCTAACTCAGTATTACGTAAATTTAAAACGAGGAGCGAAGAAGGACAATTGACGAGTGACTTGAACATTTCAAGGCGGGAGTTGGACAGTGTATTATCCATATAATTCAGTGATAGCAGTGATGCCAAAGTTATTAATACTTGAAATAAAGGCGAGATCGGCATATTCCTTTCCATGCATGTTCTAACCTCTCTTGTACTTCCGCAGTAACATTCATAACAACTTGTTTCGACAGTCTATACCTCCGTAGAAAACTTTCTTCGGATGGCTCCTCAAAATAATTTCTCCTCATAGGGCGTACTCTATTACGAATGCCATTTACACAGTCTTAAATAGAGCAAATCGATATCAACAGCTGCGTTCACGGCCGCCATCTTGACTATTTACAATTGTTAAGGACTTAACAAGAGATATTTGGCTTGTTAGTTTAACAAGAGATTTGACACGAGTGTTAAATGAAATGAACTGTGTAGTGTTTAACGCCCGCTTATACTACATACGGCACCACAGGCGGTGACACTGATGATACATGAGATGCAGATGGAGCACCTGTGGAATGAGATGGCGGGGGAATCCGGAGATCCCGGAGAAAACCCGCCCCAGCGCCGTGTTGTCCACCACAAATCTGACTTTGCGGTCGCTTGAGATTGAACCCGGGCCGCCTTGGTGAGAGCCAAGCGGTCTAACCACTGAACCACGGCGCGGCCATACGACACGAGTGTTAAGCTAACATCTGTTGGTGAAATCGGGCATGAAAGTTTTAACTCCCTACTACTAGCTTACCCGGTGAGCTTCCTACCGCCAGTAAAATTTATCTGAACTTATCTATATGAATAAAACGAATGCCTATTAGTTATTATGCAGTCGGGGATGAAGTTTATATACAAAATGTTTGCCACTGAGTTAATCATTTTAAAGCTTTCTGATAAAAAATATAAACCGTGGTAAAATTCATCATGCATATTATTAAAATCAGATGGTACAGGGCAAAGAGTTTCTTAATATGTGTATATATATGTAAACAGTGTTTGTTTAAATATTAAATGAATTATGTTAAGGTCCATCATGCATAAAAGCTCAAGGTGTTAAGATGCATTTTGGAATAAAGGGGGTAAAATAGCAACTCAAAGCTATGTATATGAGAATTTTAAGATTTTTGTGCATTATTATGGGAATCAATAGAGACACGTTAGGTAAAAAAATATATTTTTAGTCCCTTTTTGTGATGCTTAAATATATAAAGATAATGGTTTTCCAAAGAGCGAAATCATGTGCATCCAAAACTGTAGGTCATTTACGAACACAGACTATTAAAATGAGGATTTATTAGCATTAGCCTTTTTCTAAATATCGTTATTAGTTTAACGTTTTATTTAATTGTCATTTTTTGACTGTTGGTATTCGTTTTTTACTTGGATGTAATGGAAAAAGTGTATTTCAAGGCAAGTGTTTAGTGAATATGATTTCAGACATTTGAATATCACAAATGTCTTTGCACTTACAACGAAATTAACTTGATCTAGGCACACAATAATTTTATGTAAGAAGAAGTTATAGAAGGTACGAGGTCTGATCAACAAACGCAAACTGATTTTTTTTATAATTTTTTTATTGATCGATCAGCAGCTTTACATATCAGAGTGAAAAGAAGGTAACAGTACAGTAACAACAATAACACTCAGGGGTAGGCTAGCAGGCCGCCCCCTAACTACATTAAGTTAGAACTCCAATAATACTCTCTGAGGATTAAGTCAATATTGAAGATGTAAGACAGACATCAAGCACTAGCATCACTCGAATCAGATGTATCACTTAGAAGCAGGTCCTGTGGTAGTCTCCTCTTCAAGCGTGAGGGCTGGCGCGTGCGGACGCCGATGTTATAATGCACAGCTCCTGGAACTTCTTGCAGCGTGGAAAAGAAACGAAGAGCGATCCTGCGAACGTAGTCGTGAAGAGGTAACAGTCCTAGTTCGTGATTAAGCTGCTGATTACGGATGAACCATGGAGCGTTGGTAGCGATGCGCATGAAGCGATTCTGTATGACCTGAAGACGACGCAGATGACATGTGTGTGCGGCCCCCCACACTTGGCAGGCATATGTAATAAGCGGACGAACGAGTGATTTGTAGAGTAACAATGAAGACTGTAGGCCCAGGCTGGAACGGCGATATAACAGAGGTGAGAGTTTTGAAAGTCGCCAGGAGACCAGTGATATAAGACGATCGATATGAGCACGCCAGGTCAGTCGAGAGTCCAAAAGCACTCCAAGGTATTTAACGGGAGTTGTAGTGGGGAGCCAAGGGACATTGTTCCTGTAGAGACGCAACGGAGTAAGCGGAGTATATCGGCGAAGAGTGAAGATTTTAGCTTCGGTTTTCTGAGGGTTCATGAGATCCGCCAAGTGCTGAACCAATGAGTTAGGCGATCTAAAGAGAGCTGTACTACTTGTGCGTGCTGGAGATTAACATGAGAATAATATGGTACTGTGCCATCAGCTTAAAGAGCTAAAGAACTCGGAGTTGTGTCAGGAATATCAGAAATGTATATATTAAATAGAGTCGGGCCCAAGATAGAACCCTGTGGGACACCTTCGGTAATATTACGTGGGGATGAAAGCTTTCCACCAATGCGTACTGAAAAGCTGCGGTCGTAGAGGAAACTGTGGATCAGATGTGATAAGTAATTAGGAAGACCAATGCGGTAGAGCTTAAGGAGCAAACCATCATGCCAAACCTTGTCAAATGCCTGTGCCACATCAAGGAAGACAGCCGTGGCATATTGATGGGCCTCGAAGCCGTGAACAATTGACTGAGTTAATCGTAAAAGCTGATGGGTAGTGGAATGTTTGTGACGAAATCCAAATTGATAAGGCGGAAGAACATGGTTATGATTAAGGTAAGACAGAAGACGGCGATGAATTACTTTTTCAAACAGCTTGCAGAGGGTTGGCAACAGACTTATAGGACGATAGCTTTCGGGGGGGGGGGTGCTGGGGTTTATTGGGCTTATGGAAGATTGCTATATGGGCAAACTTCCAGGTGCGAGGAATATAGCCAAGGCGTAGACAGGCATTGAGGATGGAGGACAAGTATGCAACTAGTCTTTTGGTGAGCTTCTTGATGAAAATGTTAGGAACCAAGTCGTGCCCGGGAGATTTCTTAAGGGGAAGGGCTCGAATCAGGGAAGATAGTTCCTGTAGGCTTGTAAATGAAATCCTTTGTGAGACACAAACTGATTTTTCTTCACAGATGTTACTTCAATACACTTTTTATAGAGTCCTTGCCAGTCCTTCATCACGTGCTGCAGATCATTCTTTGTCAAGCCCTTGAGAATCGCCTCATTTTTCTTGAGCACTGTTTCGGAGTTCTCAAATCGAATACCTCTAAGCTTCGATTATCACCGGTGATGAGTCATGGCTGTATCATTATGACCCTAAAGGAAAACAAGCAAGAATAGTGTTGAAATCGCCAGGTTCTCCAGTACCAAAAAATGGCAAAAGTTGTTGCACCTACAGTGAAAGTGATGGTGGTCACATTTTTTGACTGCAATGGAATGATTTACCAACATGCAGTTCCCCTTCACAGTACTGTTACAGCAGCATACTACACGTCAGTATTGGCTACACTGAGGAAGCACATTGCAAAGAAACGACCAGAGCTCTCTCGGACTGGGTGGCGACTTCATCATGACAATGCACGGCCTCATGTCACATGCAGTTCTTCCTCACACTACTGTTACAGCAGCATACTACACGTCAGTACTGGCTACACTGAGAAAGCACATTGCAAAGAAACGACCAGAGCTTTCTCGAACTGGGTGGCGACTTCATCATGACAATGCACGGCCTCATGCCACATGCAGTTCCCCCTCACACTACTGTTACAGCAACATACTACACGTCAGTATTGGCTACACTGAGGAAGCACATTGTAAAGAAACGACCAGAGCTTTCTCGAACTGGGTGGCGACTTCATCATGACAATGCACGGCCTCATGTCACATGTAGTTCCCCCTCACACTACTGTTACAGCAGCATACTACACGTCAGTATTGGCTACACTGAGGAAGCACAGTGCAAAGAAACGACCAGAGCTTTTTCGAACTGGGTGGCGACTTCATCATGACAATGCACGGCCTCATGTCACATGCAGTTCCCCCTCACACTACTGTTACAGCAGCATACTACACGTCAGTATTGGCTACACTGAGGAAGCACAATGCAAAAAAACGACCAGAGCTTTCTCGGACTGGGTGACGACTTCATCATGACAATGCACGGCCTCACGTCACAAATCAAGTCATGCAGTTTCTGGCTTGATTTAACATTAGCTGTGTACCGCATCCACCTTATAGCCTCGATCTTGCACCCTGTGAATTTTTTATTCCCATCACTAATGGCAAAGCTTAGGGGCATTCGATTTGACAACTCTGAAGCAGTACTCAAGAAAAGTGAGGCGATTCTCAAGGACCTGACAAAGAATGGTCTTCAGCACATGTTCAAGGACTGGCAGAGACGCTGTAGAAATTGCATTGGAGTAGGAGGGGACTACTTTGAAGAAGATCATGTCAACACTGAATTGTTGTAATAAACATCTGTGAAAAAAGAACAGTCCCTCTTTGTTGATGTTTTGTAAAGAGCTACTAGGCTTACCAAGATCAGCGCCTGGGGAAGTAGCTTTAGTAGAATTAGGAAAGACAACAAGAAATGGAATAATAATGCAAAGAATAATAACATTTCGGTATAGGTGTTTGGCCAAAGAAGAAAGGGAAATTAAGAAATTATGCATGAGACAACAAAGAGATTAGAGAATTCAAATAGTTGGTGGGCATGATAGGAGGAATTATGGAAAAAGCAGTAATGGGAGATATATGGAGATTAGAGGAAAGGAATACAAGCGATGTGGGTAAATTGGTAAAATGCAGAATAGAAGATACAGAAAGACAGGAAATTTGGGGAAGTCTAGAAAATATGAAATAATTACAATTTTACAAGCAAATAAAAAGAAATTGGAGACGAGAAGCATATGTAGATTACTGCAACAGACAAGAGAGAAGGGCTAGCTTGGATGAGAACAGGAACAATATTTCTAAGAGGGGTAGGGGGTAGGGAAGAGCGAATTTGTGAATTATGTGGGGGAAAAGAAAGCATAGAACAATATGAAACAGAATGCGAGGAGGTTGCAATATGGAGTAAAAAGGTCTGGGAAGAAAAATAGGAGAAAGTAGAGAAGAGGATAGTAGCTATAAAAATGTTAACGGGCAGGGAGAAAAAGAAGGTAAGAAGTATTGGTGAGTTCTTACAGGAAGTAAAGGAAAAATGAGCAAGAAATGTAAAGAATACAAGAAAGAAATTTGGGGGAAGAGAGGGGCTAATTAAGTAACAAGGAGGCATGAAGGTTTAGAGCTACCTGGCAGAGCAGAAGACCAGGGTGTCATGTAAGCCAACGTAGCAGAAAGGTAAAGAAAAGGATGGGGGTAAGAAAGGGGCTAATTTAGTAAGAAGGAAGCATGGAGGTTAAGAGCTACCTGACAGAGCAGAGGACCAGGGTGTCATGAAAGTCAAGGTAGCAACAAGGATGGAGGAAGAAAGGACCTAATTAAGTAACAAGGAGACATGGAGGTTAAGAGCTACCTGGCAGAGCAGAAGACCAGTGTGTCATGTAAGCCAACGTAGCAGAAAGGTAAAGAAAAGGATGGGGGTAAGAAAGGGGCTAATTTAGTAAGAAGGAAGCATGGAGGTTAAGAGCTACCTGACAGAGCAGAGGACCAGGGTGTCATGAAAGTCAAGGTAGCAACAAGGATGGAGGAAGAAAGGGGCTAATTAAGTAACAAGGAGTCATGGAGGTTAAGAGCTACCTGGCAGAGCAGAAGACCAGGGTGTCATATAAGCCAACGTAGCAAAAAGTAAGGACAAGGATGGGGGTAAGAAAGGGGCTAAGTAAGTAACAAGGAGGCATGGAGGTTAAGAGCTACTTGGCAGAGGAGAAGACCAGGATGTCATGTAACCCAAGGTAGGAACAAGGTAAGGACAAGGATGGAGGAAGAAAGGGGCTAAGTAAGTAACGAGCAGGCATGAAGGTTAAGAGCTACTTGGCAGAGCAGAAGACCATGGTGTCATATAACTCAAGGTAGCAACAAGGTAAGGACTAGGATGGGAGAAGAAAGGGGCTAAATAAGTAACAAGGAGGCATGGAGGTTAAGAGCTACTTGGCAGAGCAGAAGACCAGGGTGTCATGTAAGCCAAGGTAGCAACAAGGTAAGGACAAGGATGGGGGAAGAAAGGGGCTAAGTAGGTAACAAGGAGGCATGAAGGTTAAGAGCTACCTGGCAGAGCAGAAGAACAGGGTGTCATGTAAGCCAAGGCAGCAACAAGATAAGGACAAGGATAGGGGTAGAAAGGGGCTAATTGACAAGGAGGCATGGTGGTTAAGAGCTACCTGGCAGAGTAGAAGACCAGGGTGTCATGTAAGCCAAGGTAGCAACAAGGTAAAGACAAGGATGGGGGAAGGAGCTAAGTAAGTAACAAGGATGCATGGAGGTTAACAGCTACCTGCCAGAGCAGAAGACCAGGGTGTCACGTAAGCCAAGGTAGCAACAAGGTAAGGACAAGGATGGGGGAAGAAAGGGGCTAAGTAAGTAACAAGGAGGCATGAAGATTAAGAACTGCCTGACAGAGCAGAAAATCAGGATGTCTTATAAGCCAAGGTAGCAACAAGGTAAAGACAAATGTTGTCTAACGTTGTAAATTGTAAAATTTTGGAATAGGCACAATAGAATGTATATCATGAAGAAGAAACGTAAAATTGAGTGAAGGTAACACATTTTTGTTATTTCCTACATTGGTAGAACATGTGAAAAGCGTTTTTCCGTCACGGAAATGTAAAACTGGAAGAAAACTCTACTTCGTATACTTCATGTAATACGCAAATATCCAATTATAGATATAAAGCCTGATTCAAATGTTCATCTAAAAACACGCGCTCTTCGATGTTCTTTTTTCAGTTTGTACAAGCAGCTTGTTTGATATCTTGCTTTCTAAAGCGCTTTGAATTTAATTGTATCTGCTCTATGCACAACACTTTTATAATGGCCTTTTTAACTTCTTTTTATGCAGTAGATGCTTTCTGGAACAGAAATAATTTAAAAATGCACATTCCCTAGCGAGAATTGGATCAGTTTAATGATTCATGCGTCCATGCAGTAGAGGATTGACATTACTTCCCTCTGTTGGTACAAACTGTGCATTATAACCCTAGTGTATTTAATAAGCTGTTTTTGTTATTCAGATCACGTAGTGCGAGCGGGGCTTTGTTGAAACTGGCCGTTCAAAGTTCACAAGGAACACAGATGAAAGAGTCAAAGCATATCAAGTACATCCAGGCATAAAAATGACTCACGAAAGAACATGACAGAGTACATATCTCTGTTACGAGGCTGAGTCAAATGAAGAACTTAAATATTTTTTAAAATATTATTTACTGTGCAGAAGTGGTACAAAGCTGTACCACTTTTCAACATAATCTACCCCACGCTCAATGCAAGTCCTCCAGCGCTTACAAAGTGCATAAATGCATTTAGAAAGACATTCTTTTGTTTGTCCGCGCAAGCACTCATACAACTCTTCATCGGAACGGAACTTCTTTCCTCCCATTGCATCTTTGAGTGGTCCAAACATATGGTAATCACTTGGGGCAAGGTCTAGTGAGTATGGTGGATGAAGAAGACAATCAAAATGCAGGTCTGTGATTGTTATAACTGTTGTAGGGGCAGTGTGGGGCCTTGCATTGTCGTGTTGCAAAAGGACACCTGCTGGCAGCAATCCACGTCGCTTTGATTTGATTGCAGGCCGCAGATGATTTTTTAGAAGATCTGTGTATGATGCACTGGTAACAGTGGTTCCTCTAAGCATGTAATACTCCAAAATGATGCCTTTTTCGTCCCAAAAGAGAGTCAGCATAACCTTCCCTGCTGGTAGTTCGTTCGAAACGTCTTTGGTTTTGATGATGAGGTATGGCGCCATTCCTTGCTCTCTCTCTTCGTTTCCGGTTGGTGAAAGTGAACACAGGTTTCGTCCCCAGTAACGATTCCTGCAAGGAAGCCATCACCTTCCTGTTCAAAGCGCTGAAGAAATTCTTCACAAGCATCAACACCTCGTTCTCTCATTTCAGCAGTCAGCTGCCATGGCACTTGCAGAAACTGTAGCACATCATGCACAATGTGGTATGCTGACTCATGGCTAATCATGACATGCTGCAATGTCATTCAGTGTCACTCGGCGGTTTTCCTTCAACTGCTGCAATGTTCTCTGGAGTCACAACTCGTTGTGCCTGACCTGGTCATGGAGCATTTTCCACTTAAGTCACACCATTTGCGAACTTCCTGCTCCATTCGTAGACTTGGTGCTGCGTCAAACATACATCACCGTACTGAACCTTTATTCGTTGATGAATTTCAATAGGTTTCACACCTTCAGTACGCAAAAACCGAATAAAATAACGCTGTACTCCCCTGGTGCAAGTGCAACTTGCATCATATCACCCAATCCATTCACCATCCGATATTCCTGAACGTTGGAGGACGTAAATTACAACAAAAATTCATCTAATAACACCATGGAACTTGTGTCTAGGTTCTTTCTGTGGGCTACTGTTTGCAGACGAGCTAGTAGTTGGGTCCATATCAAGTGAAGGGCTGAGAAGAGCAATGAAGGCAGCCAATTCATGTTGCAATAAATGGGATTTGAAATTGAATGAAAGCAAAACCAAGATTATGGTCTTCAAAAAGGGATACATATTGCGTAAGGATAAGAAATGGGAGGTTAATAGGTAGATAAATAGAGGTAGTAAGGAGATTTGATTATTTAGGGACAAGGTTGAGTTCAGATTGTGACTGGAAAGAACAAAAACAGATGTCTGAGGCAAAAGGTAAAATGGCGATGAGGGTCATAAGGTCATGCTACAGTAAACTGCCAGATATAAATGTCAAATGGTTGGAGGGGATTTATACAGCAATAGTAGAAAATAGAATGTTACTTGGATCAGAGATTTGGGGAGTAGATGAGGCTTGGAGAGACATTGATAGAGTGCATAGATACTTTTATAAATATATATTGGAATTACGGATAGCATCACATAAAGGGGCAGCACAATTGGAACTGGGCAGGCATTCTACTAAAATTAAAATCTTGTCAAGGACAATGAAATATTTATACAGAATCGTTAACTTCAAAGATGGCAATATTATTAAAGAATGTTTTCATATTCAAAAGAGAAGTAACTGGGGATGATCTGGGGCTAATAAAATGAATGACGTGTTGAAGCAGATAGGTATGGGCCATTCTTGGATAAATGCAGAGTATGGGTATTGAGGTTTCTGGAAAAAGTTAAGCTAAGATTAGAGGATATTGACAGACAAGACATTTTCGCTAATACAAGTGACAAAAGCTCACTGAGATTGTATAGAGAAATAAAAACAACCTGGGGAGGGAAGGATATATAGATATATGTAGTAAGATAGGGCGAGAAAGTTTTGCTTGGGCGAGAACAGGAGTGAGAAACTTGAAAGGTATAGGTCAAGATAGGCAGCTAGATAAATGTCAATTGTGTGGAGAAGAGAATGCAGATTTCCATTGTATATTATATTGTAGTCAAACGTAGCAGGTCTGGCTACGTAAATGGAACAATTTGGGGGGGGGCGAAGTAGTAATTAGAAAAGTTTTGTCAGTAAAAGGGAAAAAGAACAGGAGAAATATAGGGAATTATATAGGGAAAGTTAAAGAGATGCCTAGGAACTATTAAGAGAAAATGTAGAGTGGGATAGGTGAAATGACAAAAGGTGTAAAAAGGAGATGAGTGCCTCCAATACACAAAAACCTAGGGTTAGGTGTATGGCGAACGAATTATTATTCCATGGTGGGCAACATCGTAGGATTTTCAGGATTCAGGAATATATGACATTCTCCAGTATGGATTTTATAATTATAATCTTTATTTTGTATTTACATTTGATGATGTAAAAGTAAGGGTGAGAAATAAATTACCAGTTACAAACTAAACAAATTACAAACTAGTTTGTTTAGTAATCAAATAATCTCAAAAGGTCTGTTGTGACCCAAATCCCCTAACCTAACCTCACCGGAAGATTTCTTCTGAGGGTTTCTAAAATAAAGTATAAGAGAATAGGTCACGGACAATTGATTTTCTCAAGGAATCCATTCGAACCGAAATAAGTAACATTGCCGAGGATACTCTACGTAAAACTTCAGAGAATATGATAAGACGAGTGCAAACATGTATAGATGTTAGTGGAGGACACTTCTAACATTTTCTCTGAGATGTAAATAGTGTAATGTAATCTTCCAATTGTGTATTATATTATCCCAAAGTTTCACGTGTGCCCTGTTATTGGTTCAGAAGTTATGGCCTACTGTAATGGTTCAGGTTTATATGGGTCGCACTGTAAATGGAAACAATAGGCCAGTAAAACATAATTCGGCCTTATTAGACAGGGGTGAGGAATTATTTTCCTAACTCTGAACCACAGGCACAGCAAAAAGGAGACCATAACGAAAACGTTTTCGTATATGTTTATACTTTTTGGTTACTTTATTTTGAGGTCTAATTTCAACAAAGCATTGGCACAAGTGGACTCCGCTTGTGATAACAAGTAGATTCCATGTTTAAAAGTCGAGTATTAGTTTTTGTGGTGCTGGTTTTTACACACAATTGTACGTGGGTGAGCTTCAAAGCCACCTAGTTTGGCTGCAGTCCTGCAAATTGAGAGGAAGTCTGCTAAAGAGAACAACTTCTCTGCTGTCACTTCCTGAGAAGATCCAAACTAAGAGAGAGATCTCTCGAGGGATCGACGGGAAAGCAAAGCAGTGTCTTGCCCCGAGCCTTTAATTATTGGAATATACAAGGAACAAACAAGCAGGATAGAATGGCATTGAGGATCGTTAATTTAGATATAAATATCTCTCTGAAAAGGAACATTGCGAGCAAATTTAGGTTGCACGATGAACGCCTTTGTTCAGATTTGTTTCATGTTTCTTCTATGGCACCGCTGTCTTTTACAGCTCTTCTTTGTTTTAAAGCTTCCAAGATACTTAAAAGAATTGGGAGATCATTAACAGAACTTTCTCTGCTTCCTCGTCTACTACCATAGCAAAGGGACACTGTAGGTAGCGTATGTGACTCATATCCGGAAGGTATTATCTCTGGAGCCGATCTTTTCTCGAGATTCTTTCTGTGTTGCTAGAATAAGGCAGGAAATCATATACATTCCTTGTGAAAGGGTAGAGCCAGACTGAAAAATTCAATGCCATAGCCGGGATTTGAACCATGGATCTGCTGGTATCCTTCCACCCGCTCTAAACCATGACCAACGTGCCGATATGACATTAAATTCTCCAACTGACTCGTGTTTTTCCCTGTAAAAGTGGGAAAGAACAATTAATTTCCATTAATTGTACCTAATAGTGGTCCGAACTATAAAGCCCGGGGCTTAAAGTACTTACAGCATAGTAAGTCGCCATTAAGGTAGCTATCTCATGTGGTTTACCGGGAAAAACACGAGTCAGTTTGAGAATTAAATGTCACATCGGCACGTTGGCCATAGTAGCTATATCGTTTAGAGCGGCTGGATGAAGCCCAGAAGATCCTTGGTTCAAATCCCGGCTATGAAATTGCATTTTCAGTCTGGCTCTACCCTTTCATAGTGCGTCCTACACACGGCTAGTGTGAAAGAACAATTAATTTCCATTAATTGTACCCAATAATGGTCCGAACTATAAAGCCCGGGGCTTAAAGTACTTACAGCATAGTAAGTCACCATTAAGGTAGTTGTCTCGTGTGTTTATGAGAACTCCTAGTGGTTTACCGGAAAAATCACGAGTCAGTTGGAGAATTTAATGTCATTTTGGCACGTTGGCCGTAGTAGCTATATCGTTTAGAGCGGCTGGACGGAGAGCAGAAAATCTGTGGTTCAAATCCCGGCTACGTCATTGCATTTTTCAGTCTGGATCTACCCTTTCATAGTGCGTCCTACACACGGCTAGTGTGAAAGAACAATTAATTTCCATTAATTGGCCTAATAGTGTTTAAGTATAAAGCCCGGGCCTTAAAGTACTTACACGTTGTAATTTGCCATTAAGTTAGTTGTCTCATGTGTTTATGAGAACTAAGTGGTGTACCGGGAAAAACACGAGTCAGTTGGAGAATTTAATATCATGTTGGCACGTTGGCCATAGTATCTCAGTGGTTTAGAGCGGCTGGACGGAGACCTGCAGATCCGTGGTTCAAATCCCGGCTATGGCATTGAATTTTGCAGTCTGGCTCTACCCTTTCATAGTGCGTCCTGAACACGGCGGTGTGAAAGAACAATTAATTTCCATTAATTGTACCTAATAGTGCTCCGAACTATAAAGCCCGGGCCTTAAAGTACTTACAGCATAGTAAACGCCATTAAGGTAGTTGTCTCATGTTTTCATGAGAACTCCTAAGTGGTTTACCGGGAAAAACACGAGTCAGTTGGAGACTTTAATGTCATGTTGGCACAATAGCCATAGTAGCTCAATGGTTTAAGGCAGCTGGACGGAGACCAGAAAATTCGTGGTTCAAATCCCGGCTATGGCACTGAATTTTTCAGTCTGGCTTTACCCTTTCATATCGCGTCTACACACGGCTAGTGTGAAAGAACAGTTAATTTCTATATACCTTGTGTTTCTTATCCTTCCATTATACTTTACTTCTACTTCACTTCACCGTACAATTAATTGTTTCAGGGTGTTAAGTGTCGGCATGTAATGTCATACTTCCCCTACTAAAACCGAGACAGTAAAGACATAACAGTGTTCTTAGAAAACTCTAAATGATACACAGAACTTACACTTAAATTTTACTAGGGAAGTAAAATCTATCTACTAAAATAACACCTACAAAATATGTATTTTAGGTTTTCAATGTTTATTAGGGTTTAGTTACATTAAATATACTTCTACACTATTTTTTAAATAATTTATCTTTTAAGAGAACATGTACATATCATTCAGGTATTATTTGTCTACATTTGCAAGCTATTGCATAAAATTAAACTGCAGACATGCTAAATATTTTTCAGTGAATAGCTCTGAGGTTTATTATAAAATTCAAATGAATTATACCATGACCGAAATTTGCACTGGGGACCTCTTGAACGTGAGACAGGCACGCTACCATCCACGTTTACCGAGGCGGGCCGTTATACACAATGATATACCGTTACAATGTTACATTAAGGTCTGCAAATACAATTTCCACAGACATTTATTATGTAATAAAATGTTAAATGTGTTTGACGGATTGATCAAAAATACCTTTATATTTCTCAAATTAAGTCAGCATGATTCATGATCCTACTTATAAGACTATTTGCATACTTTAGAAATGGTGTCACAAAAATTAATTTAAAACATTTTTGTTTTAGCAGAGGTCCGACTAAAACAATTGCTGCGGTCACAAGCTCTGTCATAATAAGTGATTCTCAGCGCTTCTTGTTTGTTTTAGAGTAGAAATTTGAGGAAAGAATCGATTGTACAAGAGAGGATTTGTGAGTTAGGCAGACACTGGGAGAGACAAAATCGTGGAACAGAACGGAAAATTCGGTTAATTATAAAATAAATAAATGGGAAATATATACTATACAGAGGCGATAATCCTTCAAAATGTTCCTTTCTTCAATTTAATTTATACTTTTACATAGTTGAAATGTTTTTCAGGACGTAATATATGAACAATTTTATCAAATTATGTTGTTATTTTCAAATGCTAGGATTTGGTAATGAAGTCATTAGCTCTCTTGTTCTCCAATATTTCTGCGTAGTGGGTACGGCAGGTAGGACTTCACCGGTTAGAAGATGTTCTTCAGTCATTTCATCTTCTTTGTTGTCAAGTGCTAGACTTTGGCAATGAAGTCATTAGCTCTCTTGCTCTCCAATATATATGAGTAGTGGGTCCGGCAGACAGGACTTCACAGGTTAAAAGATGTTCTTCAGTCATTTCCTCTTCTTTGTTGTCAAATGCTAGGCTTTGGCAATGAAGACATTAGCTCTCTTGCTCTCCAATATATCTGTGTAGTGGGTCCGGCAGGTAGGACTTCACCGGTTAGAAGATGTTCTTCAGTCATTTCATCTTCTTTGTTGTCAAATGCTAGACTTTGGCAATGAAGTCATTAGCTCTCTTGCTCTCCAATATATCTGTGAAGTGGGTCCAGCAGGTAGGGCTTCACAGTTTAGAAGATGTTCTTCAGTCATTTCCTCTTCTTTGTTGTCAAATGCTAGACTTTGGCAATGAAGTCATTAGCTCTCTTGCTCTGCAATATTTCTGTGTAGTGGGTCTGGCAGGTAGGACTTCACAGGTTAAAAGATGTTCTTCAGACATTTCCTCTTCTATGTTTTCAAATGCTAGGCTTTGGCAATGAAGCCATTAGCTCTCTTGCTCTCCAATATTTCTGTGTAGTGGGTCCGGCAGATAGGACTTCACAGGTTAAAAGATGTTCTTAGGTCATTTCTCTTCTTTGTTGTCAGATGCTAGGCTTTGACAATGAAGTCATTAGCTCTCTTGCTCTCCAATATTTCTGAGTAGTGGGTCCGGCAGGTAGGACTTCACAGGTTAAAATATGTTCTTAGGTTATTTCCTCTTCTTTGTTGTCAAATGATAGGCTTTGGTAATGAAGTCATTAGCTCTCTTGCTCTCCAATATTTCTGTGTAGTGGGTCCGGCAGGTAGGACTTCACAAGTTAAAAGATGTTCCTAGGTCATTTCTTGTTCTTTGTTGTCAAATGATAGGCTTTGGCAATGAAGTCATTAGCTCTCTTGCAATCCAATATTTCTGTGTAGTGGGTCCGGCAGGTACGACTTCACAGGTTAAAAGACGTTCCTAGGTCATTTCCTCTTCTTTTTTGTCAAATGATAGGCTTTGGCAATGAAGTCATTAGCTCTCTTCCTCTCCAATATTTCTGTGTAGTGGGTCCGGCAGGTAGGACTTCACAGGTTAAAAGATGTTCTTCAGACATTTCCCCTTCTTTGTTTTCAAATGCTAGGCTTTGGCAATGAAGCCATTAGCTCTCTTGCTGTCTAATATTTCTGTGTAGTGGGTCCGGCAGGTAGGGCTTCACAGGTTAAAAGATGTTCTGAGGTCATTTCCTCTTCTCTGTTGTCAAATGATAGGCTTTGGCAATGAAGTCATTAGCTCTCTTGCTCTCCAATATTTCTGTGTAGTGGGTCCGCCAGGTAGGACTTCACAGGTTAGAAGATGTTCTTCAGTCATTTCCTCTTCTTTGTTGTCAAATGCTAGACTTTGGCAATGAAGTCATTAGCTCTCTTGCTCTCCAATATTTCTGTGTAGTGGGTCCGGCAGGTAGGACTTCACAAGTTAAAAGATGTTCCTAGGTCATTTCTTGTTCTTTGTTGTCAAATGATAGGCTTTGGCAATGAAGTCATTAGCTCTCTTGCAATCCAATATTTCTGTGTAGTGGGTCCGGCAGGTAGGACTTCACAGGTTAAAAGACGTTCCTAGGTCATTTCCTCTTCTTTTTTGTCAAATGATAGGCTTTGGCAATGAAGTCATTAGCTCTCTTCCTCTCCAATATTTCTGTGTAGTGGGTCCGGCAGGTAGGGCTTCACAGGTTAGAAGATGTTCTTCAGTCATTTACTCTTCTTTGTTGTCAAATGCTGGACTTTGGCAATGAAGTCATTAGCTCTCTTGCTCTGCAATATTTCTGTGTAGTGGGTCTGGCAGGTAGGACTTCACAGGTTAAAAGATGTTCTTCAGACATTTCCTCTTCTATGTCTTCAAATGCTAGTCTTTGGCAATGAAGCCATTAGCTCTCTTGCTCTCCAATATTTCTGTGTAGTGGGTCCGGCAGGTAGGACTTCACAGGTTAAAAGATGTTCTTCAGTCATTTCCTCTTCCTTGTTGTAAAATGCTAGGCTTTGGCAATGAAGCCATCAGCTCTCTTGCTCTCCAGTATTTCTGTGTAGTGGGTCCGGCAGGTAGGGCTTCACAGGTTAAAAGATGTTCTTCAGTTATTTCGTCTTCTTTGTTGTCAAATTCTAGGCTTTGGCAATGAAGCCATTAGCTCTCTTGCTGTCCAATATTTCTGTGTAGTGGGTCCGGCAGGTAGGGCTTCACAGGTTAAAAGATGCTCTTCAGTCATTTCCTCTTCTTTGTTACCAAATGCTAGGCTTTGGCAATGAAGCCATTAGCTCTCTTGCTCTCCAATATTTCTGAGTAGTGGGTCCGGCAGGTGGGGCTTCACAGGTTAAAAGATGCTCTTCAGTCATTTCCTCTTCTTTGTTAGCAAATGCTAGGCTTTGGCAATGAAGTCATTAGCTCTCTTGCTCTCCAATATTTCTGTGTAGTGGGTCCGGCAGATAGGACTTCACAGGTTAAAAGATGTTCTTCAGACATTTCCCCTTCTTTGTTTTCAAATGCTAGGCTTTGGCAATGAAGCCATTAGCTCTCTTGCTGTCTAATATTTCTGTGTAGTGGGTCCGGCAGGTAGGGCTTCACAGGTTAAAAGATGTTCTGAGGTCATTTCCTCTTCTCTGTTGTCAAATGATAGGCTTTGGCAATGAAGTCATTAGCTCTCTTGCTCTCCAATATTTCTGTGTAGTGGGTCCGCCAGGTAGGACTTCACAGGTTAGAAGATGTTCTTCAGTCATTTCCTCTTCTTTGTTGTCAAATGCTAGACTTTGGCAATGAAGTCATTAGCTCTCTTGCTCTCCAATATTTCTGTGTAGTGGGTCCGGCAGGTAGGACTTCACAAGTTAAAAGATGTTCCTAGGTCATTTCTTGTTCTTTGTTGTCAAATGATAGGCTTTGGCAATGAAGTCATTAGCTCTCTTGCAATCCAATATTTCTGTGTAGTGGGTCCGGCAGGTAGGACTTCACAGGTTAAAAGACGTTCCTAGGTCATTTCCTCTTCTTTTTTGTCAAATGATAGGCTTTGGCAATGAAGTCATTAGCTCTCTTCCTCTCCAATATTTCTGTGTAGTGGGTCCGGCAGGTAGGGCTTCACAGGTTAGAAGATGTTCTTCAGTCATTTACTCTTCTTTGTTGTCAAATGCTAGACTTTGGCAATGAAGTCATTAGCTCTCTTGCTCTGCAATATTTCTGTGTAGAGGGTCTGGCAGGTAGGACTTCACAGGTTAAAAGATGTTCTTCAGACATTTCCTCTTCTATGTCTTGAAATGCTAGTCTTTGTCAATGAAGCCATTAGCTCTCTTGCTCTCCAATATTTCTGTGTAGTGGGTCCGGCAGGTAGGACTTCACAGGTTAAAAGATGTTCTTCAGTCATTTCCTCTTCCTTGTTGTAAAATGCTAGGCTTTGGCAATGAAGCCATCAGCTCTCTTGCTCTCCAGTATTTCTGTGTAGTGGGTCCGGCAGGTAGGGCTTCACAGGTTAAAAGATGTTCTTCAGTTATTTCGTCTTCTTTGTTGTCAAATTCTAGGCTTTGGCAATGAAGCCATTAGCTCTCTTGCTCTCCAATATTTCTGAGTAGTGGGTCCGGCAGGTGGGGCTTCACAGGTTAAAAGATGCTCTTCAGTCATTTCCTCTTCTTTGTTAGCAAATGCTAGGCTTTGGCAATGAAGTCATTAGCTCTCTTGCTCTCCAATATTTCTGTGTAGTGGGTCCGGCAGATAGGACTTCACAGGTTAAAAGATGTTCTTCAGACATTTCCCCTTCTTTGTTTTCAAATGCTAGGCTTTGGCAATGAAGCCATTAGCTCTCTTGCTGTCCAATATTTCTGTGTAGTGGGTCCGGCAGGTAGGACTTCACAGGTTAAAAGATGTTCTTCAGTCATTTCCTCTTCCTTGTTGTCAAATGCTAGGCTTTGGCAATGAAGCCATCAGCTCTCTTGCTCTCCAGTATTTCTGTGTAGTGGGTCCGGCAGGTAGGGCTTCACAGGTTAAAAGATGTTCTTCAGTTATTTCCTCTTCTTTGTTGTCAAATTCTAGGCTTTGGCAATGAAGCCATTAGCTCTCCTGCTCTCCAATATTTCTGTGTAGTGGGTCCGGCAGGTAGGGCTTCACAGGTTAAAAGATGCTCTTCAGTCATTTCCTCTTCTTTGTTACCAAATGCTAGGCTTTGGCAATGAAGCCATTAGCTCTCTTGCTCTCCAATATTTCTGAGTAGTGGGTCCGGCAGGTGGGGCTTCACAGGTTAAAAGATGATCTTCAGTCATTTCCTCTTCTTTGTTAGCAAATGCTAGGCTTTGGCAATGAAGTCATTAGCTCTCTTGCTCTCCAATATTTCTGTGTAGTGGGTCCGGCAGATAGGACTTCACAGGTTAAAAGATGTTCTTCAGACATTTCCCCTTCTTTGTTTTCAAATGCTAGGCTTTGGCAATGAAGCCATTAGCTCTCTTGCTGTCCAATATTTCTGTGTAGTGGGTCCGGCAGGTAGGGCTTCACAGGTTAAAAGATGTTCTGAGGTCATTTCCTCTTCTCTGTTGTCAAATGATAGGCTTTGGCAATGAAGTCATTAGCTCTCTTGCTCTCCAATATTTCTGTGTAGTGGGTCCGGCAGGTAGGACTTCACAGGTTAGAAGATGTTCTTCAGTCATTTCCTCTTCTTTGTTGTCAAATGCTAGACTTTGGCAATGAAGTCATTAGCTCTCTTGCTCTCCAATATTTCTGTGTAGTGGGTCCGGCAGGTAGGACTTCACAGGTTAAAAGATGTTCTTCAGTCATTTCGTCCTCTTTGATTTCAAATGCTAGGCTTTGGCAATGACGCCCTTAGCTCCCTTGCTCTCCAATATTTCTGTGTAGTGGGTCCGGCATGTAGGGCTTCACAGGTTAGAAGATGTTCTTCAGTCATTTCCTCTTCTTTGTTGTCAAATGCTAGGCTTTGGCAATGAAGCCATTAGCTCTCTTGCTCTCCAATATTTCTGTGTAGTTGGTCCGGCAGGTAGGACCTCACAGGTTACAAGATGTTCTTAGGTCATTTCCTCTTCTTTGTTATCAAATGCTAGGCTTTGGCGATGAAGCCATTAGCTCTCCTGCTCTCCAATATTTCTGTGTAGTGGGTCCGGCAGGTAGGACTTCACAGGTTAGAAGATGTTCTTCAGTCATTTCCTCTTCTTTGTTGTCAAATGCTAGGGTTTGGCAATGAAGTCATTAGCTCTCTTGCTCTCCAATATTTCTGTGTAGTGGGTCCGGCAGGTAGGGCTTCACAGGTTAAAAGATGTTCTTCAGTCATTTCCTCTTCTTTGTTGTACAGAGGGCAATTTGGATTTGTATAGATTCCTATTCTGTGTAAGTGTTTGGCCAAATAATCATGTTCTATAAGTAATCTAAAATTTGCTACTGCAGCTTTACATGGGATTTCAGGAATAATTTCTGGATTTTGAATTAAAATGTTCCATTTTTTATCTTTTGCTTTGTTAGATATTGATTGGTTTTGTTTGATTTTATATTTGCTTTTGTTTAGTATTTTTATGGATGTAAAGGGTAAGTTTCTGGCAAGAAAATCAGCTGATTCATTTCCAGCAATTCCACAATGTGCAGGTATCCACAGTAATATAATTCTTTTCCGTAATTTTTGAAGTTGTTGAATCATTTTATGACATTCTTTAATTTGGATTGACCTCATTTTATATGAACCTATTGTACATAATGCTGCTTTAGAATCAGAAAGTATGACAGCATTGTTGAATTTATCTATTCTGTATAGAAGGTGTTGGAGTGAAATATGAATAGCCGTTACTTCTGCATCAAAATTTGTTGTGTGGTATCCTGCTGGTTGATAGAATGAGAACAGTGCACACTTAATTCCTGCTCCTGAGTTGTTGTCCAAGTTAGATCCATCTGTGTAGATATGTAGCCATTCTTCAGGTGGGCATATATTGTTCACAGTTTCTAATGCTAGTGCTTTTAGTACAGGTTTGGAAGTTTCAGATTTTGTAACTATCTGTTCTAAATCTAATTGAATATTAATTGGTTCAAAAGTCAGTGGGTTTTCTTTGATTAAAATGTTTTCTTTAGAATTAGGAAGAATCAGATCTGTTTTTAATTCCGTAGCTTTGTGTAGGAAACTTGTTTGTGTTTTCATCTTGATTGGTTGTAGTAATCTTTTCTCCCATTTTGTTGTATTTAACCGCAATAATTATTATAATTTTTATAAAATTATTATCAGTAGAATCTCAGAAGAGAATGAATAAAACTACTGGCATATGATTTAATTCTTATTCTTTCTCTATTTACGGCATTTGTATGAAGTGCTTAAAAGAACCATTACCCAATTATTAGGAATAATGTAATACCATGGTTACTGTTTGCAGATGTTTTGGTAATAGCACCTATAACAGTGATAGGATTACAGAGAGTAATAAATGCAATTAGCAGCTGCTGTAAGGAATGGGGGATAAGAATCAATATAAGCAAGTCTCCCGTTCTGTCTCCCCTTAAATAAAACACGGGGTTTGAAAACCAATCGGATCTTGCTGGTTAATTGTTTTTTGATTTCTGCTTTCTGCTATGGTTCATTATTTAACTATTCTTTGGAGGCTCCTTTTTGTTTTAAATAGTTTCCCTGATGCCTCAAAGTACTGCTTGAGTAAGCTTTGGACGTTTTACATATATCCACAAAATCCTTTTGCTGTGTGTTTAGGGAGACAAAGTTGTCTAGTTGGTTTTTCGGACCACAGTACAAAGCTCGCCACAAAAAACGCAGAGGGAAGGCAGGGATCTTGTTTAGGTCAACTTAGAGGTTGACGGCGGCTTCCCGAGGTCCACAGGACAGACATGCCGCATCTGGCTACACCAACCTTGTGTGTCCCCGGCTTTATTTACATCAACATACCAAGATATTTCATGACTAATTTTGTTCGAAGCAAAATACAGGGTGTATATAAATAAATATCGGGGTTTTCACGCTTTACAATATTTATTACATTCAACTTATAGTAATAAATGATATGTAAAATGAAAAAGCAACTCAAACAGTTTTACCAAGAGCCTTATAAATGTTCAATGTGACTACCCTTTGTCACAAGGCACACATCAAGTCTATAGCCAAGTTCTCCCCAAACGTTGATAAGTGTGTATTCAGTAATTGTAGCAACAGCTGCTTCAATCCGGTTTCTTAATTCAGGGACGTGAGCTGGTAGCGGAGGCACGTACACACGATCCTTGATGAAGCCCCAAAAGTAAAAATCGCATGTCGTTAGGTCAGGAGAACGTGGAGGCCTTGCATTAGGCCCTGTCATTGGGGTCCTTTCGGCCTATCCAGCGCTCGGGTACAATGACGTTCAACCAATGGCGTACTTCGTTATGCCAGTGAGGTGGCGCACCGTCTTGCTGGAAAATGAAGTTTTCTGACTCATTTTCTTCCAACTGAGGGAAGTGCCATTGCTCTAGTGTATTAAGGTAAGAAGTGCCAGTTACAGTAGGTTCACCAAAAATCAAAGACCCATAAACTTTTCGCCAGGATACAACACAAAAACATTCACTTTAGGAGAATCTCGTTGCACTTTTACCATCTCGTGAGGATTTTCTGAGCCCCAGATGCGCACATTAAGACTGTTAACATGTCCGCTAAGGTGAAAGATCGATTCATCACTGAAGACGACACGATCCATAAAATCGTCATCGTCATGAAACAACATGTCGTTTACGAAGTTGGCACGTAATCCGTGGTCTGTCGACTTTAGAGTTTGTAATAGCTGTAAACGATAAGGACGTAGCCATAAGCGTTTTCTTACAATTTTCCAAACAGTCGACACAGGAACTTGTAGTTCACGACTAGGCTTCCGGTCTGATTTCTTTGGGCTACGAGTGAACGACTCTCTCACTCACTCATCAGTCTCTTCACTTACTCTTGGTCGTCCCGTGCTCTTCCCTTTACAAAGGCAGTCGGTATCTTCAAACTGATTCGGTCTTTGCAAACTGCAGAACACAAAACGCTTTATGTTTACTAGTCGCCATCTTTGCTACTACCGCTGTCTAGTGGATTGCGGCAGAAACATTGCAGGTACATGTGCACTTGTGCCAGCAAACAAAACTGTTTGAGTTGCTTTTTCAATTGACATATCATTTATAACTGTAAGTTTAATTTAATACATAGGATAAAGAGTTAAAACCAGATATTCATTCATATACAGAATGCAAAGAAGGATGTGAATATTTCGAGCATTTTTAACCCCAATGTCAACTTTGTTTTTGATATCGAAGTACTGCATGCACCAAATTTGACGAGCTCTCACATCTGTTTTATTTTCTACGACTGGTACAGCATGAACTATGAGCCAAACGTACCGTATTATTGAATCAAATGCAACCGTAATCACATTGAATGGGTGGACTTTTCTTCGGATTACGTGGCAGTATTTTATTCAGTGAAGAGATTCCTATAAATATGATATGCGATTATAGATTAACACTGTAGTTTACATAGAAAAACTCTTAGTTTGTACTTTACGAGACCATTTGCATCCTACGAGGGCTGTTCAATAAAGAATGATCACAATTCTTTTTAACAACGTACCTTTACTCATCCTCATAATTTTGATGGTCCTTCTCAAAACAGTCTCCCCTGAATGCGATGCACTTGTCCCAGCGTTTCAGCCAGTCTTCAAAGACATGCTGGAAACAATTTTTGAGAGATCCTTCAAAATCGCCTCCGCAGTCTTTACCACTGCTTCTGATGATGGATAATGCCTCCCACGAAGGCGTTTCTTCAAGTTAGCGAATACAAAAAAGTCACATGGGTCTAAATCCGGACTATAGGGGGGTGAGGGATGCACTTCACGTTGATTTTTGCAAGATATTCAGCAACAACATTGGCAATATGCAGCCGCGCATTTTCGTGGTGCAGCATCCAACCTGCTTCACGGAAATGTGGTCTTTTGCGCCTGATATGGACCTGCAATGTTTTCAGAACATCCCTGTAGTATTGTCCAGTTACTGATGTGTGTGCAGGTACAACATGCTGATAAACCATTCCATGAATATCAAAGAATGAGATGACCATAACTTTCCCAGCAGAAGCAACCACTTTTGCTTTTTGGGGGGTTGGTGATGAAGGAGATTTGAACACTGAGCTTTGCTGTTTGCTCTCACGATCAAACTGACGTAGCCAAGTATCATCAGCATTGATTACGTTGGAAATAAACTCCGGATCTTCCTCTAACATCAACTTTAACGGCGTGCAGACCTGCATGCGAATGTCCTTTTGTTCGGGAATCAACCGTGTTGGAACCCATCCCGCAATAACACGTGTCATGTGTCATGTTTCTGTCACCAATGTGTGGGTGGCACCCAATGAAATGTTCAGTATTTCAGAAAGTGATCTTAAGGTAATTCGTCGACCCTCTCTCACAATGGCAGCAGCAGTGTTGATGTTTTCTTCCGTAAGAGCAGTAACTGGAGCAACGAGTCCACCTTCCTTTGAACTTGATTGTCTCCCCTTTTTAAATATTTTATACCACCTTCAATCTTTGCTGTAGGGAAGAACAGACTCTATATAGACCTCCTGTAGCATTGTATAGGCCTCAACTGAAGTTTTGTTGAGACGAAAGCAGAATTTCAAAGCCGCATGTTGTTCCTCGCGTGTTACATCCATTGCAGCGGTAGGTGATACTGAACATGTCTGAACTTGCCTGGTTCTCACAGGCAGGAACCAGGAGTACCAACAATGAAACTAATAAGACGTGTTTATTTCATATTAGGCTAACAGAATATAATAAGATTTCATTTTAGTGCAAAAAATTATGACCGCAAAAATTATGATAATTCTTTACTAAACAGCCCTCGTAGTTTCTAAATCTTCTCTTGTTTAGTGCATACATTTTCATATTTGAATTATATTACATATTTAATTTACTTCAAGAAGGATAACTACTTTATACCTTTTATATTCTGCTTGATGGACATTTCGTTATGGCTTCTCTATTAAGAATTTATGTAGGTTATTCTTAGTCCTCATGACAAACCTTTAAATAAATTAATGTAATTTTCTTTGTGATTTTCAAAAGGGACTTTTAATAACAAACTTCTTCTTTCCCTTTTGGTTTGAAACACTTTAGGCCTGAATGTTTTAACTCAACCTTCTGGCACATCACTAACAACTGTTAGTATACTAAATATTTGTTTTTACACTGATAAGCTTCACCCCAAAAAATGCAATTTTATCGGATAAAAACACTAAAGTCCACCTGGTTCAAAAATGCAAGCTCAACACAATAGTGTTTAATTTTCCATCTAGGTAAACTTTCAGAGCCTACAAAACAGAGGTAAATATCAAGGGGCAAAGTGGATGGATCCAATTAAAATATCGTCTAGGTCATTGTGTATGCAGTACTAATTAATTTAAGGTGAGAAGGCACTACCTATCTCAACAATGCTACTTCCATGATTTTTGTGTGCACGTTACTAAGAAATTATTATTGATATGTACCTGAAGATTTTCAGGCATGTTTTTAAAAACGTTGTCCTTAATAATATTAGTTATTTGAAAATGTTGTACTGATAATTTGTTATATATATTTAGGTTTTGTAAAAAATCACTGAAATTTCAGAAAATTTTATTATCATTTTTATGAGCCTGCTTAATACACACAACAAATTGATATGTTTTGGTTTATTAGTTTTTTTAAAAAAAGTGTACCGGAACCTGAAAAAAATGAGAAACTGAGAAAAAAAGCTTTAAAGTTTATATATTGATTAATAACTTCTCACATGAGTCAGAACATTCCTGCTGTATAGTCTTGACCCTCTGTATTCTCACTTGTTCTTTTCAAGTTGCTCTTCATTTGTCTTGTCTTCTTGGCCAATTCTTCAACCATTTTATCTGCTATCAGGTCTTGCAGCTCATCAATTTCTGTATATGACTATTGTCATGATTAGCATACGTGTTGTGTGAACTGGGCCTACTAACCTCAATATTACATGTGGTTCCATTATCTATTCTATTTATATTTTTTACATTTACTTTTCTATGTTTAGTAAAACGATTGCCTATAACGTTTCTCTTTCTAAATGTTTTTGGCCTAGCAATATCATAAATTCAGGAATAACTAGCACAAAATATTCTTCATAACATATAGCTGTTCACATACACAGCCAAAGACAAAAGAAAAACTAGCATATTTGTAGTTACAGTGGCACCAACAGAAAGCTTGGAACATCCCTTACAAAACAAGGCTTAGTTCAGAATTATCTGCTCAGTGTTACAGAAGTTATGATCGATTTTCTAAAAACCTACGAAAAGGGGCGTGGCAAAAACTTATCACCCATTAATATAATTAGAAAATTAGGTATAAAATATTACTCCAATGAACTTTTTAACTATATATTTATAATCTAGAGGGATGACATAATAAAATATAAAAACAAAAAGTGAATTTTATCCCCAGTGCAGTTACCTTCTCGCCTTAAATTAACTTCATTTCAAACATATCTGAAATTTAAGAGAAAGAAATGTGGAACACGGGGGATAGTGCTAGAAGTGTTGAATACTTCTCACATTCAAGAAGTATAACAATGTAGTTTGGCTGTAGCCCTTGGAGTAAGATAGAAGTAACTTGTAACACCAGATTTGTACGTTTGGTCCTCAGGGAAATCATCAGTTCTAATTAATATTTTTAGCTGGGTGGTTTGGTGGAAATCCTTATTGCGTGCAATGGTGTCCGGACTTGCTTAAGCTTCTACAGCACCATATGGCTGGTGATAGTACCTCGCAAACTGTTGCACTTAGGGTTTGTATTTTCCTCCATGCCACCGCTTGGAGATGTCGACTGAATTATGCATATGCAATGACGACAGCCGGTCCTCCCCAAGTGAATTCCAGCTTCAATTTGTTATTCTGCCCACATGTCCAAATTGAGTTAGGACAAACTGCAACTCCTGAGAAGCGTCATTGAAAAAACTGCACCATATGCTTTTAAGGATATTGTGGCCACGTCATAGAAGTGTCAGCTGATCCTTCCTAAGAAAGACAGAGTGCTAGTTTCTCAGCTTCCCCCTACTTAGACTTTCATTTTCAGCCTATTCAATTTCTATCGTGATAATTGAATGCTTATACACAAATATAATAACTTGTAACTTAAAACTCCACTTATCTTATACGAAATGATGAAACTTTTCTTATAAATTGTTCAGACAATTTGAGAGGTTAAGTATTAAAAATTCTTTTGAATTAGTTAAAAAGGTTGACAATGTTATATTATCTAAGACTGATAAACTTGTCTCTTTTGATGTAACTGCCTTATTTCCTAGTATTCCTGGAGAAAAACTTTTAATTTATTTAAAAAAGTGGTTGAATTCGATAAATTTACATGAGGACTTAATAGTTTATTTTCTTAAACTTACCGAATTCTGTTTAGATCAAAATTTTTTCACTTTGAATAGTGACGTTTTTCAACAAACTTCTGGCTTAGCAATGAATAATCCTCTTTCACCTTTTCTTGCTGACTTTTTTTTTTGAGTTTTATCAAAATGCAAGTCACCTTTAATGCATTCCCTTTAATTTTTAAGTTTTGGTATAGATATGTTGATGATATTTTTGCCATAGCCGGGATTTGAACCACGGATCTTCTGATTGCAGTCCAGCCGCTCTAACCCTTTAGTTACTATGGCCAACGTGCCAACATTAAATTCTCCAACTGACTCGTATTTTCCCGGTAAACCACTAGGAGTTCTCATAAACACATGAGACAACTACCTTAATGGTGACTTACTATGCTGTAAGTACTTTAAGGTCCGGGCTTTATAGTTCGGACCACTTGAGAATTTAATGTCATGTCGGCACGTTGGCCGTAGTAGCTCAAGGGTTCGAACGGCTGGACGGCAACCAGAAGATCCGTGGTTCATATCCCGGCTATGCCATTGAATTTTACAGTCTGACTCTATCTTTCCACATGAATTATGCTTTAAAATTAATAAATTTCCAAGATAAAGCTATAAAATTTACATTAGAGACTGAAATTAATGGATTTCTTCCTTTCCTAGATCTAAAGATAACAAGAAATAATAATAAATTAAACTTTGGTATTTATAGGAAGTGTACTCATATTGATAATTACATAAAACATAAGTTTTAACCCTTTTTAACATAAATTTGCTATATTCAATACTTTTATTTACCAATTAATAAGTATACCCCTTAACAAAAATGAATTTAAGAAAGAATATAAACATATTAATAGTGCTTTAATGAATGGTTTTAATAAAGACTTTATAAATAAAAAGTTGAAAAATTTAAATATAAAAAAACTGTTAATGATATTTCTAACCTTAGAAAAATAAAAGACGATTATAACTTTAAAAAATGTGCTTACTTTCCTTGAGTTAATAAACATTTTTTTAAAAAAAAATAAGATTTTGGTATGACTTTAGTTCCTCAAAATAACTATAGTAATAAAAATTTATTGCATTTCTCTAAAAAAATATAAAATTCATAATAATAAAAAAATTGGTATTTATCAATTTAATTGTTTTGATTGTAATAAAGTTTATATTGGAAAGACAAAACGTAATTTGGAAACCAGAATGAAAGAACATTTTCGTAACATTAATTATAAACAAACTGATAAATTGGCCATAGCAGATCATTTAACCATGAAATAAATCCAGAAGTTAAATTATTAAAAAAATTAAACGGTCCGTTAGATTTAATGACTTGGGAAAATATGTTTATTTTCGAAAACAAACATCGCGTAATGAATTTTGAAATGCCAGCAGTCGATTCTGTTTTTAAATTTGTCTCATTTTCAGATGTAGGTAGTACTGGCAAAAACAGAGCAACATCTAGTGTTTGTAGCGATGAGGACAGTTTTGTTTGTCGTTCCGGCTGACGACGTGGAAGAATTTCCTTGAAATGGCGATCCCGAACAATTTATAAGAAAAGTATCATAATTTCTGATAAGTGAAGTTTTAAGCTACAAATTGTTATATATATATATATATATATATATATATATATATATTTGTTTGCTTCACTGTTAATAGATTCATATTTTACGTATTTAATTGAATGCTTATTTTGTTTTACCACTACTCTATATGGCAAGCTAATGAATTTCTGAGTGCATTCTTTTGACATTTCACCCAAAATATTTAGAGGTCTGCTGAATCACAAGTGAATTTGTATAAAACGTTCCAGTTGCGTGTTTCTGATAACAGCATAACTCAAAAACAAAATACCATAAATAACACACTTTTAATTAAGTTTAGCAAATTTCAGGGAAGCAACATAATCCCTTCAAGAAAAGCTTCCTCAATAAACTTCCCTTCGAAATGAAACTTTCCGTTATTTTAAATTTTATAATCAGTGACAGCAATGAATTTTATTAAAATTCCCTTGTGCAAGAAATTTGCATGAATAACAAAATGTATATCTTGCATTTTCTGGGAATAACTTCTTTATAAAGTCTTCTTTATTCGACATAAATTTCGACACAAAAGTTTGACATATAGAGAAGTACATCCTTTTAAAATTCAAAGTTTATTTAGGAATTGTTAGGGCACTAGCCACTCCAGAGAAATTTATTTTACATTTTGTTTGTAGTTTTTTAAAACACTATCAACATTTAGTTATTTATCATCAAGTCATAAAAGTGTGTACTTTGAGGGCTAGCATATTGTTTTCACTGTCTTTTTAGTCTCCTTTTTTTTCTCTCCATACAAACAAATATGTTAACAACTATTTCTGAAAAATATAATAAAAAATATAATAAAAATCTGTAAGAAAAGTTTAAATTAATAAAAGAATGATAGCTAGATATGAGAATGAGATGTTATTTCATTTGTCTATGAGCTGAGGGATTTTGTATCTCATTTGTTTCATTTATGTAGCTCTCGGGTGCTTCACCTCCACATTTCATAATTTTAACTTTACTCTGTATTTAGTGGTCACTAATACAGGACTTTATTTATATAAATTAATAAATTTGTTTCAATGGTGGCATTTATATTGGTTAGTTGCGGCACTGCAAAGTACAGTTTCCAGACACAGAACACTGAATGTTGGTGTGCCCTATTATGCAAGAATGTGATGTGTCGTATTCTTATTGGCTAAGTGGATTAGGAATATTCCAGAAATCCATGACCTTGAGTGTGACATTTAGGATTAAATAAATTAAGGCCAGTTCACTAAAGTAGCCCACCTTTAGATATTATCTCTTAACTTATTTGCTTTTTTTGCATGTAATGACTACGTTGTGCTTCCTTATGCGTCTGTAAGTTGGTCTAAGATACATTTTTGCTTTAACTTTCGTGAAGTCCTATCGAATGAAGAATAAATTGACGCTCAAATCAGCTCAATTTTCATACAGCTTAGAGTTAGACATTCATCTTTCAGGATAAGGGGAAAACTCCAAAATTAAGTCATATCGGACGATGAATGAAATGATGTTCAAACGAGTACAGGGTAAATAGAGCATAGGGTTATCAGACATTCATCTTTCAGGATAAGGGAAAACCTCCAACGTTAGATCATATCGGACGATGAATGAATGATATTTAAACAAGTGCAGGGAAAATAGAGCTTAGGGTTAACCAGACATTCATATTTCAGAATAAGGAAATATCTCCAACGTTAAGTCATATCGGACGATGAATGAAATGATGTTCAAACAAGCACAGGGAAAATAGAGCCAGGAGTTACCAGACATTCATCTTTCAGAATAAGGAAAAACCTCAAACGTTAAATCATATCGGATGATGAATGAAATGATGATCAAACGAGTACAGGGTAAATAGAGCCTAGAGTTACCAGACATTCATCTTTCAGGATAAGGAAAAACCTCCAACGTTAAGTCATATCGGACGATGAATGAAATGATGTTTAAATGAGCCCAGGATCCGTAAAACTACAGTTACCTGACATTGATATTTCAGAATAAGGGAAAACCCTGGAAACAACCTTATTCAGATAACTTACCCCGGCCGAAATTCGAATTCGGTACCTTTTGAACGTAAGACAGACACGCTACCACATACGCTACCGAGGCGGGCAAAGTTTCTGTTTAAAACACTAAGGTTTGAGGCATTTTAAGGACAAATGAAATGTAGATATTCAATTATTTATGAATAACATCTGAAATCTCATCATTCTGTATGACTTTTGCACAAATTATAAATTGTATGAGTTTTACAGAAATACGCAGATCTCGCTAGGGAGTTGTCATTTGTTGTTGTTGTTGTTGTTAACCAATAACAGAGAACTCCTTGGAAGCTAATTGTGTTTTTTTCACACTAGCCGTGTGTGGGACATACTATGAAGTTCCGTGGTTCAAATCCCGGCTATTGCATTGAATTTTTCAGTCTGGCTCTACCTCTTCATATTGCGTCCTACACACGGCTAGTTTGAAAGAACAATTAATTTCCATCAATTGTATCTAATAGTGGTCCGAACTATAAAGCCCGGGCCTTAAAGTACTTACAGCATAGTAAGTCGTCATTAAGGTAGTTGTCTCATGTGTTTATGAGAACTCCTAGTGGTTAACTATAAAGCCCGGGCCTTAAAGTACTTACAGCATAGTAAGTCGTCATTAAGGTAGTTGTCTCATGTGTTTATGAGAACTCCTAGTGGTTTACTATAAAGCCCGGGCCTTAAAGTACTTACAGCATAGTAAGTCGTCATTAAGGTAGTTGTCTCATGTGTTTATGAGAACTCCTAGTGGTGTACTATAAAGCCCGGGCCTTAAAGTACTTACAGCATAGTAAGTCGTCATTAAGGTAGTTGTCTCATGTGTTTATGAGAACTCCTAGTGGTTTACTATAAAGCCCGGGCCTTAAAGTACTTACAGCATAGTAAGTCGCCATTAAGGTAGTTGTCTCATGTGTTTATGAGAACTCCTAGTGGTTTACTATAAAGCCCGGGCCTTAAAGTACTTACAGCATAGTAAGTCGCCATTAAGGTAGTTGTCTCATGTGTTTATGAGAACTCCTAGTGGTTAACTATAAAGCCCGGGCCTTAAAGTACTTACAGCATAGTAAGTCGTCATTAAGGTAGTTGTCTCATGTGTTTATGAGAACTCCTAGTGGTTAACTATAAAGCCCGGGGCTTAAAGTACTTACAGCATAGTAAGTCGTCATTAAGGTAGTTGTCTCATGTGTTTATGAGAACTCCTAGTGGTTTACTATAAAGCCCGGGCCTTAAAGTACTTACAGCATAGTAAGTCGCCATTAAGGTAGTTGTCTCATGTGTTTATGAGAACTCCTAGTGGTTTACTATAAAGCCCGGGTCTTAAAGTACTTACAGCATAGTAAGTCGCCATTAAGGTAGTTGTCTCATGTGTTTATGAGAACTCCTAGTGGTTTACTATAAAGCCCGGGCCTTAAAGTACTTACAGCATAGTAAGTCGCCATTAAGGTAGTTGTCTCATGTGTTTATGAGAACTCCTAGTGGTTTACTATAAAGCCCGGGCCTTAAAGTACTTACAGCATAGTAATTCGTCATTAAGGCAGTTGTCTCATGTGTTTATGAGAACTCCTAGTGGTTAACTATAAAGCCCGGGCCTTAAAGTACTTACAGCATAGTAAGTCGTCATTAAGGTAGTTGTCTCATGTGTTTATGAGAACTCCTAGTGGTTTACCGCGAAAAACACGAGTGAGTTGGAGAATTTAATGTAATGTTAGCACGTTGGCCATATTAGCTCAAGGGTTAGAGTGGCTGGACGGAGAGCAGAAGATCCGTGGTTGAAATCCCGGCGATGGCATTGAATTTTTAAGTCTCACTCTACACTTTCAGAGATAAGTATTATCTAATACTTATACTTTTGTTGAAATAGAAAGTCATTATAATTTTCTTTTTTTATTCTAAGGGAACGTTATTTTAAGACCATTACATAGCGAACCAATCTTAAAAGTCACGACTATCTCTTAAGGCTACTGTAACTTCCTATTCATATTTTATACACCAGACATATGTAATAAAATCTTTTATATAAATGTTTATATTGATTAACATGAAGTAGATAGAAAATAATTTGTTGAAAATAATTCAGATGTTTAGGATCTTAAACTTAGATTATTTGGTACTTTGGAGATATTTTTGTTGTTGTAATTTTACGTCCTCCAACGTTAAGTCATATCGGATGATGAATGGAATGGATGAAAAGATGCTGAAATGATCCCAGGGTCCATAGAGCTTATGATATGATTTATTGAGTACTAAAACAAATATATCTTGGGCTACCCCTGAGCTAGGCCCTGTCCCTTTTGCTAAAAGCGCAGCCCTTTAATAAAATTACATACTTTACAAGTGTCCCTTTTAATAGTAATTGCTTTCCATTCTGCACTACATTTCTCATATTTGCCAAATTTTTGTCTATCGGTAAATTGTTACCCTCACTTCTGCTTCATATTGTTACTGTTTCACTGTCTGTACTCACTTATCCCCACTTTTCAATACTTCTCACTTACACATCGCCCCATTTATGTCCCCTCTCCCTATTACTAATTATTTAACTTCACAAGCAGCTTTGCACAATTTATAGTCATATCACATTTGTTCTCATCATTTTTCCCTGTTATGTTATTATTTTCCCAATCATCTGTTAGATTTACGTTACTTTCCCCAATTCTTATATTAGATCTCCCATTATTATAATCTCTATCCATAGAGCTCAGAGTTAACCGACATTCATCTTTCAGGATATGGAAAACGCGGGAAAATATCTTATCCGGGTAACTCAACCTGACCGAGATTCGAACTCAGGACCTCTTAAACGTGAGACAGACACTCTACCACCACGCTATTGAGGTGGGTCACTTTGGAGATAATTATTTCGTTCTAGTTTAGTTTTGTATAGATTAAACTTTTTCTGCCTTGAGTGAAATCCATAGATAAAAGTAGTGCAGGTTTGAGTTGAACGAGCAGTGTGTGCATTATTTGAGAGTGTGGGGGCGGATGGATGAACAGATGTTGATGAGCATCAGCCACTGTAACCAATGACATCAATATCGCCAGTATTGAGAATCTGATTCAGAAGAGCAAATATTGGACCTTTCATTCTACGAGAGAGACCGTTGAAATATCAATAGTCGGGAGCTTTTACTGAGAGGGACTTCCTGAGCCCATGCCACAATGGAATAAGTCCACAAATTGTGAGGAAGCAACACAGGAACAACAAAGGTTTAAGAATCAGCAAAGTACTTGTCAAATTTGCTGTTGTTGTTCTTCTTCTACCTCACAGCTTTAGATTGTTTAACCCGTTCCGGCTCCAAATTGGTCTGCCCATCTTTTCTTCGGTCTTCCCTGGTTTCTTCTTCCTATAGGTTTATAGTTTAAGGCTATTTTTGGTATTCTGTTATTATTCATCCTCTGAACTGGTTCTTTCCATTGATTTCTATTTATTTCAATAGTATGGTTTAGTTCTTCTATTTTTAATTCTGTCCTAATATCCTGACTACGTTTTTTTACCAATTTTGGTATATCCAGCTATTGCTCTTATGAATTTCATTTCTGATGACTGTATTCTTGTACTATTTCTTTTTGTTAGTGTACATGTTTCTGATCCATAGATCAGAGTTGGTATTGCCATTGTTTTGTATAGTTTTATTATAGAGTCCTTTCTTGCTTTATTTTTTAATGTTCTTTTTAATGTGCCTGTTATATAGTTAAATTTATTTATTTTCTCTATTGTTTCAGCTTCCCCTTGGTACGAGACATTACATCCTAAATACTTAGAGTGTGATTTCTGCTCAATTATTATGCTATCTAACACTATTTTTGATCTTACTGGATTAATTCCTTTAAATGCCATGGTTTTGGATTTATTTGCTGATATTTTTATTCCATATTCTGTAGCAATTTTATCTAGACTATGCAGCATTTTCTGCAGGTCATCTTCATTTGTGGTCATTATTATTATTTGATCATCTGCATACAACATAGTTTTCAATTTAGCTCCTGATACATTAATGCCTCCATTGACTTTATTCGACCAAATCCTTACTATTTCGTCAACATACAAATTAAAAAGTGCGGTTCATAAAGGACAACCTTGTCTTACGCCTCCATTAACTATTACTGGTTCTCTTTTATTTATTTTTGTATCAATGTACATACTTTTTATAACTTCAATTAGTTGTAAAGGTATGCCTCTAATATTTAAAATTTTCCACAGTATCATTCATGATACATTGTCAAAAGAATAAATTTGTTGCCTCTTCAAAACTTCCCTAAACTAAAACATACGAGGGTGAGTAAAATGAAAACCGCAAATATTTTTAAATACTATTAATTGCGCAGAAGTGGTACAAAACTGTATAACTTTCCAACATAATATCCCCCACGCTCTATGCAAGTCCTCCAGGGCTTACAGAGTGCATAAATGCCTTTAGAAAAAAATTCTTTTGTTACTCCACGCAAACACTCATGCACCGCGTGGCATTCCTCTTCATCGGAACTGAACCTCTTTCCTTGCATTGGGTCTTTGAGTGGTCCAAACATATGGAAGTCACTTGGGGCAAGGTCTGGTGAGAATGGTGGATGAGGAAGACACTCAAAATAGAGGTCTGTGATTGTTGCAACTGTTCTACGGGCAGTGTGGGGCCTTGCATTGCCATGGACACCTGTTGACAGCAATTCACGTCGCTTTGATTTGATTGCAGGCCGCAGATGATTTTTTAGGAGATCTGTGTATGATGCCCTGGTGACAGTGGTCCCTCTAGGCGTGTAATGCTCCAAAATGACGCCTTTTTCGTCCCAAAAGAGTCCGCATAACTTTCCTTGCTGATGGTTCTATTTGAAACGTCTTTGGCACCATACCTTGCTCGCTCTATTCGTTTCCGGGTGGTGGAAGTGAACCCACGTTTCGTCCCCAGTAACGATCCTTGCAAGAAAGCCATCACCTTCCCGTTCAAAGCGCCGAAGAAGTTATTCCCAAGAATGAACACGTCGTTCTCTCATTTCAGGAGTCAGGTACCGTGGTACCCATCTTGCAGACACTTTGTGAAACTGGAGCACACCATGCACAATGTGGAGTGCTGACCCAAGACTAATATAATTGCAGCTGTTGTACGGGCAGTGTGGGGCCTTGCATTGTCATGTTGCAAAAGGACACCTGCTGACGGCAATCCACGTCGCTTTGATTTGATTGCAGGCCGCAGATGATTTTTAGGAGATCTGTGTATGATGCACTGGTGACAGTGGTCCATCTAGGCATGTAATGCTCCAAAATGACGCCTTTTTCCTCACGAAAGAGTCAGCATAACCTTTCTGCTGATGGTTCTGTTCGAAACTTCTTTTGTTTTGGTGATAAGGGTATTGCGCCATTCCTTATATAAACTCGAGGGTATCTACCAGGGAAATCCACACAAAGTGAAAATTGACCCCTCTCCTCTGACGACCAGGGAGTTACCGAGCTGTCCCGAGAGGCTAACAGGCCTCCCATCTGGTCCTAGGGACTCAAGACGGGATGGAAATGGATACGCCACTTACGCGCGCCAACCCTAAAGGGGAACGCTACCGATTCCACCTCGGTGAGGCCGCCTGGTGATCTAGCACACTTTCTACTAGCTATGCTGGCTTGTACGCGGGAATATAAGGCTTCCGTCAACCCCATCCAGAGACGTTCCTGATCTCCTACGGGTATCGGGAACCACTGCCCCCTCAAGTCCAACCTAATCCGAACAACTCCCATTCAGGCGGGGGGCTCGAATGTTCGGCTCGAGGTTCCTCTAGTAACGTCAGAGGTACCATGAGTGCTAGGGCAGATCTGTGTATGATGCACTGACGACAGTGGTACCTCTAGGCATGTAATGCTCCAAAATGACGCCTTTTTCGTCCCAAAAGAGAGTCAGCATAACCTTACATGTTGAGGGTTCTGTTCGAAACTTCTTTGGTTTTGGTGATGAGGGATGGCGCCATTCCTTGCTTGCTCTCTTCGTTTCCGGTTGGTGGAAGTGAACCCAGGTTTCGTTCCCAGTGACGATTCTTGCAAGGAAGCCATCACCTTCTCGTTCAAAGCGCCGAAGAAGTTCTTCACAAGCATCAACATGCCATTCTCTCATTTCAGGAGTCAGCTGCTGTGGCACATGTAGACACTATGTGAAAATAGAACATATCATGCACAATGTGGTGTGCTGACTCATGACTAATCTGTAAACGTTCTGAAATGTCATTCACTGTCACTCGGCGGTTTTCCTTCACTATGGCTTCAACTGCTGCAATGTTCTGTAGTGTCAGAACTCCTTGTGCTTGACCTGGACGTGGAGCATCTTGACCATGACCATGACGTGCTGGCTGGCTGTATATAGCCAGAAGGTTTTTGCTGCATGCCCACCCGTTAAGGGTTTTACCGCAGGTAACGTATTTAAACGGGATTTTGTAGGATGGATATGGTGTAGGTTTTGAGATTTAAAGAATTTTGTGAGGTTACAATTATTGTACTTTTGGGGGTGAAAGGACAGGATGCAATTCCCTGCACCCTGGTGTTTTTAATTTAGTTTTGGGTTGGGGAGAATTTTGTTGCCAAACAACTTAGGAGATTATGTGGAGCTCAGCTTTAGCTGCTGTTAGGATTAGCTCCTAGGTTATCTTGGGTGCCCGCATGCCATGCGGGGGACCCGATGTTGTCTAGAACGGCGTCTAGTGGGTTCATAATCTCCCAGTGATCTTACAAGGGCGCTTTTGTGAGTTGGTAAAGTTGTGTAGAATTTTGATGCCCGGCGTCTAACTTCGTCCTCCATATGGAAGTCCCGAGGCTTCGTGAAGCAACCTGGTAGGAAAATAGCGACCCACAGAAAGGATAGACCGTAGCCCTCTATTCTGTGCAGGTTGAAGCCATGCCAACCAGCTATCTGCGTCCATGCCCCAGATCTCGCAGGCATATAGCATGACGGGGATTACCAGCGCTCGGAAGAGGTATAACCTCAGGCCAAGCGGCGTCGAGCTCGACCCCAGCATAGGATACAGAGAAGCGATAGATACAGAGGTCTCTGATGTGTTGGCGATAGGTTAGGCCTCTATCCAATGTTACCCCAGGGTATCGGACAGAGTTAGTCCACTCTATCCTTCGACCTCGGAAGCTGAAGTTGGGGCAGTCTGCGGGGGTGTGGCGCTTTGTGAAAAGTATTGCGTGGGTTTTGTCCGGATTTACGGACATCCGCCAACGCCGGCACCACTGCTGTGTGAGACGGAGGTGTCTCTATATGGGGTTGAAGGCTCTGAGTATGTGTGGAGCATCTTCCACTGAAGTCACACATTTGCGAACTTGTTACTCCATTGCTGCTGTGACAAACATGCATCACCGTACTGAACCTTCATTCGCCGATGAATTTCAATAAGTTTTACACCTTCACTACGCAAAATCCAAATAACTATTCTTTCCTGGTGCAAGTCGTAAGTGGGACACCCATCTTTATACTGATACTGCGACTGTGTGTGTGCATCTGCACTATGCTGCCACCTACAGGGCATTCTGCATGCTTTTTGTAGCATGCTTAGCAACTTACAGGATAACGGCGCGAAAAGTTCGATTTGTTATTACAAACTTAACGTTTTCATTTGACTCACCCTCGTATACATTTACATAACTTTCTCTATCACTCATAGTTTCACTTTTATATAAACTCTGCACACTACAATAGGGGAAACTGAATTGATATTCAGTTCGCGATCTTCTCGGGAGTGTACACCTGTACCATCATCACGTTATTTTAATATTACTGGGTATAGCACAAATATAAACAAAGACAAAACACTATCAATACTCGCAACAGTGAACAAAAAGTTTTCAGTAAATTAAGTGCCAGATCAGGAGATGGCGTGAGTATAGAAATTTAAATGGATCAAGAAACGTAACTACTTAACTTGAAGATCGAGCTGTATAGATCTGTGCTTCTTAAACCAACGGATTTCTATTTTTACAATGGAAGTGGAGAAGGATTGAACTCTTCCAGTCTGGGACATTCTTGTTTCAAAAAACAGCAACAATATACTGGGGCATGCTATATACCGCAAGCCTACACACACACACACACACCAATCTCTATCTGAACGCTTAGCTTGGATGAGAACAGGAACAATATTTCTAAGAGGGATAAGAGGTAGGGAAAAGGGAATTTGTGAATAGTGTGGGGGAAAAGAAAGCCTAGCATACTATGTAACAGAATGCGAAGAGGTTGTAATGTGGAGAAAAAAGGTTTGGGAGGAAAAATGGGAGAAAATATAGAAGAGGATAATAGCTATAAAATGTTAACGGGCTGGGAGGAAAAGAAGGTAAGAAGTGTTGGTGAGTTCTTGCAAAAAATAGAAGACAAATTGGCAGAAATGTAAAGAATATAAGAAACGAAGATGAGGGGGAAGAATGAGACTAATTAAGTAACAAGGATGCATGGAAGTTAAGAGCTACCTGGCAGAGCAGAAGACCAGAGTGTCATGTAAGTCAAGGTAGCAACAAGGTAAAGACAAATAAATGTAGCCTAAACTTGTAAATTGTAAAATTTTGGAATATGCATAGTAAAACTATAAATCTTTGGAATAGGCTTATAGTTTTCATCATAAGTCTCAATGACTGGGAGTTCTCAATATACTGACCCACAGAGCTTTATCTAATCTTATCCCAGTCACTTAAAACAGTAATTGCAGCAACTGCCACTCGCTTTCCATCAAAATGGCTACTCCGAATATGACGTTGAAGCCTCGATCAGCAAAGCTAGGAGAGGGGTAGGAGTTCTCAGTACACTGGCCCACAGAACTTTGTCTATCTCTGATCCCAGCCACTTAAAACAAGAATTACAGCACCTGAGACTCACTTTCTGTCAAAACGGCTACTCCGAATATGACGTTGAAGCCTCGATCACCAAAGCTAGGAGAGGGGTAGGAGTTCTCAGTACACTGGCCCACAGAACTTTGTCTATCTCTGATCCCAGCCACTTAAAACAAGAATTACAGCACCTGAGACTCACTTTTCGTCAAAACGACTACTCCGAATATGACGTTGAAGTCTCGATCACCAGAGCTAGGAGAGGGATGGGAGTTCTCAATACGCTGGCCCACAGAGCTTTGTCTATCTCTGATCCCAGTCACTTAAAACAGGAATTGCAGCACCGGAGAATCACTTTCCGTCAAAACGGCTACTCCGAATATGACGTTGAAGCCTCGATCACCAGAGCTAGAAGAGGGATGGGAGTTCTCAATACACTGGCCCACAGAGCTTTGTCTATCTCTGACCCCAGACATTTAAAACAGGAATTGCAGCACCTAAGACTCACTTTCTGTCAAAACGGCTACTCCAAATATGACGTTGAAGCCTCGATCACCAGAGCTAAGAAAGGGACATCTGTAATACAGCAAGCGCCAGATAAGCCTACCGCTACGGCCTGCACCCCGTTTACCGGCAATCTATCCGGCAGAATCAGCAGAATTCTCGCCAAATATATCATCAGGACCATCCACAAGCCACCTCTGAAGATTAGACATCTGTTGAGACCAGTGAAAGACAAACTGGACTTCCAAGTTTTGGGAGTGTACCGCATTCCCTGTGAATGTGTATAGGACAAACCGGAAGGACCATCGCTAGCAGAATAAACGGACATGGACGGAGCATTCGTTTAATGCAACCTGAGAGGTCTGGACTGGCAGAGCATTGTTTTGATAACGACCATAGAGCCTATTTCCAGGAGACGACCATCTTGTCAAAATGCAGCTGTTATTGGGAGCGGAGGCTTTGGCTATTTTGTCCGAGAGAAGCACGCTTAATCGTGATGCTGGATTTCAGTTCAGCTTCTCTTGGGAACTGACCTTAAAGTGCAAATCCATATTCATATTTATTGCAACTTAATACAGCGTTTGAACACAATTAAGCCATTTCATTTGTAATACATACTCTCTCTTAAAAGTAAACGATCAGAAATGTCAAAAAATTGTCATTCATCCTCTCTCTCACACAGGCGGATATATATACAAAACATAATTATTCAAAATCATCGAAGTTGTCATCAAAATACTGTAACCCAATTATCGGAAGACACGACCAACTGGCAGCTGGGTGGGGGACAGAAAGCATTCAGGCCACGCTTACCCATATGTCCGTGTGGCGCTCGCTGAGCGGGTGGGGGGAAAGCTACCACAAGTCAATGGACCCTCCCTTTCCCATCCTCCTTACTTCTGAAACAACCAGGATATTTCATCTAATCCGGAAGCTTCTAGATTGGCCAATTGGTGCCTATATAAGCAACGCGTCGGGCTGGAGGTTAGTGAGTTCTTGGTGAGCAGTCGTGAAGAGCTCAGTGCTAGAGAACGGACTGGAAGACTGCGTACGTGTATCAGAGGAGCTTTTAGTCTGCTCAAGAGAGAGTTGAACGTAATAGTGAGTGTGTAGTGGACCTGTGACAGACGAACTGGTGGAATGTAATTGTGTGAACTACGTAATTTTATGTAATCAGCAAGTGTACCAACTGTAATCGGTGCAACTGGACTTTTAATTTCATGAACCCACAAAGTCACAATATTGATCTATACTGTAATAGACTCTGCTTAGCAAGAATTTAGTCAGTTTAGATTTAAACTTAGCAGCCGACACAGTATTTTTTAGGCTTTCTGGAAGCTTAAGTAGTTTTGGACCAACGTATTGTGGCTTATGTTCAAAAAGTTTTAGCCTGTGACCTTTAACTATATAGTTATTCTTTCCCCTTATTTCATATGTGTGGACATCGGAATTTGTGGAGGTTATATTGCTGTTATGTACAAAAATTATTGTTCGCATAATAAATATGCAGGGTAGAGTAAGCATGTTTAATTTTTTAAAATACGGCCTGCATGAACTCGTAGGTGTTATTTTTGCCAGGTATCTGATAGTTCTCTTTTGTAGGAGAAAAATTCTAAAATCCGTCGGCTTAAGAAGCACAGATCTATACAGCTTGATCATCAAGTTAAATAGTTACTTTATTTAATTGATGGAAATTAATCATTTCTCCACACTAGCCGTATATAGGCTAAGGCTCTTAATAGATACAGTCAACATGAAAAATTCAATGCCATGGCCGGGGTTTGAACCACGGATCTCCTGATTTCCGTCCAGTCTCTCTTAACTTTCGGGCTACCATGGCCAACATGCCGTTCTGACATTAAATTCTCCATTTGGCTCATATATTTCCCTTAGCCTATATACGGCTGGTGTGGAGAAATGATTAATTTCCATCAATGAACTAAAATAATAAGAATTCAATTATGAAGCCTGGGACTTAAGTCGATAGTAAGTCACCACAAACGGTGTATCTCGGATTTGAGAGCCCCTAGTGGTCTACCGGGGCATTTAATTTACTGAGAACAGTCTTTTGTTCAATGACGCGAGTATTGGTGGTGTTTTGTCCTTGTTGATATTTGTGTTACATATAGTGATACATTTGTGGTTATAACATTTATTAAAATATCCTGATGATGAGAGAGATGTGCGCTCGCGAAACGTCGATTTCTGATCGTCTTTTCACCTGGCTGGATTCTCGAAAATATCTCGAACACATTCGTCACCAGGAAAGCTTCAGGTCTTATTTGGATGTTCAGTTGTTTACCTAATTCCGGCTCCTGCATGCTGACCTTGATGCTCAACATTCTTTCCGTGAAAAGGCAAGAAACAAATGAATAGCAACATCTGTTTTTCATACACATTTCAAACAATTATTTTAAATTGCTGTTCTTAACTACATATATCTACCCTTACATTGTGAATGGTGGCTTCATAAGAACATAGCAACGTTTGGGTTACAATTATATATTGTGGTATGGGATAAATTTCTTTAGTGATCTCTTCAGAAGCTCTGAAGGCTTACATTATTTGTAATTGACCACAAATCCTTAATTTGTTCTAATGAATTGTATCCACCTGTAATCATTCAGTAAACACGGTGTTCTTGTTACTTTTTAATATTAATGCTTCTAATTATCTGTGTCTTAAACATTTAGATATGGAAATATACTTTATATATATTAAAGATAAACGTTATAATTTAGAGGTTATTTTAAGTAAATAAAAGGTTATTTCTAAGGGGCTAAGTTATGCCAGCCAATCTTAAAAAAGCGTGCTATAAAAACGTATACCTACCAACATTTTTACTGTGCTTTTATGTACTCTTCATCCTGCTCACAGCCTTCTCTAAATTCCCATAAGTACATACGTAAGGTATATTGGTTAACGTAAGTTCTACATTCACAGAAGGCATTGGAAGACATTCGAAAGCACTTACTAACCCCTGCAGAAATTTCTCCAGGAAGCAAAACTTTCTCAGCTTGAGGATATTTAACCACTTAACACAAAATTCAGCATTTGTCTAAACACTGAAAGTTAGTCCCCTTATTTTGACTGCATATTTAAAAGAAGTACTCTTAAGTTTATTCTGAACTTCCACAGTAGTATCCTCATTATAGGGAATTTATTAGTTTTTCCCTAATATGTTTTAATTTGGTTTATTGATTGGTACATGGTAATATTTTGAAATATACGAGGACGTGTCATAAATGTGTAATTATCTCCCTTTAAAAATGTGACAGAGAGTTTGTGTTGATATGTGCTTGTTAGTTCCTCTCTACGTAGTTAACCATTCAGATTTACACATTTTTCCCGGCGTTTCTTGACCTTCCGAGTACCTTGATTATAGAAGTCTGCAGAATTCGCTTTAAAGCACTTTTCCACTTTCATTAATGACGTCATTTGTGTTGTCAAATCG
This sequence comes from Mantis religiosa, assembly GCA_030765055.1. Lineage (NCBI taxonomy): Eukaryota > Metazoa > Arthropoda > Insecta > Mantodea > Mantidae > Mantis > Mantis religiosa. The sequence goes on along the minus strand of CM060951.1, from coordinate 207,041,612 downwards.
GTGACCTCGCAACGGATTCTTCATTTCCGGGAACAAGATAAAGTCACTTGGCGTGAGATCAGGCGAATAAGGCGGATGCTGTAAGATCTCCAAGCCACATTCCCTTGTTTTGTCAACTGCAGCTTGAGATGAATGAGCTGGTGCATTGTCAGACATTAGTGCCGAGGTCTACTTCCCATAAGCCCCAGCCCCGTAGGACCGGGAACCCGGGCCTCATCTGTTATTTCCTTTAGGACAGCACCTATTTTATAAGCTGCCCCCCCGTCTGCCTTACGGCAAACAGGACGGATGTGGATACGCCACATACGCGCCAGTCCTTAATGAACCAGCTACCAAATAACCTTGGTAGGGCCGCCAGTGTCTAGCTCACCAGCTACTAGCTCTGCAGGCTAGTCCCCGGGACTTATAGGACAACCCTCTGCCCCCTCCGGGCGGCCCTGGCGACCTGGCCGGAGGTACCCAATTGCCCGTGGGTGGCGGGAACCACTGCCCCCTCGAGACCAACCCAATCCGAACAACTCCCATGCGGGAGGGGCTCGTTATGTTCGGCCCGAGGTTCCTCTAGTAACGTCAGAGGTACCACGAGTGCTAGGGGTCCGTAGCGCCCGCACTTTGGCAGCTAAAAGGGACGGATCCCTTCCCCTACGGGGCATTGTCAGACAGAAGACGAACAACTTTGGAGAGCATACCACGTCGTGTCTTAATCAGAGCTGCTCGTAACTTGTCCAGAAGATTGCAGTAGTATCTGCCAGTGATGGTTTGACCCTTGGTAAGATAATCTGTAAGGATGACTCCACGACAGTCCCAGAAAACTGAAAGAAAGACCTTCCCAGCTGACTTTCGCATCTTTGCCTTTTTGGCAGGGAAGAAATCGGCATGTTTCCAATCCATGCTCATGGTTTTTGTCTCTGGATCATATTGATAGATCTAGGATTCATCCATGGTTAGCAGACGATTAAAAAATAATCTTCATCCTGTCCCAACAGCATCAACATCTGTCTTGAAAGGTCACGCCGTGTTTGCTTTTGGAAAGGGATTAGCAAACGTGGAACCCACCGTGCGGACACCTTAGACATGCGTAGTTCGTCCACACACTGCCATAACTAAGATGTGTCTCATTCATGATCATTTGGATGGTTGCTCGTCTGTCTTCCAGTATTAAACACTCCACTTTCTTCACTGTGACAGCTGACGGTCTACCAGCTCTTGGCTCATCTGTCAGGGATATGTGACCAGTTTGCAAATTCCTTTTCCACCTCACAATAGTGTCATACGATGGGCAGTCATTTCCATAAACAGCCGTCATCTGATCATGGATTTTCCGGGCAGTTTTACCTTTCAAATGCAGGAACTTGGTGACACTACGGGCCTCAATTTTCTCCATCTTACACCTCAGTCACTTTTGGCGCTCAATGTAAAAAAACAAAAGGACTCAAAACACTGAAACTACCAACATTATGTCCAGCATAAAAACTACCGGGTGATAATTAAACATTTACACTTTCTCATAAAAGTTTATGAACATGAAGGATTAAAAAATTAATTCTATATCATGCATAAAAGAAAACTATATATGCATCTGCATGGAAAACCTATTTCCGGTGTTCATGTAGTTGTTCTGCTTAAACTGTGATATAGTATTTATTAATAAAACCGTGGCAAGTGTGTCTCTGGCACTTTATCATTACAAATTTATTGTTTTTGTTTTAATGTGTTGTTTAAATTATTAACATTAATTGTTGAAAGATTTAACACAGGAACTATGTCTTCAAAGTTCGTGCAACGGAATTTATGTCCATCTCTGTAGCGTAGATGGTAGCATGTCTGTCTCACGTTCAAGAGGTCCAGATTTCGAATATCGATCAGGGTAAATTATCTGGATAAGGCTGAATCCGGAGGTTTTTCTTATTTTAAAAGATGAATGTAAAATTACTCTGAACTCCTTAATCCCTGGAAACAATTGAGCGTCATTTCATTGATTTCACACCAAGCGGGTTGACTCAGGCGGTTTCATCTATAGCCCGCATTTGGGAGGTCCGAGTTCGATACCCGCGGCCGACCTACCTGACCCATGGGTTTTTCGCGGGTTTTACCGGGTCGCTAGGAGAATTCCGGTAGTTTAATTACATCGTCCGAATTTCTTGTCCCTTCATTTAATCTCCATTATCGTTACATGTCATCTCTCATCTGGTGGTCTCTTTCAGGGGACAAATGTCGGCGGGAGTGTCGGCGGTGTATGGCAGGATGATATTTATGTAAGAAACTGAAGCTGCTAACAGTGAAGTAAACTAGGTTATTAATAATAACTAAACACTAGTAACACAACTTCACTATTTACTTATCTTATTTAAATCCTGGGACCGATTTCAAAGCAAAACATCTGCTTCATCCACAACCACTCAGCTTGACACTCACCAACTAACTGACTGACTGACTGACCTTGACCACTACCGGAGTTTGAAGAATAGCTCCTTATCTAACTGCCATCTACCGGGGACAACACAAACTTATTGATGACATCTATTGGAGGGATATCAAAATTCATTACGCGATCCTTATTTTTCAAAATAAATAAATAATCTCCCAAACCACAAAATCTATCGGTTCTTTCAATTCTTTCAATAATTTAACTTCTGGATTTACTTCGTAATTATATGACCAAAAATGATCAGCCACTGTCGATTTCTCTGTCTGTCTATATTTAATATTTCTAAAATGTTCTTTCGCTCTGGTTTCTAAATTACGCTTGGTCCTACCAATATAGATCTTGTCGCATTCTAAACAGTTAACTTGATAAATACCAGATTTTTTGTTGTGTGAAATTTTGTCTTTTTTAGAACACTGTAGAAAATTCTTTATACTTTAATTATTATGAGATGCTAGTATTATACCCACTTCTTGGAAATTTTTTTGGAACTTCTTATTTGTCATGGGTGATAAGTAAATTTTTTGAAAATAGAATCTTTTTTTACTTTTTTAAGAGTGGAAACATTATTAAAATTGTTTATATTTAAATTCTTCTACTCTTCTGATTATAAAATCTTTATTAAAGCCGTTAATTAAAGCAGTGTTTATAATATGTTTATATTCCGCATTAAATTCTTCTTCGTTTAGAGGTATGTTTATCAGTATGTAAATCAAACTATTAAAAACAGCAAATTTGTGTGACATAGGGCTAAAACTTTTGTTTTTTATGTAATTATCCGTGTAAGTTGACTTTCTATATATGCCAAAATTTAATTTATTGTTATTTTTTATTATCTTTAGATCTAGAAAGGGGATGTAACCATTGTTTTCAATTTCTATTGTGAACTTGATAGCTTTATCCTGTGAATTTAGAATTTTTAAAGCATCATCTATATATCTCTCAGGAACTATGGCAAAAATGTCATCTACGTATCTATACCATATTTTAAAAATTGAAGGAAAAGCTTTAGTGGCTTCTATTTAAAAAAACTCATAAACAGATCAAGAAGAAAGGGTGAAAGGGGACTACCCATAGCTACTCCTGAAATTTGTTGAAAAAAATTTCCATTGAAAGTAAAGAAATTTTGATCTAAACACAGATTAGTAAGTTTCATAAAATCCTCTATTGACTCTTTATCCAAATCATTATAACTCCACCATTTTCTTAAAAACGTTGGAACTTTTTCCCTGGGAATACTGGGAAATAGGGCAGTTACATCAAAGGAAACAAGCCTATCATTTTTTGACAGTACTACATTGCTGATCTTGTTTACTATCTCAAATGAGGAGGATGATATGCTCTTAGGAGATTGCTGGGATTGGAGTGTGGGACTCCTCTGGGGGATTCGAAACGCCAGCCATACCCACTAAAAAAAAAAAAAAAACCTCCACCGGGGAGTATTCGAGAGAGGATGTGCAGCAGTACCGCAATTGCACCTGCGGATTCAGGGTGAGGATATAATAGTCAGGCGGTGGCCTGGACCAGGAGAGAAGGCGCCAGGACATGAGCATGACCGAGGCCCTGCTCGTGCCCTTGGAATTTCAGGTGTGGTAGTGTCTGGAAATTCACTGTCTCCAGCCGGAGACTTGGTCCTAAGAAAAATTATATGCTATCTCAGTCCTAAAAGGGAGGACGAAGTCATTAGTGCTTGGACTATGTTACTCAGGGCCGTACGTGCGAGCCCTACGTCATAATTAGTAATTAGTGTATTAAAGTAAGTGTAATTAATGTCTACGCTTGCATTGCAAGCTGTGAGTCCTATTAATACTTAGGATTGTAGATCAATCCTTGTCCTACATTGTATAATTAGTGTATTCATTAGGTATTTAAGTGTGAGCTCATTTGCCATGTAACATTAGCTTGTCTAAATTGTACGTTTAGGGGAGCCTTACCCCAGGACCGCCCTGCTAGATAGCAGGGACTTCAAGGGCCACTTGTCAGGTCGATAGAGACCCCTAGCCATGGCTGGATTTTAGGGTGGTACTAAGGTGTTTAGGAAGTCTTCTATATCAATCTCTGGTTCCCTCAGTGTTCTGTCAAAAAGTGACAGTGGTCTTCTATATGTGTGTTTTTACCCTTTTTGTCGTAAAGGTTGAAGCTTAGTAATTTCATAAATTGTTCGATGGTGTGTATTTTTAATTCTTCGTGTAGCTGAAACGCCGGAGCAACTGGGGGGAGCTTCGCGATTATTATTAGAATTCTGTTTTGTAGCGTCTGAAGTCTGTTTATGTGTGTTTTGGCAGCGTATCCCCAGACGGGGGCTGCGTATGTAATAATTGGTCTAATTAATGTTTTATAGAGTGTAAGACCCATGTTAAGTTTCAATTGACTATTTAAGTTAATCATGGGGTAGAGTCTATTCAATTGTCTGTTTGCCTTTGCTCTGACATTATTAATGTGTTTTTTCCATGTCAGGCCTTGGTCCATTGTAACACCTAAGTAGGTAACTTTGTCTGTCCATTGGATCCGTTCGCCACAGTATGTCAGGGGTGGCTGCGCATGTCTAGGGTATCTATGCTGTAATCTCTTCGTGAAGATTATGGACTGACATTTATTGGAGTTTATCTTGATACGCCATTTTTTGAACCAGGGTTCTAGGTCCTAAAGAGCGTCCTGCAATCTTAAATGTATAATTCGAGGTTGTGTGCACTGAGTCACTAGCGCTGTGTCATCCGCGTAAATGTATTTTTCTGTGCGTCTGAGTTCTGGCATGTCATTAACGTATATATTGAATAATGTAGGTCCGAGTAAACTCGCTTGGGGGACTCCAGCCCTAATGGGCCTGCGGGAGGAGGAAGATTCCTCCACCGTTACTCGGAGAACTACTTCCTCCTCCGATAGGTTGGTTGCCTGGGACCATTTGCTCCTCTCTGGGATCATTTCGGGACCACCAGCCAGAGACCTTAGGAGCTCGGGTCGCCTGCCTTGGACCATTAGGGCTAGGATGCTGGACTCGGTGCCGTCCCGCTGAGGGGGAGAGAGTTGGTTGTCCTGGCCTGTCGGGGGAAGTCTCTATCCAAGTAAACTGTAGGGGCCCTGCCCTCTGTACTGTCGTGGCTCATTAGTTCGGCCGCCCTCTGGCTCCTTCGCCTCATTCTTCCTCCTGGGGTTGTCCCCACTTGGTATAGGAACAATGGACCCAGAATGTTGGCCTACGTACCGAATCCCTAATCGTTCCTAATCATTGTCTGATATGACCTATTGTTGGAGGACGTAAATTATAATCTTGGCAATGAATTTTGGAGTGGGATGCTTTTCGTTTGTAGCAGTGAAAGTAAAAGCATGACATAATTTCTTTACAAGGCTATTTTATTCAGAAGATGTGTTTGCGACATAGTCGTGCTGCTGAATACCAGAGGGCGTTTGTTTCCATTGCACGTTGTTGAAGCGCTTTGATTGAGCAAATGCTGCCCGGGGTGTTTGCATTCGAAATATTGAAATTCGCCTTGTTTGTCCAGCGTACCAACTACGCCTTTAAATTAGTTTCATTACTTTTAAAAGCTGTAAAACAATTTGCAGTGTGTAGCACAAAAAACACAGTACATTAATTTGTTTTCGGACGGCGACAATGGCATTGGGATGCATTTACCAAAATGCTGACTAATTATATCGTGTTTATAGAAGTAATTGATTTGTACCATGCTCGGAAACGATGAGTTCTGATTTTGCCTAGCCACAATAATTTATGGAAAGAGAAGCTACATATTTCTATGTTTTAATATGTAACAAATGAAAGTCCTATTTCAGCAATTACATATCTTCCCCTCATTGCAATACCTATATGAATTAAAGCAGAGTCTCTTGACAGTCATTTGTTACGGAAAATGCACCATTAAATTTTGGCGATGCAAGTTTTCATAACACTGGGCAACCATGAAAATGTTTCGGGCTTAAAAATAGTGAATTTACATGTATTTCCATCTGCTGAATTAAAAAATCACCATAAAATGTTAGATTAGCTCTTGTTTTGAAGATAAATGTGTAGTGTTTAACGCCCGCTTTTACTACATACGGCACCGCAGGCGATGATACTATGATACATGAGATGAAGATGGAGCACCGGTGGAATGAGATGGCGGGGGAAACCGGAGGTCCCGGAGAAAACCCGCCCCATCGCCGTGTTGTCCACCACAAATCTCACTTTGCGGTCGCCTGGGATCGAACCCGGGCCGCCTTGGTGAGAGCCAAGCGGTCTAACCACTGAGCCATGGCGTGGCCTTTGAAGATAAAGTAACATTTCATTTTTAGAATGAAGATTTTAAATTTGGGGGAAACTTTTTTAGGAGTTGGCACACCTGTCAAATAACAAAACACAATCAGAGAGAAATTTTGGATATTAAGTGGTACAAAAGTTAAGAAAGGCAGTTTTGTCGGACCAAAAAATGAGAGAACTTATAAAGGATCCTGCATTTGACCAACTTTTGGAGGGGAAAGAAAAGGAAGCTTGGGAAGCCTTCAAGGGCGTCGTTCATGGATTTTTACGCAACAAAGAGATGACAACTACAAGCAATTGGTGACGGTGCTCCTGCAAAAATACCGCAACCTTGGATGCAACATGCCCCTAAAGATCCATTTTATCCACTCCCACCTAGACTTTCTCCCTCCTAGTTGTGCAGCTGTTAGTGTTGAACAGGGGGAGAGATTCCATCAGGACATTTCTGTTATGGAACAAAGATATCATGACCGTTGGAATGAAGTAATACTTGCGGATTACGGTTGGTCTTTGTATAGGGATTCTGCGGAACTCCATCATAAGAGGCAACTTAAAAGACCACGAAGACAATAGCCCACCATATGATTCTCTTTAGACACGACTATCTGCGAAGTATTTTTCCAGCAATTTAGAACTCTTAGCATGTAACTACCAATTAAAAATCAAATGCAATTTCATTGTTGTTAGCATGGATGTAATTAAAATGTATCCTTTTCTCTCAATCCGTTAATATGTAGTACTTCCACCTTGTGTATATCATAGAAACTAGAGCTAATACAATTTTTCATTGTCATATTTGTTTTTCTCAACCCAAAATTAGTAGGAATTACCTCATGAAGTGCTCGAAACATTAAAAAAATTATTTGTTTGTTGCTCAGTGTAATTAAAACAAATGCAATTTTATTTTGAGTTGGATTTACTACAGATATGGGCATTTTTACTCTATGTCCAACACATATCAGAGGACCTCCATTAATTCCCTTCTCGTTTGCTGATGAAAACATACTAATATTTTGCTAGTGTACACTATGACGATATGCATACCAGAATAGATGATCAGACTTTCAGTAAGCAATGGGCTCTAGTAATTCATAGCAGCGTAAACAGAAATTTTAATATAGTCAAAGGCCACCTGCTTTAATAAATATAGTTTAATTTCTATTCACTTAACAATAATGCAAAAAATGAATAGAAATTAATTGTTCTTTCACACTAGGCGTGTGTAGGACGCACTATGAAAGGGTAGAGCCAGAGTGAAAGATTCAATGCCATAGCCGGGATTTGAAACACGGATCTTCTGGTCTCCGTCTAGCCGCTCTAAACCATTGAGCTACCATGGCCAACGTGCCAACATGACATTAAATTCTCCAACTGACTCGAGTTTTTCCCGGTAAACCAGTAGGAGTTCTCATAAACACATGAGACAACTACCTTAATGGCGACTTACTGCACTGTAAGTACTTTAGTATGGCACGTTGACCATAGTAGCTCGATGGTTTAGAGCGGCTGGACGGAGACCAGAAGATCCGTGATTCAAATCCCGGCTATGCCATTGAATTTTTCAGTCTGCCTCTGCCCTTTCATAGTACGTCCTACACACGGCTAGTGTGAGAGAACAATTAATTTCCATTAATTGACCTAATGGTGGTTAACTATAAAGCCCGGGCCTTAAAATACTTACAGCATAGTAAGTCACCATTAAGGTAGCTGTCTCATGTGTTTATGAGAACTCCTAAATGGTTTACTGTGAGAAACACGAGTCAGTTGGAGAATTTAATATCAAGTTGGCACGTTGGCCATAGTAGCTCAATGGTTAGAGCGGCTGGACGGAGACCAGAAGATCCGTGATTCAAATCCCGGCTATGCTATTGAATTTTTCAGTCTGGCTCTACCCCTTCTTAAAAAATAATAGTATCCCTGGCTTGAATTAGACAGGCAATGCGAATTGAAACAAAGAGAAGTTCATTAACTGGTATTATTTACCTACTTCTTTTTCCTGCAAGTTTATAAGCAGAGGCAAGGGTTTTTGTTTTTAGCGACTTCTTCACGAATTTTTGCAAATTTTTCCTTTTTTCGAGAATAATATATTTATATTTTTTAGTGATAAATGAGAAAATTTCTATTATTTTTAGTCTGCATAGAAAAATTGACATTTATATCAAATTATACATGTAACTTTAATTTAACATTAATGTCTTCATAGCATGAAGCTTGAAGGCATGAAAATATGTGTAAATATTTAGCGAAAACAAGATAAAATTTAACACTTAACAAAGCCAATACAGTGACATCATCATGCGCAGTAAATTAACAGCTAAGCGGTGCAACAATAAACTGACACCACAGCACCCGACTGGTCCTTGATACTGAGAACTGTTTGTCGTATTCTGACTAGAAATGTTGTTTATTGGATACCACACCGTGCACAGAAAAAAACTATTATGCTGACTAAAGGTACTGAACATCAGACATTATATTAACATGAGAATATTGTCCCTCAGGGCTTTAGAATGTGTTCCGAAATATCCGAAAGTTAAAAAATGAATACATACAATAACTCACTGAAAACCACCGAGATTTAGCAGCTAAACTGTTCCCATTGACTGTACTGACACGTTGGTCTAGCTGGTTTAATTCAATAGTTTACATTGCCAGCTATTTTGCTGCAATTGTCGATTTCTTTTCTAAAAGAAAAGCTTTCAATCCATACGCAAAATTTATTAAATGATCATTATTGCGATTCCAAGTGCTGCAATATTGTAAAGGTACAGGCAACATTTGTTTGTGTAAATTACAGATTGATAACAAATCCAATATTAGAAATTCAATATAAAAAAAAAAACTCTGGGTGATTTTGTTTAATTCCGAATTAACTCTCTGAGAGCCAAGAAAGTGGTCACTTTGGAAACAGAGTAAGTGCACTTGTAGAGCATATCATGGATCCCAGTGTTAGAAAAGCAGCAGAAGAGAATCTAAAAGTTTGCTGCCGTATGACTTCGTCTAAATTGAACTCCATTATGACAAAATAAACTCATAATGTAATAACCATAGAAGGTTTAGATCATTTGTTTTAACCGTCTAGGCTAGTTACTAAATAAAGTATAGGTGATTTAAATCATGTAATGGCAGCATTTAAACAACTAAATGCATTTAAAACCAGTGGTATTACTTGTGATTCTGATTTGTTTCTTCATTACAAAGAGCTTTGTGACATTGTTGAACAGCAGAGCCATGATGGCAACGATTACAGATTAGTGCCCGATTTCACCAAGAGATGTTAAAATCGACGTTAACAAATGTAACGTAACAATTGTCACAGCGCTAAAACTAATGTTAAATTTATTGCATTTCACCAACCTGTTTTCTTAAAATGTCAACAAACCTGTGTTAATGCCAAGGAACTTATAAATATCACAGCTATAGAAGGCTATGGATGATTTTCTGAACATACTCCGCTGCGCTTTTGTTTTCACTTTTGTCTGCACAAATGGCGGATGAACAAAATCATAAATAAAGCCGTGAGACAAATTTCTCATCGACGGAGAAAGAATTGTTATTTGAAATGGTAACGAAGTGTAAGGATATCGTGGAAAACAAGAGGACGGATGCAGTGAATGTAAAAGAGAAAGATGTCGCGGGGAAAATATTGGAAACGGATTTAATTCAAATGCATGTGTCACTACTACAAGCACCAAACAACTTGTCAGTATTACGTAAATTTAAAACTAGGTGCGAAGAACAAGTGCCTTAAATGTTTCAAGACGGGAGGAAAACAATGCATTATCCACATAATTCAGTGAATTATAAAATCACAAGGTTATTGATACTTGAAGCATAGGGGAGATCGCCATATTCGTTTTGATGCATGTTCTAACCTCATTTCTACTTCCGCAGTAACCTTCATAGCAGCATGTTTCGACAGTCTATACCTCCGTAAAACAATTTTTTTCGGATAGTTCCTCAAAATCATTTCTTCTCATAGGCCGTACTCTATTATGCATGCGATTTAGGTGGTCTTAAATATAGCAAATCGACATCAACAGCTGAGTTCATGCTTGCCACCTTGACTATTTACAATTGTTAAGGACTTAACATTAGAAATTTGGCTTGTTAGTTTAACATGAGATTTAACACGAGTGTTATGCTAACACTTGTTGGTGAAATGCAATTTTTGTTTTAACTATTGCTAAACTCGTGTCAAGTCTTAACATTTGTTGGTGAAATCGGGCATAGATGTAGTAACAACACTCTTGGCATTGAAGACAAAAGCCGATTCTTACCGCAATTTCTGTGAAAAGTCCCTTCAATGTCTTTGGTTGCCGATGTCAAACGCTGACAGTGAGAGATTTTTCTCTACATATAACTTAGTTGTGACAGATAAAAGAACAAGTATGAAAAGCGAAAATATCACAACTTGTTGTATGCTGTAGTTTGGCAATGTCTGATGTGTGATATTTGATCTTATTCATGTTACATACTGTCTGCTTATTTCAAATAAAATATTTTAATTTGGCTAAAAAGGGAGTTTTAACAATTGTGTAACTCTAGTTACCTGTTACAATTCATTTGAACCATGTCAGTACTCATTAATTCTCCCCGAAAATTTGCGCGAAATTAATGCAAATTTATGGTAAAAACACAAAATACTACCAATTAAAATTATTAATGCAAATTTTATAAATAATTGACACCAGAAAATCTTGCCTCTTTTATAAGCAATATTACCTGTACTTCTTCATTTTATAAGTATGAAACATTTTGAAATTCAAACCTATGTTGTAAAAATAATAAAATAAATAGTTTTGTCATAACGCATTTTAATAAACAGGTGTTCCTAATTTTTAAAACTAAGAACAGCATTTTGTCACTGCTCTGTCACGTTACACTGGTTCTATACGGTCTTCTCTCCTGGGTGTGACACGTGGCTCCTACATACACGATTTAATCAATCAGCCATAAGCGGAAATGGGATCACACGCAAATCACATTTACATTTAAAATGGCTCAAATAGAAACCATTAGCTGGTGTTCACGCTTTAAGTAATTTATGCTCTTTAAAGGAGAACACTGTGCCTCCAGGGTGATCAGAAAAGTGGCCGACCTCAACATGAAGATGGCAGCACTCGTAAATAAAAACTACTGAATTTCGTTGTTCAACTATTGACAGTTACTCACTAAAGTTTCAGCCATTTTGGACGCTCAGCTGTTATGTAACAGTCATTTGAGTGAGTTGATGTAAGTGTTTTTATGAAAATGAACAAAATAGAGTATCGAGCTGTGATTAAATAGTTGTTTCTGAAAGGCAATACGCCTACGCAAATCAAAGATGAGTTGGATTCTGTGTGTGGGGTCACTGTACCATCATTTACCACAGTGAAATTTTGGACAGCTGAATTTAAATATGGCCGTAAGAGCTTGGGAGACGATGAACGTTCGGGACGTCCAAAAACTGCAACTACCGACGAAAACGTCGCCAAAGTTTACCAAATGGTGCTAGTCGACCGCCGAATTAAGGTGATAGAGATAGCAGAGGTTATGAACATGTCAAAAGAACGTGTTTGTCACATATTAAATCAACATTTAGACATGAGAATGCTGTTCGCGCGTTGGGTGCCGTTAGACCAAAAAAAAAAAAAAAAAAAAAACATGTTATGGTCAAAAGAACGTGTTTGTCACATATTAAATCAACATTTAGACATGAGAATGCTGTCCGCGCGTTGGGTGCCGTTAGACCAAAAAAAAAAAAACAAAAAAAAAACACATGTTTGAAGAAACATTTCCAACGCTCTGTTGGCGCAGTTTAGGTGCAATAAATCAGAGTTTTGGCGCCGATTAATTACTATAGATGAAACTTGGATACACTATTATACGCCCGAAACGGAAATACAGTCCAAGCAATGGACTACAAAGGGGAAACCGGCTCAAAAAAATCGGCGGGGAAAGTGATGGCGACTGTCTTTTTTGGGATAGTCATAGAGTTAGTTAGGTAATCGATTATCTTCAAAAAAGAAAAACCACTACAAGAGCATACTATGCATAAGTACTTGACAATCCCGCCTCGGTAGCGTAGATGGTAGCGTGTCTGCCTCATGTTCAAGAGGTCCCGAGTTCGAATCTCGGTTAGGGTGAGTCACCTGGATAAGGCTTTTTACGGGGTTTCCCTTATCTTGAAATACGAAGGTCGGGCAGCTCTAAGCTCCATGAACCCCGGACTAATTTGAGCAGTATTTCACCCATTTAATTCATCGTTCGATATGACAACGTTGGAGGACGTAAATCAAGGAAAAAAAAGCACTTGACAACCTGGACGCAGAACTTGACAAAAAATGGCCACATTTGCAGAAAAAGGAGAACCTGTTTCACCAACGCAACGCACCGTCTCAGAACTCAGCGGTTGCAATGGCAGAAATCCAGCAATTATGATTTGAACTGCTTGACCATCCACCTTACTCTGCAGATCTAGCCCAAATCGACTTCTTTTTGTTCCCTCATTTGAAAATTGAGCTCGGAGCACAGATTTTCGTCAAATGAAGAGGCAATCACCTTTGTGAACAATTATTTTTCAGAGAAAAACGCCGAGTACTATTTGTAACGCTTACAGAGATGGGAGAATCGCTGGGAGAAGAAGTATATAAAGTCAGAAGGAGACGATGTTGAAAAAAAAATCTTGAAAAAAAATATCTTGTATCTTTATTACCCCGTAGAGGAGGGAATCCGTTCCCTTTAGCTGCCGTGGTGCTGGCGCTGCGGACCTCTAGCACTCGTGTACCACTCTGACGTTACTACAGGAACCTCGGGCCGAACATTCGAGCCCCTCCCTGAATGGGAGTTTTCGGATTGGGTTGGACTCGAGGGGGCAATGATTCCCGATACCCGTGGGCGATCGGGTACATCTTCGGACGGGGTTGAGGGAAGCCATATATTCCGCGTACTAGCCTACATAGCTAGTAGAAGGTGTGCTAGATCACCAGGCGGCCCTACCGAGGTTAATCGGTAGCCTTCCCCTTTGGGGTGTGTGTATGTAAGTGGCGTATCCACTTCCATCCCGTCTTGAGTCCATAGAACCAGATGGGGGGTTGTTAGTCCCTAGGTCTTGCCCTATAGAAAGCCCAAAGTAGGCGCCGGGCACCCTTTTGGGGCAGCTCAGTAACTCCCTGGTCATTAGAGGGGAGGTCAGACTTCACTTTGTGTGGATTGCCCTTGTATTAGGTCAGAAGCTCTACAGACCACTCCCGTAAGACTATTACAAAGCGTATGATCTTACAAAACAACTTGTGAAAGTTTCTATACAACCTCGGAAAATAAACTAACTTTGTCTATTAGAAACTTGAGCTTGATTCTAAAGTGTAGTTTCAGCATTACAACATTAAAGTAGCAGACAGCTCTATAACAACTAGTAGCACTCTTTTGTTTCTTCATTATGCTACTTAACACTACCCTTCAATTTGCCTCAGCTACTTCTTTCGACGCCCACTCCTTTGTGTCGTAATTTAATTATGATGGCGCCTTAAATAAATTTCGCTCTCTTCTGTAAAGAAAGCCGTCCGTGCTAGAAGATTAAGGGCTTTGAACTCCAGGGAAAGCTGTACATATTTAATGCATCTAGTCTATTTTAAGACGAATGTATTCTTTAAGTACACACGACTTAAATTTCTGAGTGAAGTTTGGCCTTACAAAGGCTTGTGTTTCTAGATTGTATCATTAAGTCTTGCCCTGTATGGAAAACAAAGACTTTAAGTAAATTATAAACATATAAGTAAGTGCATTCTGATATTCACCGCAGATAGAATCTGTGTATGTACGAGGGCTGCTCAATAAAGAATGATCACAATTTTTATTTTGACAACGTACCTTTACTGATCCTCATAGTTTTGATGGTCCTTCTCAAAATAGTCTCCCCTGAATGCGATGCACTTGTCCCAGCATTTCTGCCAGTCTTTAAAGACATGTTGGAAACAATTTTGCGAGATATCCTTCAAAATCACTTCCGCAGCCTTCACCACTGCTTCTCATGATGGATAATGCCTCCCACGAAGGCGTTTCCTAAAGTGAGGGAATAGAGAAAAGTCACATGGGGCTAAATCCGAACTATAGGGAGGGTGACGGATGCACTTCACGTTGATTTTTGCAAGATATTCAGCAACAACATTGGCAGTATGCTACCGCGCATTATCGTGGTGCAGCATCTAGCCTGCTTCACGGAAATGTGCTCTTCTGCGCCTGATATGAACTTGCAATGTTTTTACGACATCCCTGTAGTATTGTCCAGTTACTGATGTGTGTGCAGGTATAGCATGCTGAGAAACCATTCCATGAATATCAAAAAATGAGATGACCATAACATTCACAGCAGAAGCGACCACTTTTGCTTTTTTGGGGGTTGATGATGAAGGATATTTCCACGCTGAGCTTTGCTGTTTGGTCTTAGGATCAAAATGATATAGCCAAGCTTCCTCGGCAGTGATTACGTTTGAAAGAAACTCAAGATCTACCTCTAACATCAACTTTAACGGCATGTTACCTCCATTGCAGCGGTAGGCGATACTGAACGTGTCTGAACTTACCTGGTTCTCACAGACGGGAACCAAGAGTAGCAACAATGAAACTACTACGGCGTGTTTGTTTCACATTAAGCTAACAGAATATAATAAGAATGAATTTTACTGCAAAAATTATGACCGTAAAAATTATGACCATTCTTTATTGAACCGCCCTGGTACATATTTCATGAGTTAGTCCTTTGACAACATAAGTGCCCACGAGTATCGAATTACAAATTACAGAACTCTTCAGTAAGATTTTTGTTGAGAGGTTTAGAGGCTCTAGATGTGAACACACATGGGTACAAAGAACTAAGAAGTACACGGTGTTTAGTTTTATTCGTTATTTCTCGCCCTCAAATTGATAAAAATGACGTCATTGTTGACTGGTGAGTCTATTTGAAGTCATAGTACCCTATACGGAGAAGGAGTGCTATTGTTTGTGGAACAGTAAACAAATTACAGCGCTCTGAGTGTGGTTGCTCTGGACAACCAGCTTCCCCTGGATATGAAAACAGAGCACCGTGTCTTCATGGTTGAATGCTACTTTCGTACCGGCGTTAAAATTGGTGTGGTATATAAATTGAAACGATTTAAGTAGCCGTTTTAAATTTATTTTTTAATTAAAATTAGTTAAACAATTATTATTTAAATATTAAAATTACGTTAAGAAAAATTTATTTAAAAAGAATGACGATATATGTAGAAAAGTTGAAAGATGTTTCGTTGTGGTTATGGCAACGGAAGGATTATAAAAGCTGAGACACTTGAAGCCATTTTGTCTTCTGCAAATGGACGTGAAGGTATGAAGCTTTGGTTTTCGTGTGTCTGCATTTCTGCAGAGTTTGTGCTTGCATTGGAAAGTGGAAGGTTGTAAAGGATTGCGCATGATAGTATACTATCGACATACATAAAGCATTGAAAAGTGTAACTAATTGTTGGACAAGTTTTCTTTTTATTAAACTACAAGTTTTTATAAAAGAAACGAGGAACTACCATTTTATTTTAATTTATAATTATCACTTCCCATCTGAGACCGCCCATGAAAACAAGAGCTTATGCGAAATCGAGAGCAGCCATGGAATTACTAGAATCCAACAACTAGATTTTCAACTAGGTACATCATCATCTTTTCCTCCACAACTCACTTTCGGCGACAAGTCGTTACAAAATATAATTTAAACCACCGCATAGAGGAGTTTATACAACGCTATCCGGCATTCAGACAAGTCCCTCGGAGCGTAATGTTGTCAAGTGTCCAGGTACCGTCAAATTGACATACTTTTGTTTGTAACATAAACGTCTTACGTTTTATCAGTATACGATATAAACTTTTTGTCATTCTCACGCTTAATTAAAATGTTTATTAATGTTTGTATCCTTTGTCTTTTAAAACCAATCGGAGCATCAAACATTTTCAAGATACAGGATCAGTTACTCGCAAAAAGAGAGACACTGGACGCTATAAAGTGACTGGTCCCATTCTAGAAGTAATAAATAATGTTATGACAGAAAGGCCTCAAGCATACCTTCTCGCAATACAGACAGTGTTTAAGGGGAAGAGAGAAAGGTAATATAAGAAAATGGACACATGAGACTATGTACTAGAGATATTTTCTTGTTTAGACTTGGATAAAAGCTTTGTACATATTGTAACACTAATTTATTTGTCATTCCTAGAATATGTTCTGCTAATTTTCTGGTTTGTAATGAAGTTACATTGTGAGGAAACTGTGTGTGATAGAAAAGAATTGAGATCAAATTGAAATATTTCTATTTTATGTGACAGGTTTACAATATGCACATATATCTACTATAACAGAAAAACAGATGTTCATTGTGAAATAAGTGTCCATTGACTTATCATTTAGTATATTCTTCATGGTATACTTTTATGCCTGCATAATTAGCTTTGTATTGCATTGTAGTATATAGTTTTTTAAAAACAGTCATCGTATCTATGCACCAGGAGAAATTATGCACTTTATATTACGCGGGCAGACCCATCTCTCAAATAGTACGGCCGCGCCGTGGCTCAGTGGTTAGACCACTTGGCTCTCACCAAGGCGGCCCGGGTTCGATCCCAGATGACCTCAAAGTGAGATTTGTGATGGACAATACGGCGCTGGGGCGGGTTTTCTCCGGGATCTCCGGTTTCCTCGCCATCTCATTTCACCGGTGCTCCATCTTCATCTCATGTACCAACAGTGTCATCGCCTGCGGTGCCGTATGTAGTAAAAGGGGGCGTTAAACACTACACATTTCATTTCTCAAATAGTACATTTACCTGAAGGTAGAGGGAGGTCTGAAAGCTGCTGTCAGCACATCAAGTACGATCGTAAGCAGCCAGGGAAATCGTATATAAACTCGCTCCATCAGCAATGCTATTGATGGCGTCAAATTTTTCGCGGTGAAAAAAATGAACATCGTGTATGTTTTTGGAACGGGGCGATTTAAGTTGCTTCTACAATGTCTTAAGTCCGCGCTCTCCAAGCCTGGTAACATGAGGCCAGTCTCTGATTCCGGAAATTTCTGGAGGGTCTTAAAATTTTTGGAAGCAGAAATCCTTAGTATGGCTTCCTTGAAAAGCCACGTGCTAGACTTACAATATGTAAAATAACATGATAGAAGCATCTAATAAAACTTATTATGTGTTTCAAATGGGTAGGTGTTGGTCCTTGAGCACTACTAAGTGAGCAACCAATCGGATTTCTGCGGTGTTTTCATATTGCATTCCCCCTAATTGGTGTGTGACCAGCGCCAAACTAATCAATCTCTAAGAAATACTATCTGCGCTAAGACAAACATTCAGATTTTGCAAAAACTGATCCATGAGGAAGGAGAGAGTAATGTATTTAACATAACTGTAATAACCCCATATTTTTAGCTCAAATATTTTTCCTAATACAAATAAAGTAGATACCATTATATTACAACAATGCATTGCGACGTAAGCACTGTAATGAGTATCATTATTGGTTGGCATCTATGCGTGAATGTACACTTGAAATTACTCAGAAATGAAACGTAAACATTTGACATGACGCGATAAAAGAAATATGTAATTTGAATAAGCCAAGGTGTTTGTTAAATTCGATGAGAGGAAACAATACACTTCTTGCTAGTCTGGCAGAATGTGTCGGGTCACATTATATCTTTGTTTATGAATGTTTTGTAATCTTAATTTATCCTAGAGAGCTCAAAGCAGCATTATTCAGTTACTCTTCCATGAAAAAGTGTATCAGCTGGATTAGTGAGACACTATCTACCTCCACCCTTACTACTGCCAGAACAATCCAATAGAGTTAATGTGGGCTCAAATTATGTTGCAAATAGAAATAATATTTTTAAACTGACTGACGTTGAGCGACTTATTCACGAAGAAATTGACAAGGAACAGAACAAGATTGGGAGAAATGCGTGAGACGTCAGATAAACTACAAGAACACGACTTTTGGAAAGAAATAGCACGTAACGAGATTTTGGAACCTATCATCATAAATTTGCAGTACTCAGACGTTGAAGACAATGACAATGACGAATTATCTCTTAACGTAAGTAACATTCATAGCTATGCGGATACACCGCTGGTATTTTCGTTGAATTAGAAAAATAAGTAATTCATAAACTATAATTAAAACATTTGCGCAATGTACGGATATTCATGTTGCAGTTGTGATTTGAACAACTGCATTATTATAAAACTTTGGAAAATTCAGTTTACGTTCCCTTACGTCTAGCGACAAGACGCCTCATAAGTGTGCGAAAGAGAGAGGGAAATATAAAATGAGTGGGGATAACGAGGTGGCAACGGTGAAGGCTCTAAGGCATCTAAGTCAATACAGGCAAGAAGTCTTCCCATTTGAAACACATAATAAGTGGTCTTTCACGTCAGGTATAGAATGGGATACTCAGAACCGTGTTAATTAAAGAACTTTCTTAAATAAAATTTCGAATTATTTTTCTCTTGCGGCAGATCCTTTACATGATGATATGAGTTTATTTTCTTCTGAATTATTTTTTTATTGAACTTCAGTTAGAACTTTTGTATGCGTACGTCTGTACATACGTTTTATCCAGACTGCTACATATTGTAAAAATCTGGCCTCAATTGGTCTTTTAACGCTTCCTCTGAAGAGCTTGTTTCCCTTCCGCACTGAAACAGAGAGCGACCAAATTTTCCTTTAATTTATTTAAATTGTTATTACTTGTTGTGGAAGTCTTTCCGATTGTTTTAACAATATATTGCAATTTAGGAATTAAAGTTTGAGACCTGTTCTAAAGTAGTGACCTTCTTCATTATTTTTGTTCTTATTCCATATTTTGCAATGTAATTTTTCTGCCCTAACGTTTGAAATTTCTAGATTACACCTTGATAATATTTATGTTGAAAGAAGGGCTGCTCTTTGAAGTACATTCTGTTGCTACAAGTTTATCTTCCTAGTGTCGCGAACCCGTATCTGAGATCGCGCGGCTTGTTTACACAAAAGGAACTGATAGGTGGGCAGTGTGAAAACCAAGTGCCGGCAGACGAAGATAACATTCAGATAAAGTTCTGCCGAAACAAACAAACTGAGATAAATGGACATTCCTAGTTACTTTTTGACTGATAGAGACTGTCCGGGTTCCGATTTATTTTGGAATAATCTAGAAATTATCAGTGAGGTATTTAAAGAGGCGATGACTCGTCAAGAGTCGAGTTGAAAGTTGTGAAACAAGAATTGTTGTTGTTGTAAGACATGTAGCAAGAGCGGGGGCGGCTCCTCCATAAAGATGTAGGTTTGCGCTACACCCACTGATTCTGAATGTACAACAGATGCATTTTGCACATTAAAGCTGTACTTGTTTGCATTATTTTATATACAAAAATGTTTCAATTACGCTTATTGTCTGTAGCTGCCCATGACCGCCGAAGTCGAAATAAACAGTGGTTAGCTGTAGGAGCCGCAGGTTTGCAGCGAAGAGTTAACCTAAGGTTTCGCCCAAATGTAGGCTCTCTGAAGGGTTTGCGGGAAGGTGAAGAGATGGAAATGGCCTTTTATACATTGCTTAAATGGAGGTTTATAGACCTAGCTCCTCCTACTCTTAGCAACGGCTATAGCGTGACCTTCAGGCTTAGCTTCTGTGTGCTCTGCTTTTCGAACACAGGGAGAATTTAATTAAATGCATGGAGGTTATTGAGAAGAGAGCTCTGTTAAACAATAACGCCACACTTGTTCAGGCTTCCGGGTTTATGCCCACTTTGAAAGATTATAATTTTGTATTCTGGCTCTCTTTCTTTTACAAGATAATGCCACATGTGGTCATTTTGTACAATCAGCTTCAGAAACGAGACTGCAATGTAACATTTGCCATTGCCCAGCTAAACGCATTTAAAAGGGAAGTGCAAAAGGTAAGAAATAGCGTGGATATCGAGGAACACGAAGAAACTGCAATTAAGAGGAGAAGAATAGAAGATCATGATGTGAAAAGAAGAGAAGCTATTGAAGTATGTGACATTCTTAGAGAAGCAAAGGACAGATTTAGCTTCACGGGGCATCTGGTAGCCTCAACTGTGTTTCATCAAGAAAATTTCTAAGACATTTCCAGAGGATTCCCTTAGAGAAACAATAAGGTTCTATCCTTTTATCATTGTAACAAAAGTTCGTAGAGAACTGACTGTAATTTACAGTCGAGAGGAATTTCGTGGAATGTCCGGCGCTTTGTGCTTGATGGACTTCAATAAGGAAAACAATTTATGTGCTACATTCAGCGAATATGTCAAACTCCTCCGAGTACTGTTAACTATGCGAATATCTACTGCTGAAGCAGAATGCTGTTTGTCAACTTTAAAAAGAATAAAAACTTTCCTTAGGAACACAATGTCACAGGACCGATTGTCAGCATTAGCAATGCTTTCAATTGAGAGAGATTTTGTTATGAAGATCAGCGACTTCAATGCAAAAGTAATCGATAGATTCTCCAGGTCTAAGGAGAGTAGAGCAGAGAATCTGTATAAATAGGTGAGTCATTACTACTCTGTATTTTACTTTTCATTTGTGCACCACCAATAATTTAACCCACCAGCCGCCACTGAACAAGAGTGTTGTAAAGAGGGGAGGTTGAGAAAGCTGTTTGTTATTGTAATCGACCTTGGTGTTGTCGATTGTAGTGTAATTCTGCTGCCACGCAGTGTATTTCTACGAAAATAAAGAACATTTAGAATTTTAGCAAATTGGACTTTTAATTCTACGAAGCCACAAAGTCACAATATGGACAATTATGTGTTTAAAGCTTTCAATATATTATAAAATTCTTCCTATTTAATTTTGAGAACTTCTCACAAAAATGGTTCGAAATGATTTTCACCAGCTTCGATGCTATGTTCCATGCTATCATGAACTCTGTTTAAAATTTCTGGAGTTCTTCGTATTTGTTCATGTTCAATGTGAATAATCTCTTGAGTGTCGATATCCCGTAGAGGATTCGCGTAAACAGGAAACTTTAAATATCCCCAGACGAAGAAATGCATTGGATTGAAGTGGGGAAATCGAAGAGGCCATATAATGAACTTCATTTGTCAAATCAAATGATTTACCTGTAAGTTTTAGTAGAGTTGTATTCCAACCAAAATTTAAGAGTAAATACATATATTGAGCTTCTTGGAATACATAAAGAAGAGTTTTAGAAACACTGTCTGCTATTACACTCAACTCGCGCCAGTTCCTCTCCGAAACAAAGCAACATACGGTTGCTTTTGCCGCAGCTTCGTTACCAAATATGCCACAGTGGAAGGAAAAAATTGGGTTCACATCAAAACGATTACATATAAGCCAAAATTATTAGGACTATGTGTCAAAATTCCACAGATAAAAATGTTCCCCAATTGGAAGTCTGGGTGGATACCACTTATCAAGAGTACCACCACTGATTTATTGTGTGCTTCCTTAAGCCATTTATACACAACTTCTTTACTTTATAATTGCGTGAAATTGCTATTTGATTGTGAAACAAACCGTTTTTGAATTGTACAAAATTTCATTCGTAAATACTTAAGCTTGTTTGTTCAACTTTAAACACTTCCGTTTCGAAACAGATTTTCTCAAATTAAAAAGGAATTTTATAATGTATAATGACTTTAAGGATAACTTTTAGTCATATCTTTGAGGGGAAAAATGTGGCACCGGTAGGTTTGCTTTACTGCTGCCATTGCCAAGCTAAAGTGTGTGTAATAAGCTTACCCCGTATCTCTTAACGCTCACGTGAACTAATCACCTCTCATTGGCTGCAGTAACGGTATAGACTGTTGTGCAATAAAAATGAGTTGGTTATTTAATATGTTCAAAAGGAATTGTCAATAAATATAGAGTTATACAGTTAATTTATCTGGAATGCATGTAAATTCTTAACATGAAATAAAGAGCAGGATCCTTTGCTTCAGACCCGCCTCTCGGGATGACTGACGAAAGCACCTGAGTTTATCGGTAGTCGCGAAATAATTATTTATATTACGGGAATGTTCAATAAAGAATTATCATAATATTTTACTGTCATAATTTTTCGCAATAAAATGAAACCTTATTATATTATGCTAGCTTAATGTGAAACAAACGCGCCGTAGTAGTTTCATTGTTGGTACTCCTGGGTCCCGCCTGTGAGAACCAGGCAAGGTCAGACATGTTCAATATCGCCTACTGCTGCAGTGGAGGTAACGCGTGAGGAAAAATATGCAACTTTGAAATTCTG
Source organism: Mantis religiosa (assembly GCA_030765055.1). Classification (NCBI taxonomy): domain Eukaryota; kingdom Metazoa; phylum Arthropoda; class Insecta; order Mantodea; family Mantidae; genus Mantis; species Mantis religiosa. The sequence goes on along the minus strand of CM060951.1, from coordinate 207,018,667 downwards.
CTTTCGTCTTAACAAATCTTTAGTTCAGGCCTATACAATATTACTGGAGGCTTATGGAGAGTCTGTTCTTCCCTACAGCACAGCTCGAAGGTGGTTTAAGATGCTTAAAGAGAGGAGACAGTCAATTTCAAAGGAAGGTGGACCCGGTGCTCCAGTTACTGCTCTTACGGAAGAAAACATCAACACTGCTGCTGCCATTGTGAGAGAGGATCTACGAATTACCTTAAGATCACTTTCTGAAATACTGAACATTTCTTTGGGTGCCACCCACACTTTGGTGACAGAAACATTACACATGAGACGTGTTTGTGCGCGACGAGTTCCAAGACTGTTGGTTCCCGAACAAAAGGACATTCACATGCAGTTAAAGTTGATGTTAGAGGAAGATCCGGAGTTTCTTTCAAACGTAATCACTGCTGATGAAACTTAGCCACATCATTTTGATTCTGAGAGCAAACAGCAAAGCTCAGTGTGGAAATCTCCTTCATTACCAACCCCCCAAAAGCAAAAGTGGTTGCTTCTGCTGGGAAGTTATGGTCATCTCATTCCTTGATATCCATGGAATGGTTTATCAGCATGTTGTACCTGCACACACACATCAGTAACTGGACAATACTACAGGGATGTCCTGAAAACATTGCAAGTTCATATCAGGCGCAGAAGAGCACATTTACGTGAAGCAGGCTGGATGCTGCACCACGATAATGCACGGCCGCATATTGCCAATGTTGTTGCTGAATATCTCGGAAAGATCTAAGTGAAGTGCATCCCTCACCCTCCCCATAGTCCCGATATAGCCCCATGTGACTTTTTTCTATTCACTAACTTGAAGAAACACCTTTGTGTGAGGTATTATCCATCATCAGAAGCCGTGGTGAAGGCTGCGGAGGCGATTTTGAAGGATCTCTCAGAAATGGTTTCCAACATGTCTTTGAAGACTGGCAGAAACGCTGGGACAAGTGCGTCGCATTCAGGGGAGACTATTTTGAGAAGGGCTATCAAAATTATGATGATGAGTAAAGGTACGTTGTTAAAAAAAAAGAATTGTGATCATTTTTTATTGAACAGCCCTCGTAATTTTATCGCTGACCTTGCTTTGCACTGGATTTGTTATACATTACCATTCAACGTATGAGTTGAGTTTCATTACAAACTTTTACTTTTGCATGCCTTCACATCTTTATTCCATGATCTTATACATCTTCTTAGAAATGATTATAACGTTTGCTGCAGGTTTCCAGGTGGTGTGAAAGGAAAGCCTACGGCACAGAAAACATTAGCCAATTAGGGGAATGGGGAAGGCAATGGCACGCTTTGGAATACATGTCAGTTTTGCAAGGTTATTTGAAACAAAGATTACGTCGTTATTATAAACCCAAATACAGCGTTTGTTGTGTCAACGTTTTTATTGTATATTTTGAAATATTATTGTCGTTATGGCTCTGTATTTTATATAAATAATGTAAGATCATGATTGATAGAAGAAACCTTGTTTTAAAATAACTTTCTAAATAAATCACGCTGAAGAGTTTCCTAAAGGCAGAGAAATTGAAAGTTCTTTACGTTACTTTAACATTTATTTGTAAGAAAATTGCCCTGAGTTCACAATAGCCGACTCTATTCCACGAATTCTCCGTTTTCTCTATTTCTCTCGTATGAGAGAGCTTCACATACGCCGCCGTTCCGCCTTGCAAAGATTACAAGCGCAGCAGTAATACGACAAAGTTATATCTGTGATCCTTGTCTTTGACTTTCATCTGCAGATACAAAATATGCGAGCACTGGGTTTCTCTTCTCTAACATAAATGGTAATTTCACAGATGCCTGCGTAGAAAACGAAAAAAAAAAAAAAAAAAAAAAAATATCTGGTATGCTTATGAAAGTTCAATGCTGTGGAATCTTCTTCCCCCAAAGCATTGTGTTCTCTTGCATTTTGTGGTTCAACTTGCCTTCAGAAAGACGGATTAGTTTTCAACATACGCCCTTTAGCTTTATGGGTATTTAGTTTATATATTGACTGTCAGCCAAATGTTGCGAGTACTCCTTTATTAACTCGAATGGCGGATTAATTTTGTATACCCCCCTCTCCAGTAGGTGAGGGGTTCGTTCCCTTCAGCTGCCATGGTGCGGGCGCTGCGGATCCTTAGCAGTCGTGGTACCTCTGACGTTACTAGATGAACCTCGGGCCGAACGTTCGAGCCCCTCCCGTAGGGGAAATGTTCGGATTGAGTTGGTCTCGAGGGGGCAGTGGTTCCCGATACCCTTGGGAGATAGGGTACTTCTCAAGATGGGTTTGAGGGAAGCCATTAATATTCCCGGGTACTAGCTAGTAGAAGGTGTGCTAGATCGCCAGGCGGCCCCACCGAGGTCATATCGGTAGTCTTCCCATTTTGGACATTTCTGTTATGCAACAAAGGTATCAGGGCCGTTGGAATGAACTAATGCTTGCGGATTACTGTTGGTCTTTGTATAGGGATTCTGCGGAACTCCATCACAAGACGCAAGCTAAAAGACGACGAAGTCAATAGGCTACCACATGATTCTCTTCAGACACGACTATCTGCGAAGTAAGTTTCCAGCAATTTATAACTCTTAGCATGTAATTACCAGTTAAAAAAATCAAATGCATTTTCATTATTGCTAGCATGTATGTAATTAAAATGTATCCTTTTCTCTCAATCCGTTAATATATAATACTGCCACCTTGTGTATATCATAGAAACTAGAGGTAATAAAAATTGTTCATTGTCATATTTGTATTTCTCGACCCAAAATTAGTAGGAATTGTCTCATAAAGTGTTCAAAGCATTCAAAAATTATTTTTTGTTGCCCAATCTTATTAGAGATTACGTTTATTTGCATTTAGTTTAATGGCAATTTTTAGCTCTACATATATATGCGAAAAACCTTTATGTCCGATTTCACCAACAGATGTTAAGGCTTAACACGAGTTTAGCAATAGTTAAAACAAAAATTGCATTTGACCAAGTGCTAAGGTAACACTCGTGTTAAATGTCTTTTTAAACTAACATGCCAAATTTCTGATGTTAAGTCCTTAACAATTGTAAATAGTCAAGATGGCGGGCGTGAACGCAGCTGTTGATGTCGAGTTGCTATATTTAAGACAGTCTAAATGGCATTCGTAATAGAGTACGACCTATGAGAAGAAATGATTTTGAGGAGCTATCAGAAGAAAATTTTCTACCGAGGTATAGAGTTTCTAAACAACTTGTTATGAAGGTTACTGCAGAAGTACAAGAAAGGTTAGAACATGCATCAAAAGGAATATGCCGATTTCGCCTTTGCTTCAAGTATTAATAACTGCGATTTTATAATTCACTGAATTATATGGATAATACGCTGTCCACCTCCCGTCTTATAACGTTCAAGTCACTCGTCACTTCTTCGCTCCTCGTTTTAAATTTACGTAATACTGAGAATATGCATCGAAAGAAATATGCCGATCTCGCCTTAGCTTCAAGTATTAATAACTTTGAGATTTTATAATTCACTGAATTATGTGGATAATACACTGTCCAGCTGCCACTTGAAACGTTCAAGTAACTTGCCGTTCTTCGCCCCTCGTTTTAAATTTACGTAATAAAGAGTTAGAACATGCATCGAAAGAAATATGACTATCTCGCCTTAGCTTCAAGTATTAATAACTTTGAGATTTTATAATTCACTGAGTTATGTGGATAATACACTGTCCACCTCCCGTCTTGAAACGTTCAAGTAACTTGCCGTTCTTCGCCCCTCGTTTTAAATTTACGTAATAAAGAGTTAGAACATGCATCGAAAGAAATATGACTATCTCGCCTTAGCTTCAAGTATTAATAACTTTGAGATTTTATAATTCACTGAGTTATGTGGATAATACACTGTCCACCTCCCGTCTTGAAACGTTCAAGTAACCTGCCCTTCTTCGCCCCTCGTTTTAAATTTACGTAATAAAGAGTTAGAACATGCATCGAAAGAAATATGACTATCTCGCCTTTGCTTCGAGTATTAATAACTTTGCGATTTTATAATTCACTGAATTATGTGGATAATACGCTGTCCACCTCCCGTCTTGAAACGTTCAAGTAACTTGCCCTTCTTCGCTCCTCGTTTTAAATTTACGTAATACTGAGTTAGAACATGCATCGAAAGAAATATGACTATCTCGCCTTTGCTTCGAGTATTAATAACTTTGAGATTTTATAATTCACTGAGTTATGTGGATAATACATTGTCCACCTCCCGTCTTGAAACGTTCAAGTAACCTGCCCTTCTTCGCCCCTCGTTTTAAATTTACGTAATAAAGAGTTAGAACATGCATCGAAAGAAATATGACTATCTCGCCTTTGCTTCGAGTATTAATAACTTTGCGATTTTATAATTCACTGAGTTATGTGGATAATACATTGTCCACCTCCCGTCTTGAAACGTTCAAGTAACCTGCCCTTCTTCGCCCCTCGTTTTAAATTTACGTAATAAAGAGTTAGAACATGCATCGAAAGAAATATGACTATCTCGCCTTTGCTTCGAGTATTAATAACTTTGCGATTTTATAATTCACTGAATTATGTGGATAATACGCTGTCCACCTCCCGTCTTGAAACGTTCAAGTAACTTGCCCTTCTTCGCTCCTCGTTTTAAATTTACGTAATACTGAGTTAGAACATGCATCGAAAGAAATATGACTATCTCGCCTTTGCTTCGAGTATTAATAACTTTGCGATTTTATAATTCACTGAATTATGTGGATAATACGCTGTCCACCTCCCGTCTTGAAACGTTCAAGTAACTTGCCCTTCTTCGCTCCTCGTTTTAAATTTACGCAATACTGAGTTAGAACATGCATCGAAAGAAATATGACAATCTCGCCTTTGCTTCGAGTATTAATAACTTTGCGATTTTATAATTCACTGAATTATGTGGATAATACGCTGTCCACCTCCCGTCTTGAAACGTTCAAGTAACTTGCCCTTCTTCGCCCCTCGTTTTAAATTTACGTAATACTGAGTTAGAACATGCATCGAAAGAAATATGACTATCTCGCCTTTGCTTCGAGTATTAATAACTTTGCGATTTTATAATTCACTGAGTTATGTGGATAATACACTGTCCACCTTCCGTCTTGAAACGTTCAAGTAACCTGCCCTTCTTCACCCCTCGTTTTAAATTTACGTAATACTGAGTTAGAACATGCATCGAAAGGAATATGCCGATCTCGCCTTTGCTTCAAGTAGTAATAACTTTGCGATTTTATAATTCACTGTGAATAACACACTGTCCACCTTCCGTCTTGAAACGTTCAAGTCACTCGTCACTTGTACTTCTTCGCACCTCGTTTTAAATTTACGTAATACGTTTCGTTTGTAGTAATGACACATGCATTTGAATTAAGTTTGTTTCCAATTTTTCCCCGTGTGACATCTTTCTCTTTTACATTCACCACATACGTCCTATTTTCCACGATATCGTTATACTTCGTCGCCAACTCAATTAAAAGTCGTTTCTCCATTTATGAGAAATTTGTCTCATGGCTTTTGTTTATGATTTTGTTTATCCATCATTTTATTTAGCTGTGTGCAGACTGCGGTGCAGATGAAAATGAAAACAAAAGGGCATCGTAGAACGTTCAGGAAATAATACCACTCATCCACAGCCTTCTATAACTGTAATATTTACAAGTTTCTTGGCGTTAGCACGTGTTTGTTAACATTTTCAGAAAACAGGTTGGTGAAATGCAAGAAACTGTTAGCGCTATTACAATTGTTACGTTACATTTGTTAACGTCGATTTTAACATCTGTTGGTGAAATCGGGCCTTACAAAGATGAAGTATATAAAAAGTGGGTATTGCAGGCAGATCAGATTTTTTTTTTTATTTTAACAAAGTGGGTGTGGCCCCGCCTCCGCCACATCCGGTGGCGATCATCCGAAATGGATCTACGTCGCCTCCCCTACCATGCACTAAGCTACACTAAAGTGATGGACGGGAAAGTGGTGCTTGGTGTCCGGTACCGCCGAAGCAACCCGGATGTTAGTGGGTATTAGCTAAACAGGTGCCCGCATGCAAGAGAGCATACGGACAGAGTGGAGAATTAGGTACTGGCCATGACCGAGGCCCTGACCAGGGACCCATTGTTAGTGGAGGTGCTTCATGCTCATGCAGATGGAGCTGGATTGAGGTGTCATGCGTTAAGTAATAATATTGATGTACCTTACCATTATTGAGGGTTCAGCTGGAGAGGGAGCTGAGTCAAAGAGTGTTCCGCAGCTTGTTGCCGTTGGTCCTGAAACAGAGTGGTTGGGTGGAGGACTGTACATAGGGAGAATAAATAAATATTTACACGTTGGATTTATTTTTTTTATTATTATAATTTTTTTTTATTTTTTTTTTATATTTTTTAAGTATGGTCTTTTTTTTTAGTTAGTTTTTTTTATTATTTAAATCTTTAACCTGTATTTACAATGTTAATGCTATCTACTCTACTGATGCTGTGATCCAGTCGAATCCCTTGAGGTCGCTCAGTCGTCATAAGTTGGGGATATGATCAGAGTCGATCACCTTGCTTAACTTTTGAGACTGTACACTTCGTCATTTGCACCACATGTAGAAGACCTTGTGAAACATAACGTGTGCCACAGAAGTCATCCTAAGTTACATTAGTTAGTAAAGACTAAACTATGAGTGGGAACGTTTATGATTTCCTATACGTCAGAATGATAGCGATGTTCTGCCACTGGAACTCAGTAACCACAGGTAAACACGTGATTTTATCGTAGCGGGTGGAAAGAGGTGATTTCAACCTGACCTTTCCTGCTTTAATTGAGCAACCCAGCTGTAGCCAATAGGCAAGAAGGACATTGAACTTAGGCTTGGAGTAAGCATCCTATTATAATGCCCGAGATATAACTTAGCCCCTGGTTTGTAGAAGGAGAAAGAAATACGTTCTCACCATCTCTTTCTAGCCCGCCCCTATTTTATGGCCAACAAGGCAGGGCAGACATTCTGTTGTGGATGTTCCTTCTTCGTCTGCTTGTTCTTTGTCCTCCAAATTTGCTTCCTGTTCCCCTTCTTTATTGTCAGAAATTTCAAAATTTTCGACATGTTCACTATCTGAATCTTCTAAATTAATCTAATTAAATTTTAATCTTCTAAATTACGAGGCATGTTTTTTAAGTCAGTACCGTTTTGCGATTCCGCCGCCACAGCGCTACGGTCGGCATTCCGCGTTGGTTATCTACATCTCTTGTCTACGCACTGATGCCATTACAGTCTAATTCTTCATTGCATACGTTGGTTACTGAGTGTTTAAGATGACTCTGACAATCGTGAGTCCCGCCGATTGTGAAGTACGGGCTGTTATACGATTTCTTAGTGCTAAAGGCGTAAAACCGATCGATATTTATCGTGAGATCTGTGAAGTTTACGGACAAAACATTATGAGTGATGGAATGGTAAGGAAATGGGTGAGAGCATTTAAATATGGCTGCACAAATGTACATGATGAAGAACGGAGTTGGCGTCCTTCGGTCGTTACTGAAGATTTGGTGCAGAAAGTGGACGAAAAGCTGAGAGAAAACAGACGCTTTATGATTTCATCATTGTGCGACTATTTTCCTCAATATTCTCGTAGTGTTTTGTATCGCATTGTGACTGAGAACTTGAAGTACCGGAAATTCTGTTCACGTTGTGTTCCGAAAATATTGACGGATTTGGACAAAACCCAACGTTTACGCAGTGCATTGACTTTCCTTGAGCGATACCACAATGAAAATGAAGATTTTTTAGACCAAATTGTTACTGGTGACGAAACATGGGTGGCCTACGTCACACCAGAATCGAAACAACAATCCATGGAATGGTGACTTTCATCATCACCCACAAAAGTGAAGTTAAACAAATAATTCCTGCCTGGAAAATCACGTGCACAGTATTTTTGAGACAGAAAAGGAGTATTGCTAGTGGAGCTTCGGCCTCGTAATGAGACAATCAATACAGCGTCTTATTGTGAGACATTGAACAATCTGCGCCGTGCAATCCAGAACAAAAGACGTGGCAAGTTGAGTAAGGGTATCGTTTTGCTGCATGACAATGCCCGTCCACATGTGGCTAATCGGACCAAAGATCTCATCAAATCTTTTCAATGGGAAACTCTAGATCTTCCTCCATACAGCCATGATCTGGCGCCTAGCGACTACCATTTGTTCCTGCACTTGAAGAAACATCTGGGCGGTCAGCGTCTTCAAGAAGATAACGAAGTCAAAACAGTTGTGATACAGTGGTTAACACGTCAGGCGGCAGAAATTTATGAGGAGGGTATTCAAAAACTGGTGCCACGCTATGACAAGTGCCTCAGTATTCACGGAAATTATGTAGAAAAGTAGATTAAGGTACAGACTTTGATGTAAAAATAAAATTATTGCGATATTTATGCAGGTCTTTTTTTAATTCCAAAACGGCACTGACTTAAAAAAACATGCCTCGTAATTATGAACCTATCACTAATTTTATCTATTAATCCATGTTTCTTCCAATAAAACTGTTCTATATTTTCAACGTGTTCACAAGGTCCCCACCAATTTTGTTTCGACACTGTGTTGTCACGGAGCCATGATTGCATTACTAATATAAGTGATGACATCGGAGCCTTGTTGATTTGAGTAGAGTGATAAGATGCGTTGTCTATTACTGTAGCACTACTGAGGGAATTTTGGGCAACAACTGATTAATAAACCAATCCTAAATGTTTCACTGACCATTTCTTCACGATAGTCTTTGCTTAATTTTGATTTAAAACTCAGAAGAGCTTTGGGAATGAAACCTGTCGAATTCCCCGCGTGTGAAAATCCTGTCCGTTGTCTACTGGGATGCTTAGTGAAATTTCAAAATCGTCCACTTCACTTTTCAAAATTTTGTTTTTCGTATGATTTAAATTGAACCAGGTTTCACCTAAGAAAATAATGGGAGCACCAGAAGTCCTTACCTCTTTCATTTATTTTAGAAACCCGTATCTATTTGCATCGACGTCTGGCCGTTCCACCAAAAACTTTCCTCCGCAGGAGTTTTAAATTTCGTTTAATGCATTTCATTTGATTATTCAGTCCGATAGAGTGAATAAACAGATTGTCTTATTGCAGCGGCAGAGAAAGAGTCTATCGCTGTGTTTGTGGGTTTTTCATTCGGACGTCTTTTTACCAGACGTTTCTATAAAATTACCCCTTACTTGCACTTAATTTTGTTCTTTTAAGTATTCTTTTCAAAGTACGAGATGAAACACCCGAGGCTGCAGCAGTTCTTTGAATTATTTTTGACACAGATATACGAAGATCGGTAAAAAAGTAATGCCTCTTATTTTTCCCCTTAAGTTATGTGAAAACTTTGAATTTGGCGTAATTCCACAAACCTTATTCTCCAATTCCCTGCAGTAGTAACTTCCTAAGTCAACAGGTGGCAGCACTGCATCCTCTTGCAAAATGGCTGACATCTCAAAAAGTAATGCTTCCTATTTGTCCCCCTTAAATAAGTCAGTTATGTGAAAACTTTGAATTTGGCGCAATTCCTCAAACCTTGTCCTCCAATCCCCTGCAGTAGTAACTTCCTAAGTCAACAGGTGGCAGCACTGCATCCTCTTGCAAAATGGCTGACATCTCAAAAAGTAATGCCTCCTATTTGTCCCCCTTAAATAAGTCAGTTATGTGAAAACTTTGAATTTGGCGTAATTCCTCAAACCTTGTCCTCCAATCCCCTGCAGTAGTAACTTCCTAAGTCAACAAGTGGCAGCACTGCATCCTCTTGCAAAATGGCTGACATCTCAAAAAGTAATGCCTCCTATTTTCCCCCCTTAAATAAGTAAGTTATGTGAAAACTTTGAATTTGGCGTAATTCCTCAAACCTTGTCCTCCAATCCCCTGCAGTAGTAACTTCCTAAGTCAACAAGTGGCAGCACTGCATCCTCTTGCAAAATGGCTGACATCTCAAAAAGAAATGCCTCCTATTTTCCCCCCTTAAATAAGTAAGTTATGTGAAAACTTTGAATTTGGCGTAATTCCTCAAACCCTGTTCTCCAATCCCCTGCAGTAGTAACTTCCTAAGTCAGCAGGTGGCAGCACTGCATCCGCTTGCAAAATGACTAACATCGACATTCGTATTAGAGAGCGTTCTGTGATTGAATTTTTGACTGCGGAAGATGAAACGTCAATTCGCATTCACGAAAGGCTAGAAAATGTGTATGGTGATGCAACGGTGGATGTCAGCACTGTTAGACGATGGGTTCGTCGCTGTAACGAAGCTGAAGGGCAAACATCATTGGCAGATGAAAAGCGAAGCGGCAGGCCGGTGACTGCAATGACTCCATGCAACATTCAGCGAGTCGATGACATCATTCGTGGTGATCGCTGGGTAGCAACAGGTGAATTGTGTCGCATTACCTCCCTCAGTAAAGGCAGTGTGATGACGATAACTCAATAACTGGGTTACTCAAAAGTTTGTTCACGTTGGGTACCAGGAATGTTAACCGCCCAAAACAAGGAAACAAGGGAAACAATAGCCTACGAATACTTGCAGCGCTTCAATTTGGAGGGAGAGGAGTTTATAGAAAAAATTGTTACTGGAGACGAAACGTTGGTTCATTTTTTGAACCTGAATTAAAGAGGCAGTCAATGGAATGGCATCACACAACGTCACCGAAGAAAAAAAGTTCAAAACTCAAAGCGGTCGTTAGGGAAAGTTACGTCGACAGTGTTTTGGGATGCAGAGGGTGTACTTATGATTGATTTTTTGGAGCAGGGATGCACAATAAATTCTGTCCAATACGTCAGAACTCTTAAAAAGCTAAAAGCTAAAGGAAGCTAATCATGGGATTCATTTTGAAGATGAGGAGGCTGTGAAAACGTAAGTGGGTCAATGGCTTAGGAAGCAAGACCGTGTGTTTTACCACACTGGAATACACGCCCTAGTTAAAAGATTGACTGAAACTGTGGAAACAGACGGAGATTATATTGTCACCCGAACGTCGGATCACCCTATTGAGCGGGCAAGCAGGAGACGGTCGGCGTTAGCCACGCCCCCCTCATTTGTCTTATAGCGGTAACAAGGGGTGGCTGGGGAAAAAAACATCACTGCGCCGTCTCTTTCTGTTCCACCTGTGTTCTCGAACTTACGGGATATTTCATCTAATCTAGAACCTTCCAGATCGGCTAGCTGACCCTATATAAGCAACACGTCATTCAAGAGGAGTCAGTCAGTTCTTGGCGTAAGAATGCAGTGCTAGTGTACGACGAGAAGACTGTGTGAGTGCATCGGAGGATTGTACGTAATTACAAGTGCAAGTGAAATTGAAACGGACGAACTGGTGAATCGTAATTGTGTGCATTACGTAATTCTGTGTAATTGGCAAGAGTTTAACTGTAAGTCGGTGGAAATAAAGAACATTTTTGAGTGGTGTAATTGGACTTTTCATTTCACGAACCCACAAAGTCACAATATGGAATAGTGACAAATTAATCGCCAATGTTGTAGTTTTCAAACTATGTAAATTGGATAAAATTTTCTTGGCAATTCTTCTTGTTCTTCTTTCTCTAACTCCTTTGTGCTGTTAGGCGTGGAGTACAAGCCTCTTCTGCCCATTTCCTCCACTTTTCTCAGTCCATTATCATTCTCTTCATTTCTGTCATGGTTTTCCCTCTATCCCTCTCCAACTTCTCAATGTATTCCTGATACAACATGCGTGGTGTTTCCCCAATTCTTTTACCTTCTGGTCTTGCTTCTAAATATTGTTTGGGTTTTCTTTCTTCTGACATGCGGAGTACATGTCGATACAATTTAAGTTGTCTTTTTTTCAATATTTCTTTAACGGAGTGTGTACCCAACTCTTCCCTTATTGTTACATGTCTAATCATAGCTCTTCTTGTCTTCCCCGCAGCTCGTCTTAAATATCTAATTTCCATAGCTGTTATTTTGATTTCTTGTTTCTGTAGGAGAGTCCAGCTCTGTGCTCCATATAATAGAATTGGTAGTATTATTGTTTGAAATACTATAATTTTTGTAGCTGTCCGCTATCCTTACCTATAATGCTACCATCCCAACCCAGTATCCGGGGGTATAACTGGGCCACCCGTGCTCCCGAGGGTATATAAGTATTGGTAGCCCAGTTGTCCGAGGTAACGGGCCCTCAGCGTTGGGCTAATCCCCCACCTGAAGTAAGAAGCGTATTCAGAGAGATACAACGAGCTTGCCAATTAAAAGAGAAAAAATAGGAGGCATTACTTTTTTACCCACCCTCGTACCTAGTTGGCTTTCCGCATTTTAGGACCTCGCATTCGTCTATAAAATATGTATGCACCTCATTCACAATTTCCATAACACCTGATCTTATAGCGTTTCCTTTTTTCCACACCTCTTAGAACTAACGCTGACACTAGCACTATTCCTTGCAGTATGTTTAAAATAATTACAAAATTTTCTACTTATAAAAACATATTTCACGTTTCTAATACGTTAACAACCGATACTGCACTTGCAACACCACTGAGACCTTCTTCTGCTTACCCTCATACCACAGCGGGTAATTAGGGAATAAAATATCGCTTTAAAAGGGACTGACTATTTCAAGGAAACAAACCCAGGCGCCCGTGCTAGACACGGATAGTGCAAAAAGTGTCAAGTTAAATCTCGTACATTATAAAATAGCTTTGAGAAATCGTCAGTCAGTCGTTCACCAGTCTTTCACCCAGTCTCACATATAAAAGGTCAGTCATTGTAGTGTATTACCACCTGCAATCACAGGTTATCTCTGAGGTGGACTAAATCTTATATTATAAGCGATTCAGAGTTGCGTTGATGTTTACAAAATTCAGAGCCCAGCTTGGAACGCCCTCGCCCTATGCCTTGCTTTTGACAGTAATGCCGGAACTTTCCTGAGATATCGTCTGCCAGGCGAACAAGTCTAATTGAGATAAAGCGCTCATCACCGCCGCGAATTTTCTGACTACAGCTAATTAACAGAATAATGGGTGGCTGGAAAAAGCCCATCAAGGACATACTACGGTCGTTTCGGAAATGCAGAACTTCCGCGCAATTTTCCATGTGAAAGTGATTATATCCTGGGGGAACATACTATGAAAGAAGCTTTACTCAGTTTTCTTAGTGAAGATTGCGGTTTTAACATACTATTTATCTAGTGTAATTATAACAAGTAGGCTGTGTGGGGTTCACAGTCTGGAGGTACCAGGTTTGATTCTCTGAAGGCGTCCTACATGTCTGTCTTTTCTTCATCTCATTTCCAAATCGATAGGAAAACGTGATTATTATTATTATTATTATTATTATTATTATTATTATTATTATTATTATTATTATTATTATTATTATTATTATTATTATTATTATTATTATTATTATTATTATTATTATTATTATTATTATTATTATTATTATTATTATTATTATTATTATTATTATTATTATTATTATTATTATTATTATTATTATTATTATTATTATTATTATTATTATTATTATTATTATTATTATTATTATTATTATTATTATTATTATTATTATTATTATTATTATTATTATTATTATTATTATTATTATTATTATTATTATTATTATTATTATTATTATTATTATTATTATTATTATTATTATTATTATTATTATTATTATTATTATTATTATTATTATTATTATTATTATTATTATTATTATTATTATTATTATTATTATTATTATTATTATTATTATTATTATTATTATTATTATTATTATTATTATTATTATTATTATTATTATTATTATTATTATTATTATTATTATTATTATTATTATTATTATTATTATTATTATTATTATTATTATTATTATTATTATTATTATTATTATTATTATTATTATTATTATTATTATTATTATTATTATTATTATTATTATTATTATTATTATTATTATTATTATTATTATTATTATTATTATTATTATTACGTCCTACAAGATTAAGTCATACCTGACGATGAATGAAATAGGTGATGTCTCAAATAAGCCCAGGGTTCATAAAGCTTAGTTACACAACATTCATCTTTCAGGATAAGAGAAAGCCTCCAACGTTAAGTCATATCGGATGATGAATGAAATGACGTTCAAGTGAGTACAGGGCAAATAGAGCTTAGAGTTACCAGACATTCATCTTTCTGGATAAGAGAAAGACTCCAACGTTAAGTCATATCGGACGATGAATGAAATGACGTTCAAGTGAGTACAGGGCACATAGAGCTTAGAGTTACCTGACATTCATCTTTCAGGATAAGGGAAAGACTCCAACGTTGTCATATCGGACGATGAATGAAATGACGCTCAAGTGAGTACAGGGTAAATAGAGTTTAGAGTTACCAGACATTCATCTTTCAGGATAAGAGAAAGCCTCCAACGTTAAGTCATATCGGACGATGAATGAAGTGACGCTCAAGTGAGTACAGGGTACATAGAGCTTAGAGTTACGAGACATTCATCTTTCAGGATAAGAGAAAGCCTCCAACGTTAAGTCATATCGGACGATGAATGAAGTGACGCTCAAGTGAGTACAGGTTAAATAGAGTTTAGAGTTACGAGACATTCATCTTTCAGGATAAGGGAAAGCCTCCAACGTTGTCATATCGGACGATGAATGAAATGATTTTAAAATGAGTACAGGGTACATAGAATTTAGAGTTACGAGACATTCATCTTTCAGGATAAGAGAAAGCCTCCAACGTTAAGTCATATCGGACGATGAATGAAATGATTTTAAAATGAGTACAGGGTACATAGAATTTAGAGTTACGAGACATTCATCTTTCAGGATAAGAGAAAGCCTCCAACGTTAAGTCATATCGGACGATGAATGAAATGATGTACAAATGAGTACAGCGTGCATGTAGTTTAGAGTTAGGAGACATTCATCTTTCAGGATAAGGGAAAGCCTCCAACGTTGTCATATCGGACGATGAATGAAATGATGTTAAAATGAGTACAGGGTAAATAGAATTTAGAGTTACGAGACATTCATCTTTCAGGATAAGAGAAAGCCTCCAACGTTAAGTCATATCGGACAATGAATGAAATGATGTACAAATGAGTACAGCGTACATGTAGTTTAGAGTTAGCAGACATTCATCTTTCAGGATAAGGGAAAGCCTCCAACGTTGTCATATCGGACGATGAAAGAAATGACGTTCAAGTGAGTACAGGGTAAATTAGAGTTTAGAGTTACCGGATATTCATCTTTTAGGATAAGGGAAAGTCTCCAACGTTGTCATATCCGACGATGAATGAAATGACGTTCAATTGAGTACATGGTAAATAGAGTTTAGAGTTACCAGACATTCATCTTTCAGGATAAGAGAAAACCTCCAACTTTAAGGGAAAGCCTCAAACGTTAGGTCATATCGGACGATGAATGAAATGATGTTCAAGTGAGTATTGGGTAAATAGAGGTTAGAGTTACGAGACATTCATATTTCAGGATAAGAGAAAACCTCAAACGTTAAGTCACATCGGACGATGAATGAAATGATTTTCAAGTGAGTACTGGGTAAATAGAGTTTAGAGTTACCAGACATTCATCTTTCAGGATAAGAGAAAACCTCAAACGTTAAGTCATATTGGACGATGAATGAAATGACGTTCAAGTGAGTACAGGCTAAATTAGAGTTTAGAGTTAGCAGACATTCATCTTTCAGGATAAGGGAAAACCTCCAACGTTATCATATCGGACGATGAATGAAATGATGTTCAAGTGAGTACAGGGTACATGGAGCTTGGGATTAGCAGACATTCATCTTTCAGGATAAAGGAAAGTCTCCAACGTTGTCATATCGGACGATGAATGAAATGACGTTCAAGTAAGTACAGGGTACATAGAGTTACCAGACATTCATCTTTCAGGATAGGGGAAAACCTCCAACGTTAAGTCATATCGGACGATGAATGAAATGACGTTCAGGTGAGAACGGGGTACATAGAGCTTGGGGTTAGCAGACATTCATCTTTCAGGATAAGGGAAAGCCTCCAACGTTGTCATATCGGACGATGAATGAAATGACGTTCAAGTAAGTACAGGGTACATAGAGCTTAGAGCTACCAGACATTCATCTTTCAGGATAGGGGAAAACCTCCAACGTTAAGTCATATCGGACGATGAATGAAATGACGTTCAGGTGAGAACGGGGTACATAGAGCTTGGGGTTAGCAGACATTCATCTTTCAGGATAAGGGAAAGCCTCCAACGTTGTCATATCGGACGATGAATGAAATGACGTTCAAGTGAATACAGGGTAAATTAAAGTTTAGAGGAACCAGATATTCATCTTTCAGGATAAGGGAAAGCATCCAACGTTGTCATATTTGAGTATGAATGAAATAGGTGAATGCTGAAATAAGCCCAGGGTCCTAGTAACCCAACATTCATCTTTTAGGATAAGGGAAAACCTCGGAGAAGCCTCAGCCTGATCGAGATTCGAACTGAGGACCTCTTGAACGTGAGGCAGGCATCTACCACCTAGGCCACAGAGCCGTGTTAACTGACTGAATGTAATGTCTATTTTTGTTATTTTGCTATAAATAAAACATGGTTGAACACACATATGAGTACTATTTCCACCATTCCTTAAACTTTAGAGGTAATTCCTCTATGCATTTGATAACCCAGTCCTTTCAATGCATCTATACACAGTGATGAGTTTCATAACTGCACAAGTCCAACAAATTTATTATAAATATTATAACAAAGTACCAATGGTAACTGAAATTACTGAAGTTAAACAAATATCATGAGCCAAAAATCATAACATTGGTATATTATTTTCAGAAGTTATGAAGTTTTTGTTGATTTTCTCGAAACTTAGTTGACTGGACTACTGCACTTATGAAAACCATGTCTCTAATTGTACACATTGATAAGTAGTACAGTAATTTTTAGTTAATTGATGGAAAGTAATCATGTATTCATGCTAGCCGTATATAGACTAAGGTTTTTAATAGATTGAGTAACATGAAAAATTCAATGACATGGCCGGCATTTGAACCTCGGGTCTCCTGATTTCCGTTCAGTCGCTCTAACCCATTGAGCTACCATGGTCAACGTGCCGTCCTGACATTAAATTGTCCTTTTGACTCATATATTTCCCGGTAGACCACTAGGGGCTCTCGTATTCGAAATAATAAGAGTTAAATGATGAAGCCTGGGACTGAAGTACTTACGATAGTAAGTCGCCACAAACGGTGTATCTCGAATGCCAGAGTCTCTAGTGGTTTACCGGGGAAATTTATGAGTCAAATGGAGAATTTAATGTTAGGACGGCACGTTGGCCGTGGTAGCTCAATGGGTTAGAGCCACTGAACGGAAACCAGGAAATCCGTGGTTCAAATCACGGCCATGGCATCGAATTTTCCATGTTGACTCTATCAAAACCCTTAGTCTATATATGGCTAGTGTAAAGAAATGATTAATTTCCATCAATGAACTAAAAATAATAAGAGTTAAATAATGAAGCCTGGGACTCAAGTAGTTACGATAGTAAGTCGCTACAAACGGTGTATCTCGGATGCGAGATCTCCTAGTGGTTTACCGGGGAAATATACAAGTCACATGGATAATTAAATGTTAGGACGGCACGTTAGCCATGATAGCTCAATGGGTTAGAGCCACTGAACGGAAACCAGGAGATCCGTGGTTTAAATCCCGGTCATGGCATTGAATTTTTCATGTTGACTCTATCGGTACAGTAATTTGCTTGCAAAAAGGGGTTTGTTTGGGAAATGTCTCTACAGATCCAAACCGTCTTTTCTTCAATTGTGCAAAAGTGTGTTGCTTTGAAAGTTTTTAAGCTCCAACCTTGAAATGCCTCCTTAGGGTAAAACTCGTAATGTGTTCAGTATTAGTAAGACATATCAAAGCTGTGCTTCACTATCGTTAAGAGAAAGAGTACTTGTTCTCCCAGTCCAGATTAAAGATTGGTCGTTGCACATGCAAACCACCACTGCACTGATAAGACTGCCACGCGAATATAAACAGAATCAGCCAGCTTAGCTGTATACCTGACTGTTGAAAATAGTGGGGACAAGAGGAAGGGTAAATTCACACTTTTATGCGTAGTCCTTACTTCCCGGCTCTGATCTATTAGATATAGGGAAGCCATATTCCAACTAAAGAACGATTTGGAGGCTCCCTGAGTAAAGAGAAAGATTTAGAAAAAAGGCATCTGCGGTCTCATATGTGTCTATGAGAGCATAAACAAAATAAAATATTTATACGACAGTAATAGTGACCTTGGTATTTCTGTTCATATCAATTAGGAATGCATTACAAAGAATTTTTAAAGAAAATATCCATCCACGCTTTACACAGGGAAACTAGTCATTATAAAGTGACAATTGGATTTAATTAAAGTGGCAAATAATTAAGTTGTTTACAAGGAAAATAAAATCTATGTTGAACTTTCTGTAAAGATTTTGTGAAATCCCTGATTCCCATGAATTTTGACAACTTTGTATAATTGGTAAACCTTAAGAGAAGAATATAGAAACCTACCGCACATGATGATATGGGTCTTGTTATGTGAAGCAAATTTATTTTATTAACAATCTCCAATCTGAGACTTCATTTTTTCCTGTAGCTTTCATGATAGTTTCGTATCTGTAACATAAATGTTTGAAAAGAGTGAGTCTTTATGTATAATGTCGGTAGGCACCAGCACTCACGTATTGGTAGGTTGGTAGTAATGCTTTATTTTGTAGACCCTACGTGCATTTCGCATACCAGGCAGTGGAGGTGACGCGAGAGGAGCAGTGCAGCGCAATCAAATTCTGTTTTCATTTAAACCATACAACCACAGAAGCTTATGAAAAGCTGAAGCAAGCGTACAGTGAAGATGCACTACTTTGTGCAACAGTGTTTAGGTGGTTCAAGGACTTCAAAGAAGGCTGACCTGTCAGTGTTAAGCAAGGTGGACTTGGTATGTCGGCTTCTGCTGTGACTGACGTCAACATCAACACAGTGGCCGTGATTGTCCGAGAGGATCGGCGTATAACGTTACGTAACTTCAGTGAAGTGTTGAGAATTTCATGTGGCAGTGTGTTTAGAATTATGCACGATCATCTCCATATGACCGAGTTTGTGTCTTTGGGTGCCAGGCCACGCCGTGGCTCAGTGGTTAGACCGCTTGGCTGTCACCAAGGCGGCCCGGTTCGATCCCAGGCGACCGCAAAGTGAGAATTGTGATGGACAATACGGCGCTGGGGCGGGTTTTCTCCGGGACCTCCTCCCCCAGGGGCCTACTTCGGTAGGTACGGGTTTGGCGCACCCGGGGTCCCGATCCAACAGTCTCCCTCGTGTGGGCTCCTCTTCGTGGTTGAGGGAGATGGTCAACAGACCCACCCACGTGTAGACCGTGCGTGGAGACCCGTGGAGGTTTTTAGATTCTTGTCTAGTTTAGAGTTTAGGATTTAGTGAACGAAATTTTCAGTAGGTTTTGATTGATGTTTTTTTATGTACGTGTATTTTTAATAGGTTTTGTTACACTTGTATAGTTTTTAGAAAGTTTTATATCTGGCTTTTGCCATGACTAGTTTTTTAAAGGGCGCTGATGACCGCCGTAGTTGAGCGCCCTTATATATATATAATCATTCGGGACCTCCGGTTTCCCCCGCCATCTAATTCAACCGGTGCTCCATCTTCATCTCATGTATCATCAGTGACTCCGCCTGCGGTGCCGTATGTAGTAAAAGCGGGCGTTAAACACTACATGCCTGTTGACTCCCGAACAAAAGGCTGTGCGAATGGAGACAAGTCGTGAGGTGCTGCGTCTCTTTGCTCATGGAGGGGATGCACTTTTTAAATCGATTATCACCGGTGATGAGTTATGGCTGCATCATTATGATCCTGAAGGAAAACAAGCCAGCACAGTGTGGAAATCGCCAGGTTCTCCAACACCAAAAGTTGTTCCATCTGTAGGGAAGGTGATGATGATCACATTTTTTGACTGTAATAAAATGATTTACCAGTATGCAGTTCCTCTGACACTACTGTTACAGCAGCCTACTACACGTCAGTATTGGCTACACTGAGGAAACAAATTGCAAAGAAACGACCAGAGCTTTCTCGGACTGGGTGGCGACTTCATCATGACAATGCACGACTTGACGTCGCCTGCAGTTCCCCCTCACACTACTGTTACAGCAGCATACTACACGTCAGTATTGGCTACACTGAGGAAACACATTGCAAAGAAACTACCAGAGCTTTCTCGGACTGGGTGGCGACTTCATCATGACAATGCACGACTTGACGTCGCCTGCAGTTCCCCCTCACACTTCTGTTACAGCAGTATACTACACGTCAGTATTGGCTACACTGAGGAAACACATTGCAAAGAAACTACCAGAGCTTTCTCGGACTGGGTGGCGACTTCATCATGACAATGCACGGCCTGACGTCGCAAATCAAGTCATTCAGTTTCTGGCTCGATTCAACATTACCTGTATACCACATGCACCTTATAGCCCCGAACTTGCATCCTTAACTCTTTTTACTCTCATCACTAAAGGCAAAGCTTAGGGGTGTTCGATTTAAGAACTCTGAAGCAGTGCTCAAGAAAAGTGAGGCGATTCTCAAGGACCTGACAAAGAATGGTCTGCAACACGTTTTCAAGAACTGTCAGAGACGCTATAAAAAGTGCATTGAATTAGGAGGAGACTACTTTGAAAAAGATCATGTAGACATTGAATTGCAGTAATTAACATCTGTGAAAAAAGTCAGTCTGATTCTTAGTTGATCAGCCTTCTCATATTTGTTTGAAGTAAGAAAGAAAACATTATATTCAAGAAATGAGTTACTTTATTAATTTTTTGTGGAGCCTGTTATTTGAAGTTACTTAATGGACAATTAACAAATTGCCATAAAATACATATTTTGAATATTGCTGGAGAGTCCACAGGTTGCATCAACAGACTTCGTTTTACCTATTTTTACACAGTTACGTTTATGTTCAAGGGTAGCATTTACAGGATTCTGTGTTGTTCAATCCAACAGTAAATGTAGGAGAAAATGATTGTCGTGAAAAGCGGTTCAACAAAAGAATAACGCCCACAGCATCTCATGGTGCGTATAAAACAAACTTGCATCCGAAACTCGGATTTCCCCTGAAGTAATTACTGCTATTTAGTGGAATTAACAGTACGAGGAAAGAAACGCGATATAGCAGAGTTAATGGAGATCTCCATGGACCAATTAGCAGTATTCAGCTTGATGTTTCAGAAAATAGCTAAAAATAAACAGCTCCACGCAGTCTGATCCTCATTTGTCTGTCAGAATGATGGCTAGAGTAACCAGTTCTCTTGTTTTGCCAGCAAGCTAGCTAAATTACCAACTCACTAAGACCAAGATGGTAAAGGATCGCTTACATAGAAAACAGTGCTGCCAACTGTAGCAAAATTGTGCTCTGCATATCTGATTTGTGTTCTCGCTACGCTGCGCAAATGTAGTTTAATTTTATGATTTAAATTACTTAGGATTTTCCTTTCTGTACTAGAAAAACTTCTGGTCTGTTTCATTCGCATGCTTTTCTCTTCTTTCACTTGCAAAACCTATTTCTACAAATGCATATTCTTTCATCTACAGTACGATCCATATAAATCTGAACCAATTCAATAGGCCATAACTTCTGAACCAATATTAAGGCACACGTGCAACTTTTGGACAATATAATATACAATTGGGAGATTATATTATACTATTTACATCTCAGAGAAAATGTTGGAAGTGTCCTCCACCAGCATCTATACATGTTTGTACTCGTCTTGCCATATTCTCTCAAGTTTTACGGAGAGTATCCTCGCCAATGTTACTTATTTCGGTTCGAATGGATTCCTTGAGAACATCAATTGTCCATGGTCTACTCTTGTACACTATTTTTTAGATACCCCACAATAAAACAATCCGATGAAGTTACGTTAGGGGATCTGGGGGGCCACAAACTTTTGAGATTACCGATTACCAAAGAAACTGGTTACAAGTTCCATGATGTCATTAGATGTATAGCACGTGGCTCCATCTTGCTGGAGATAACCTTCTCTCAATTCGATATCATCCAGCTGCTCCACAAATTTATTCAACATACCCATATAAACTGTTATGACTGCACATTTAAGACTGTCAGCTGTCAACAATAATGGTCAGTGTTGTCAGTTCTCACAGAGCCACTAAGATCATTAAAGCCAATTTCTGCATTCTATGAGCTTTCAAAGGACATATTGATATGGTTCAAGTTTATATGGATCGTACTGTACTTCGTATTAATAAAGATATTCATTGCCTTATTAGATTTTTTATTTAACTTCCTTCAACGAAGATCATATTGGACGATTAATAAAATGGGTGTAATGATGCTCAAATGAGTGCAGCCTCCATAGACCTAAGAGTTACCAGAGATTGATCTTTAAGGATAAAGGAAGACCCCCGGGAAAAGCTCTTATTCAGTAAGAGTGTAATCACCTTCTGTTGCCAATACTTTTAGAAGTTCGGTATTCTATATACTTTTACATAATTTCTTTGATGTTTTAATTTTCTTGAAGATAGTTGTTTCCTGAAGACGATAATAACATGATATATTGTATGAATCCAAAATGAAACAAAAGTGTGTAGATGTTCTGAATTATTTGAGAATTGTTTGTGAATTTATCTTTTTCCGTAAGGTACTTTACCTATAAATGAAATGAAGTGTGTAGTGTTTAACGCCCGCTTTTACTACATACGGCACCGCATCGATGACAATGATAATACATGAGATGAAGTTGGAGCACCGATGAAATGAGATGGCGGGGGAAACCGGAGGTCCCGGAGAAAACCCGCCCCAGCGCCTTGTTGTCCACCACAAATCTCACTTTGCGGTCGCCTGGGATTGAACCCGGGCTGCCTTGGTGAGAGCCAAGCGGTCTAACCACTGAGCCACGGCGCGGCCAACTTTACCTTTTGGTTAAACTATCAGAGATGCACAAAAACGTAGTATTTCATGAGACATTGACTTTTCTAAAACCCACAGTTTACTTCACATAATTTTCCCTTTAATATTGGTTTAATTTTTTTCAGTTCATATTTATTTGTTCAAGTTCTGTCGCTATTCGGATGTTTCTCGCGATGTCATGGAAAAAATATTAAATTTGAAAAGGAATATATAGCTATCCACTTTTAAACATCTAGTTATTGATTGGGTTACCCCTAACCTCTTGTAGATAATTTAAAATATAATATATACGAAGATATATAAAAGTAAAGAATGTCCTAAGAATTGAATATATCAGATTTTTATGCAACGCATTCTGTGGTAAGTTTAAGTTCCTTTTAATTTCTTTTGCCAATGACGTATCTTCTCGTGTCGCGACGCCATTTTTCTGTTAGTAAACGCCAGGAAGACAGAGGAAAGGAAATAAAACTTTTGTTTCACGTGTGATTTAACACTTAGAGCTTTCCGATCTGATAAAGCAGCCTGTCAGTTCAAAATTCCATTTTCGTGCTCCATTTCACTCCGATATTCCACCAATGTCTTTCTCTTATCCTGGCTACCCTGCTTTATGAACCTACTTTAGCTGCTTGTTCCAAGAGCAACGGATATATTACTTCCTATCATAACATTTTGAGAAAATATGTAGGTATAAAGAAACTGTGAGGATATGATAGAAATCCATTCTGTGTATTATTACTGGAAAATTCCATACTTCAAATGAAAAGTTAGAATTTTGGACTGGTAAATAAAAACCCTGTGCTACATTCGTAGAACATTCTCTATAAACTGTTCTTCGTATTTATAGAGACAAGCTTTCATTACTCAGTTACACATTTTGTCTTGGGTATAAAAATACAATACCTTCAAGTTATAATCAGATCTTCGTTGAAATCCTGTTTTATTTGTATGAACAAAAAAAGAAAGGAAGAAAAGAAAGCACATAATTGCCTTTAGCCATTGAGAAAATTATAAAGTATTTGAACATTCAACTTAATAGTGCAGAATATTTCGAAAGAGGTTAATATACATTTTTGACAAATTATCTCTTAGGGTTAATAAATTTCACAAATTTATGTAGAATAAGCAGGACTTAATCGACTATTCATTGAAAATTTAAAACACAAATTCTATATGTTACGTAAATATAATGAAGTTGTGCTATTTGGATCAAAATCTTGAAGAACGTTGTGAAAAAATTCAATGTTTCGCGAACACTTCCATGTCAAGTGTTGTGGGCGTATCATTCTTGGAAGCTTCTGAACTTAAAATACAATTTTCGTTGCATATCCCAAATTTCTCTTTGAGCATATGTTGTTCACTCACTCACTCACTCACTCACTCACTCACTCACTCACTCACTCACTCACTCACTCACTCACTCACTCACTCACTCACTCACTCACTCACTCACTCACTCACTCACTCACTCACTCACTCACTCACTCACTCACTCACTCACTCACTCACTCACTCACTCACTCACTCACTCACTCACTCACTCACTCACTCACTCACTCACTCACTCACTCACTCACTCACGCACTCACTGACCCATTTGTACAATTTTATAAAAAACGTCATTTTGCGTTCTGGGGCATCAAAATATGTATTTCCATTTAAATTACTACATTGAATATTTTGGGTTGAATATAATATACTTCCATCTACTTACGAAAGCATATTATATGAACACTAAAAATTAAAGAATTAGTATATTTGTGTTTTGTCCTGCGCCGTGGCATTGTGGTCTAGAGCATTGTACTTTGGAATGCGTCCGGGATCGATCCCTGCCCTGGGAGGTTGGATTTTAAGTCCCGGATATTGGACCGGTTCCCACTCAGCATCGTGGGGAAAATAAGGAGCTTCGCTAGGTGGCGAATCTTGGTACACAAAGTCAAATTTCCAGCTGGGAGACCACACCTCCTCCCCGTGTCAGTTAGATGATCGCCCACTTCTGCCTTGCGTATGTGGGCGTGAGGTCGACAGTCAGGTGGTAGTTTCTGGTCCGCTAGAGGCTTTACGCAGTGGGAAAAAAATTAACAAACTTCTACAACCTGAATTTATATAGAAAAATTAGTTACTGAAATGTACATACGAATATGTAAAGTAGTGTACTACTGCGACCAATGCATCAGTGAAGTAGAAGAGTTTAAATCACGAGATACTTTCTGTCATTTTTTTTCTTTGATCCTTCGGGATGGAAGTCCAGATGAGGTGGGTATGCTTTGAGAGAGAGAGAGAGAGAGAGAGAGAGAGAGAGAGAGAGAGAGAGAGAGAGAGACGGAGAGAGAGAGAGAGAGAGAGAGAGAGAGAGAGAGAGAGAGAGAGAGAGAGAGAGAGAGAGAGAGAGAGAGAGAGAGAGAGAGAGAGAGAGAGAGAGAGAGAGAGAGAGAGAGAGAGATGAGAGAGAGAGAGAGAGAGAGAGAGAGAGAGAGAGAGAGAGAGAGAGAGAGAGAGAGAGAGAGAGAGAAGAGAGAGAGAGAGAGAGAGAGAGAGAGAGAGAGAGAGAGAGAGAGAGAGAGAGAGAGAGAGAGAGAGAGAGAGAGAGAGAGAGAGAGAGAGAGAGAGAGAGAGAGAGAGAGAGAGAGAGAGAGAGAGAGAGAGAGAGAGAGAGAGAGAGAGAGAGAGAGAGAGAGAGAGAGAGAGAGAGAGAGAGAGAGAGAGAGAGAGAGAGAGAGAGAGAGAGAGAGAGCCCTTTTTCCTTTTCACATTTTACTGCCCCTGTGTAAGAGGACAGAAGGAAATAGGAAGGGTCTTTGGCAATATTCAATCTGAAAACGATATGGACGCTACTGCAGCTAACGGCGTTAGATCTTCTCGCCGCCCTTTGTACCTTTGTATATTTATCAGTCTTTCCTCTCTTCTCCAATATTTTCCCTTCTAAAGTACCATGGTTTTAAACACACATTAACAACTATCTTTTTGGTTTTAATACAATTTAACTTCCTCTCTTAAATTCTCCAACATTAACATAATTTCTCTTCATACCATATATTCCTAAAAGGTTTACTTTATACTTTCATTCCTGTTTTATACATATCGTATATAGGCTAAAATTGGAAAGGTAGAATCACACATGAGTTACAGGGTACATAAAGCTTAGAGCTACCAGACATTCGTCTTTCAGGATAAGAGAAAACCTCCAACGTTAAGTCATATCGGACGATGAATGAAATGATGTTCAAATGAGTACAGGGTACATTGAGCTTAGAGCTACCAGACATTCGTCTTTCAGGATAAGGGAAAACCTCCAACGTTAAGTCATATCGGACGATGAATGAAATGATGCTCAAATGAGTACACCGTACATTGAGCTTAGAGCTACCAGACATTCGTCTTTCAGGATAAGAGAAAACCTCCAACGTTAAGTCATATCGGACGATGAATGAAATGATGTTCAAATGAGTACAGGGTACATTGAGCTTAGAGCTACCAGACATTCGTCTTTCAGGATAAGAGAAAACCTCCAACGTTAAGTCATATCGGACGATGAATGAAATGATGTTCAAATGAGTACAGGGTACATTGAGCTTAGAGCTACCAGACATTCGTCTTTCAGGATAAGAGAAAACCTCCAACGTTAAGTCATATCGGACGATGAATGAAATGATGTTCAAATGAGTACAGGGTACATTGAGCTTAGAGCTACCAGACATTCGTCTTCAGGATAAGAGAAAACCTCCAACGTTAAGTCATATCGGACGATGAATGAAATGATGCTCAAATGAGTACAGCGTACATTGAGCTTAGAGCTACCAGACATTCGTCTTTCAGGATAAGGGAAAACCTCCAACGTTAAGTCATATCGGACGATGAATGAAATGATGTTCAAATGAGTACAGGGTACATTGAGCTTAGAGTTACCAGACATACGTCTTTCAGGATAAGGGAACACCTCCAACATTAAGTCATATCGGACGATGAATGAAATGATGTTCAAATGAGTACAGGCTACATAGAGCTTAGAGATACCAGACATTCATCTTTCAGGATAAGGGAAAACCTCCAACGTTAAGTCATATCGGACGATGAATGAAATGATGTTCAAATGAGTACAGGGTACATTGAGCTTAGAGTTACCAGACATTCGTCTTTCAGGATAAGGGTAAACCTCCAATGTTAAGTCATATCGGACGATGAATGAAATGTTGTTCAAATGAGTCCAGGGTAGATAGAGCTTAGAGTTACCAGACATTCGTCTTTCAGGATAAGAGAAAACCTCCAACGTTAAGTCATATCGGACGATGAATGAAATGATGTTCAAATGAGTACAGGGTACATTGAGCTTAGAGTTACCAGACATTCGTCTTTCAGGATAAGGGAAAACCTCCAACGTTAAGTCATATCGGACGATGAATGAAATGATGTTCAAATTGGTACAGGGTACATTGAGCTTAGAGTTACCAGACATTCATCTTTCAGGATAAGGGTAAACCTCCAATGTTAAGTCATATCGGACGATGAATGAAATGATGTTTAAATGAGTACAGGGCACATAGAGCTTAGAGTTACCAGACATTCGTCTTTCAGGATAAGGGAAAACCTCCAACGTTAAGTCATATCGGACGATGAATGAAATGATGTTCAAATGAGTACAGGGTACATAGAGCTTAGAGTTACCAGACATTCATCTTTCAGGATAAGGGAAAACCTCCAACGTTAAATCATATCGGAGGATGAATGAAATGACGTTCAAATGAGTACAGGGTACATAAAGCTTAGAGTTATCAGACATTCATCTTTCAGGTTAAGGGAAAACCTCCAACATTAAGTCGTATCGGAGGATGAATGAAATGACGTTCAAATGAGTAAAGGGTACATAAAGCTTTGAGTTACCGCACATTCATCTTACAGGATAAGAGAAAACCTCAAACGTTAAGTCATATCGGACGATGAATGAAATGACGTTCAAATGAGTAAAGGGTACATATAGCTTTGAGTTACCGCACATTCATCTTACAGGATAAGAGAAAACCTCAAACGTTAAGTCATATCGGACGATGAATGAAATGACGTTCAAATGAGTACAGGGTATATAGAGCTTTCTGTCCGCATGGTATATATGTTCCCCTTCCGAGTTCTCGTAGGGGAGGGGATCAGTCCCCTTCAGTTCCGTGGTAAGGTAGTTGCGGACCCATAGCACTCGTGGTAACTCTGACGTCCCTAATTGGGAGTTGTTCAGATTGGGTTGGACTCGAGGGGGCAGTGGTTCCCGATACCCGTAGGAGATCGAGTACGTCTCCGGACGGGGTTGAGGGAAGCCATATATTCCCGCGTAATAGCCAGCGTAGCTAGTAGGTGTGCTAGATCACCAGGCGGCCCTACCGAGGTTGATCGGTAGCCTTCCCCTTTGGGGTTGGCGTGTGTAAGTGGCGTATCCACTTCCATCCTGTCTTGTGTCCAGGACTCTGTGTAGATTGCCCTGGTGGATACCCTCGAGGTTATATATATATATATCCTTTCGAGTATGACAAGGATGGAAGGCTCGTTTAAAATACACAAGTGATGTCACATAACTCACCCATACATAATACTTATCGCTGCATTTACCAACAAACAATGTAGATCTGGCAGCATGGCTGACTCATATGCACTCTCACACACTCGTATCCTAGTAAGCAGATCCGCTACCGGAGCAGATAAACAGTTCAGGCTCCTCTCCTTTCATACCCCTCTAGTCTTCTTGTCGTGGGTATACGGTACAAATGGTTGATATGCCGATTCCGTCCTAGAATTCCATCATATTCTGTGCAAATGCTACAGATTAGATTTTTAAGAGAAACAAATGACAGTGAGTTATTATTGGGAAAGAGGAAATTCGGATTACGTAATCGTCTGATTTATGTCAGCATTTAATGACATTAACCTCATAGCTGACTGACACAATGTTAATGCGCTGCCTTAGAGTGATTTTTTCAAGTGACGTCACACGTCACGAGAGATCCAGGAATCGTTTTTGCATTCTGACCGTTCGCAATAAAGCTCCTTTCTGGCCTTATCTATCCACCAACGCCAGGGAAAGGAATTCCCTTGATGCTTTTCGCTTCCAATTTCTATTCAATTTTCGATTCCAGATCCGATATCATTCCTGAAGAGTTTTATTCTTTCTTACTCCAGGATTTTTTATAACCTACTATAATACTTTGATGTTCTTTAAATATTTTCTCTCTCCACTGCACACCATATTAAGTAAAGCAAGTATTGCATTCCACCGAGATTTCACCGGAAAAACACGTTTTAAAGGCTCTGTAATTCACAAGAGAACATTTTCAGATATAGATGGGTGTGAATAACATAGAATAGAACGAAATTTAAATTCTAAACTTAATATTAAAATATAGCAACACGATAGCGTGGTGGTAGAGTGTCTACCTCACGTTCAAGAGGTCCCGAGTTTGACTATCAATCAGGGTGAGTTACCTGGATAAGGTTTTTTCGGGACTTTTCCCTTATCCTGAAAGACGAATGTCGGGTAATTCTAAGCTCTATGGACGCTGGGCTCATTTGAGATTCATTTCACCCACTCCATTCATCGTCCAATATGACTTAACGTTGGAGGACGTAAAATTACAAAAAAGGAAGATTATCCAACATATCCGCCAGCAACAAACTACCCTCTAAAGGGAAAATATTTCATCATATTTTATTCTATCAAACATATTTAACGAGTGTGAGTAAATCCATATTCTTAAAATATTTTTATGGCAAATACGAGGCATGTTTTTTAAGTCAGTACCGTTTTGGTATTAGAAAAAGACGTGCATAGATATCGCAATAATTTTATTTTTACATGAAAGCCTGTACCTTAATCAACCTTTCTGCATCATTTTCCTGAATATTGAGGCACTTGTCATAACGTGGCACCAGCTTTTGAATACCCTCCTCATAAAATTCTGCCGCCTGGCGTGTCAACCACTGTATCACAACTGTTTTGACTTCGTTATCGTCTTGAAGACGCTGACCGCCCAGATGTTTCTTCAAGTGCAGGAACATATGGTAGTCGCTGGGCGACAGATCAGAGCTGTAAGGAGGATGACCTAGAGTTTCCCATGGAAAAGATTTGATGAGATCTTTGGTCCGATTAACCACATGTGGACGGGCATTGTCATGCAGCAAAGCGATATCCTTACTCAACTTGCCACGGCTTTTTTCTGGATTGCACGGCGCAGATTGTTCAATGTCTCACAATAAGGCGCTGCATTGATTGTCTCGTTACGAGGCAGAAACTCCACTAGTAATACTCCTTTTCTGCCACATAAAACTGTGCACATGATTTTCCGGGCAGAAATTGTTTGCTTAAACTTCACTTTTGTGGGTGATGATGATTGTCGCCATTCCATGGATTGTTGTTTCGATTCTGGTGTGACGTAGGTCACCCATGTTTCGTTACCAGTAACAATTTGGTGTAACAAATCTTCACCTTCATTGTGGTACCGCTCAAGGAAAGTCAATGCACTGCCTAAACGTTGGGTTTTGTGTAAATCCGCCAACATTTTCGGAACCCAACGTGAACACAATTTCCGGTACTTCAAGTTCTCGGTCACAATGCCGTTCAAAACACTACGAGAATATTGAGGAAAATAGTCGCACAATGATGAAATTGAAGAGCGTCTGTTTTCTCTCACCTTTTCGTCCACTTTCTGCACCAAATCTTCAGTAACGACCGAAGGACGCCCACTCTGTTCTTCGTCATGCACATTAGTGCGGCCATCTTTAAATGCTCTCACCCATTTCCTTACCATTCCATCACTCATAATGTTTTGTCAGTAAACTTCACAGATCTCAGGATGAATATCTATCGGTTTTACGCCTTTAGCACTAAGAAATCGTATAACAGCCCGTACTTCTCAATCGGCGGGACTCACGATAATCGGAGGCATCTTAAACACTCAGTAACCAGCGTATACAATGAAGAATCAGACTTTAATGGCGTCAATGTGTAGACGAGACCAGTAGGTAACCAGCGCGCATGCGTGGAACGCCGACCTTAACGCTGCGGCGGCGGAATCGCAAAACGGTACTAAAAGAAAAGAAAGAAAGAAAAGAAAAAATGCCTCGTACAATGTATATATCGATTTTCAACACAAACTCCAATCAACACCAACTCCAATACTCAGACCATAATACGAGAATCGAATGCAGGAAAAATGGCGGCGCTCGTGGCCCAGCTTGTTATGTTGTGGTTATATCTACAGAGTAAAGTGTGTGTTTGTTTACTTTGATTGTGTGTTTGAAGAATTAATGTAATTCATATTACAGTGGCAATTAGTGACTAACGAGTTAGTTTATAGTTGAGTATTTAACATAAAGTGATAACGTTTACCTAAATATATACTGTGAAGCATTGTCGAAATGCATCGTTGTTGTGTTCCCAGCTACAATCTAATTATGGTAGTATACCTCACACGACATTTAAATTTCCGAAGGTAAAATCGTAATGGGATAAGTGGACCAGGAACATACATCGTAAAGATTTTAAAGTAAATGACAAAACTGTAGTTTGTATTCATAATTTTGAACAGTGCTTTGAGGTTAAGGAAGACATCTTTCCAGTAAACGATGGTGAACCAATTCGTGCCCTTCGAAAAGTACAAAAATTAATAGATGATGCCCACCCCACGATTTTTAAAAATCAGCCATCCTATCACACATTAAAGCTCAACCAGAAAAGACGAAATCCTGAAGAATGCATCCAACACATTTTACAGAGAGTAAAGATAATTTTAATATTTGGTGTGCACAAGATGTTATTGACAGTTTTGAACCCTTAAAAACCGAAGTGGTGAGGAGATTTTAACCCATTGATAGTCATTATTAAAGACGATTAGTTACGTTCTTTTCTATAACATTCAAGATCCCAGCTTCACTGATGTCCCTTCACTTAATGAGTTTCAAAGTATTTCATAACCTAGAAGAAATATTATGAGCCTACCAGTGGGAAATTTTAAATGGATCTTGTAGTGTGAGGGAACTGACACCTTCAAACGTGACAATTGGAGTAAACTGGACAATCTGGTGAGTTCTCTTAAATATTATAGTATAAGCAGTACCTATGTCCTTACCAGAAAAGGTTACTATGTAAACAATATAAAAGAAACTTTAGCACTTGCTACAGACGATAGGATGATACAGTCCAATAAGATAAAGTTTGCTGTGTTTAGTGCTTATGAGTTGTCATGCCCTCGTAAATTAAATTTTGATTGGAAGTATAAGGTGGAAGATGCATAGTACTGGTCGTGCTACTATATAATGTGATAAGCTCTTAGGATTTGTCATGATGCTCTTTATTTATGTTATTACACGTTTTAGTTGAAAGTATAAAGTGATAAATGCTTAGGAGTTACCTCGCTGCTCCGTTAATATGGATTATATTATGTCCATTGTGTATAGTTTTCTATTCTGCGTAACCAGAGTCGCTGGGCTTCGACGGGCGCCATCTTGGAATCTGTATTATGGTCTGAGTATTGGAGTTGGTGTTGCTCCAATACTCAGACCACAATACGAGAATCGATTATAGGAAAAATGGCGGCGTTCGTGGCCCAGCATTTTATGTTATGGTTATATACACTTTGATTGTGTGTTTGTAGAATTGATGTAATTCACATTAAAATGACAATTAGTGACTAACGAGTTAGTTTATAGTCAATTTTTAACATAATATTAAGTTATAAAGTTTATGTAAATGTATAGTAGTGTGAAAAATTGTCGAAATGGGTCGTTCTTGTTCTGTTCCCGACTGCAAATCTAATTATGGTAGTGCACCTAATACGACAATATTTAAAATTCCTAAATAAAAATATTTATGGGATAAGTGGATCAGTAACATACATCGTAAAGATTAGTATTCAGCGCTTTGTGATTAAGAGAAACAATTTTCCAGTAAATGATGGTAAACGAATTCGTGTTCCTCGAAACGTACCAAAATTAACTGATGATGCCTACACCACGATTTTGAAGAATCGGCCATCCTATCACACAGTAAACCTCAACCAGAAAAGACGAAATCCTGAAGAACGCTTACAAAAATTTTGCAGAGGGTGGTAGACAAGTTCCTGTGCAAAGATGTTGGCAGTTTTGAGTCCTTAAACCCGAAGTGGTCAGGAAAGACTTTGACCTTTCAGTCATTAATAAAGACGATAAATTATGTTATTTTTATTAAAATTCAAAATACCAGCTTCACTGACGTTCCTTCACTTAATGTGAGTTTCAAAGTAATTCGTAACCTAGAAGTGAGCTTGGTTTGCAATATTATGAGTTTACCAGTGCAAAACTTTAGATGGATCTTGCAGTGTGAGGAAACTGAGAACTTCAAATGTGACAATTGGTGTAAACTGGACAATCTAGTGAGCTCTCTTAAATATTATAGTATGGGTATAGTATGGGTATGTCATAAAAACGTTATTGATAAACCTTTTTACAGAACTACTTCAGTCACCTTCAAAATACTCTCCAGTACAAGCGATGCACTTGTCAAGCCTATTTTCCCACTGTTGCAAGCATGTTTAGAACTCTTCAAGTTTGATATTGTCCAGTGCCCGTTGCGAAGCTGTTTTTACAGCCTCCACATCGTCATAACGCTCCTCTTTTAGCGTTTTTTTATTCGTGGAGATAGGAAAAAGTCGCATGGGGCTAGGTCCGGTGAATACAGAGCGTGGGGAACGACAGACCACCTCTGAGATGCCAAATAGTAGGTCACTCGTAAGGCCGTGTGTGCTGAAGCGTTGTCGTGATGCAGAAACCAGTCACCTGAACGCCAAATTTCCGGATGTTTCCTCCTCACATCCTCTCGCAGGCGCCTTAAAACATCCAAGTAAAACGTGCTGGTTAACTATCTGGCTAGGAGATACAAATTCCTTATGCACAGTTCCACGAACATAAAAAAAGACAATGATCATCGTCTTCACATTTGACCTCACTTGCCTTGCCGTTTTTGGTCTGGGAGAGTTGGGAGTCCTCTACTGGCTTGACGCTTGCTTGGTTTCTGGGTCATACCCGTAACACCAACTCTCATCCCCTGTAATGACTTTGTTCAAGAAGTTTGGATCACGTGCAATCTCTGTTTTCAAGTCCTCATACACTGTCATGCGGATGGTTTTGTGCTCCTGTGTGAGAAGGCGCGGAACAAATTTAGCAACAACACGTGTAATGTGCAAATCCTCCCTCAAAATCCTCTGGCAGGAGCTCCAACTGATTCCTGTCGCTGCTGAAATTTGGTCGATCGTTTGGCGACGATCCTGGTTGATCATTTGTTGGGCCTTTTCAATGTTCTCCTCATTTCGCGACGTTGAAGGGCGTCCAGAACGAGCTCGGTCTTCAACACACATCTCACCACGTTGAAAGTGCCCAAACCACTCGAAAACCTGTGAGCGGCTCATAGCGTCCTCCTGGAAAGCTTTCTGACGCATTTGGAGTGTCTCCGTTGCTGTTTTTAAAGCAGGAAACAAAATTTCACACACACTCTTTTTTCTTTTAAAGTTGCCATAACAACTTCGTAGAGGTAACCGGCAACAGTCAGAAATGAAGTGAACTGTGTAGTGTTTAACGCCAGCTTTTACTACATACGGCACCGCAGGCGGTGACAGTGATGGTACATGAGATGAAGATGGAGCACCGGTGGAATGAGGGCGGCGGAAACCGGAGGTCCCGGAGAAAACCCGCCCCAGCGCCGTGCTGTCCACAAATCTCACTTTGCGGTCGCCTGGGATGGAACCCGGGCCACCTTGGTGAGAGCCAAGCGGTCTAACCACTGAACTACGGCGCGGCCGCCAAATGTCAGAGAAACACAATACCACACTTGCACGTTCAGCTCTACATTGACGCCGTCTGCATAGCTGTTTCATAAAGGTCTCTACTAACACCATCTAGAGCGAGAACCCTGCACTACGTCTACGAGTAACAGCGCCCTCGAAGTCCGGTTTCTTTTGGGGCCCCCTCGTATATGTGACACACACACAAGGTGAGGAACTACTTCTTTAATTTCGTTTGCTGTCGTTTTGGAACACTCTATATACATTCTTTTTTGTTTTATATGTATCTTAAAATACATAAATGTAAAATGATATTTTTATCTCGTCGTAAGAACTAAAAAACAGAATAAAAATGTTAAACTTTCAGGTGGTCTTTCTCCCTCAATGTGGAGTGGGAGGCTAGAAACCAAAGCAATTAAAGCTATTCACAAATTAAAAAAAAGTCAATTCCTTCATTACAAAGCGAACATATCTTTCAAAGGTATCATAGAGAGTAGAAGCAGTCTTTCCAGTAATAACACGTTCTGTCAAAGCAGCATAACGTTCTCATATCGTTAAAATAATGATATTTCACCTTTTTCAATATTTTAATGAACAGTTGTGTTTCATTTCTCGTTTACTTTAATTGCCAATAATTGCTTTCGTTATTAAACGTTCTGAGCGTAACGCACCTTCGCCGATAGCTCTACATTTGTATAATATAATTTTATAAATGGCTAAAATTCCCGGTAGCAGCTGGCGTTCTTCCCCCTCACCCTTCCAGCTTGTAGAGAGAGATTAATTTTCATGCAATTTACCATTCAATTGAATTTTATTCTTTTAATGGTTTATTTTTAAAATGGATGCCCCTATTTTGTATTAAATGTTATCTCTTTCAGGAGCTTGTGTTCCTCATTTGAATAGTATGGTTTCATTTGTCTTAAAAGATGCATACACTTCTTTATTTTCTTTAATTTTTTTTGTAATTTACGGCCTTCAAAGTTAAGCCATATCGGACGATGAATGGAATGGAATGCCCAGGGTACATAGAGCTTAGATTTACCCGACATTCTTCTTTCAGGATAAGGGAAAACCTCCAACGTTAAGTCATATCGGGCAATGAATGGAATGGTTGTAATGATGCCCAGGGCACATAGAGCTTAGAGTTACCCGACATTCTTCGTTCAGGATAAGGGAAAACCTCCAACGTTAAGTCATATCGGGCGATGAACGGAATGGATGTAATGATGCCCAGGGCACATAGAGCTTAGAGCTACCCGACATTCTTCTTTCACGATAAGGGAAACCTCCAACGTTAAGTCATATCGGGCGATGAATGGAATGGATGTAATGATGCCCAGGGCACATAGAGCTTAGAGTTACCCGACATTCTTAATTCAGGATAAGGGAAAACCACCAACGTTAAGTCATATCGGGCAATGAATGGAATGGTTGTAATGATGCCCAGGGCACATAGAGCTTAGAGTTAACCGACATTCTTCTTTCAGGATAAGGTAAAACCTCTAACGTTAAGTCATATCGGACGATGAATGAAATGATGTTGAAATGAGTTCAGGGTACATAGAGCTTAGAGTTACCCGACATTCTTCTTTCAGGATAAGGGAAAACCTCCAACGTTAAGTCATATCAGACGATGAATGAAATGATGTTCAAATGAGTACAGAGTACATAGAGCTTAGTTACCCGACATTCTTCTTTCAGGATAAGGGAAAACCTCCAACGTTAAGTCATATCAGACGATGAATGAAATGATGTTCAAATGAGTACAGAGTACATAGAGCTTAGTTACCCGACATTCTTCTTTCAGGATAAGAGAAAACCTCCAACGTTAAGTCATATCGGCGATGAATGAAATGATGTTCAAATGAGAACAGGGTACATAGAGCTTAGTTACCCGACATTCTTCTTTCAGGATAAGCTTATTAGAGTTACCCGACATTCTTCTTTCAGGATAAGGGAAAACCTCCAAAGTTAAGTCATATCGGGCGATGAACGGAATGGTTGTAATGATGCCCAGGGCACATAGAGCTTAGAGTTACCCGAAATTCTTCTTTCAGGATAAGGGAAAACCTCCAACTTTAAGTCATATCGGGCGATGAATGGAATGGATGTAATGATGCCCAGGGCACATAGAGCTTAGAGCTACCCGACATTCTTCTTTCAGGATAAGGGAAAACCTCCAACGTTAAGTCATATCGGGCAATGAATGGAATGGATGAAATGATGCCCAGGGCACATAGAGCTTAGAGCTACCCGACATTCTTCTTTCAGGATAAGGGAAAACTCCAAAGTTAAGTCATATCGGGCGATGAATGGAATGGATGTAATGATGCCCAGGGCACATAGAGCTTAGAGCTACCCGACATTCTTCTTTCAGGATAAGGGAAAACCTCCAACGTTAAGTCATATCGGGCAATGAATGGAATGGATGAAATGATGCCCAGGGCACATAGAGCTTAGAGTTACCCGACATTCTTCTTTCAGGATAAGGGAAAACCTCCAACTTTAAGTCATATCGGGCGATGAACGGAATGGATGTAATGACGCCCAGGTCACATAGAGCTTAGAGCTACCCGACATTCTTCTTTCACGATAAGGGAAAACCTCCAACGTTAAGTCATATCGGGCAATGAATGGAATGGATGAAATGATGCCCAGGGCACATAGAGCTTAGAGTTACCCGACATTCTTCTTTCAGGATAAGGGAAAACCTCCAACTTTAAGTCATATCGGGCGATGAATGGAATGGATGTAATGATGCCCAGGGCACATAGAGCTTAGAGTTATCCGACATTCTTCTTTCAGGATAAGGGAAAACCTCCAACGTTAAGTCATATCGGGCAATGAATGGAATGGTTGTAATGATGCCCAGGGCACATAGAGCTTAGAGTTACCCGGCATTCTTCTTTCAGGATAAGGGAAAACGTCCAACGTTAAGTCATATCGGACGATGAATGAAATGATGTTCAAATAAGTTCAGGGTACATAGAGCTTACAGTTACCCGACATTCTTCTTTCAGGATAAGGGAAAACCTCCAACGTTAAGTCATATCAGACGATGAATGAAATGATGTTCAAATGAGTACAGAGTACATAGAGCTTAGTTACCCGACATTCTTCTTTCAGGATAAGGGAAAACCTCCAACGTTAAGTCATATCAGACGATGAATGAAATGATGTTCAAATGAGTACAGAGTACATAGAGCTTAGTTACCCGACATTCTTCTTTCAGGATAAGAGAAAACCTCCAACGTTAAGTCATATCGGCGATGAATGAAATGATGTTCAAATGAGAACAGGGTACATAGAGCTTAGTTACCCGACATTCTTCTTTCAGGATAAGCTTATTAGAGTTACCCGACATTCTTCTTTCAGGATAAGGGAAAACCTCCAACGTTAAGTCATATCGGGCGATGAACGGAATGGTTGTAATGATGCCCAGGGCACATAGAGCTTAGAGTTACCCGACATTCTTCTTTCAGGATAAGGGAAATCCTCCAACGTTAAGTCATATCGGGCAATGAATGGATGGAATGATGCCCAGGGCACATAGAGCTTAGAGCTACCCGACATTCTTCTTTCAGGATAAGGGAAAACTCCAAAGTTAAGTCATATCGGGCGATGAATGGAATGGATGTAATGATGCCCAGGGCACATAGAGCTTAGAGCTACCCGACATCCTTCTTTCAGGATAAGGGAAAACCTCCAACGTTAAGTCATATCGGGCAATGAATGGAATGGATGAAATGATGCCCAGGGCACATAGAGCTTAGAGTTACCCGACATTCTTCTTTCAGGATAAGGGAAAACCTCCAACTTTAAGTCATATCGGGCGATGAACGGAATGGATGTAATGACGCCCAGGGCACATAGAGCTTAGAGCTACCCGACATTCCTCTTTCACGATAAGGGAAAACCTCCAACGTTAAGTCATATCGGGCACTGAATGGAATGGATGAAATGATGCCCAGGGCACATAGAGCTTAGAGTTACCCGACATTCTTCTTTCAGGATAAGGGAAAACCTCCAACTTTAAGTCATATCGGGCGATGAATGGAATGTATGTAATGATGCCCAGGGCACATAGAGCTTAGAGTTACCCGACATTCTTCTTTCAGGATAAGGGAAAACCTCCAACGTTAAGTCATATCGGGCAATGAATGGAATGGTTGTAATGATGCCCAGGGCACATAGAGCTTAGAGTTACCCGACATTCTTCTTTCAGGATAAGGGAAAACGTCCAACGTTAAGTCATATCGGACGATGAATGAAATGATGTTCAAATGAGTACAGGGTACATAGAGCTTAGAGTTACCCGACATTCTTCTTTCAGGATAAGGGAAAACCTCCAACGTTAAGTCATATCAGACGATGAATGAAATGATGTTCAAATGAGTACAGGGTACATAGAGCTTAGTTACCCGACATTCTTCTTTCAGGATAAGCTTATTAGAGTTACCAGACATTCTTCTTTCAGGATAAGGGAAAACTGCGGAGAAACCTTTTCCAGGTAGCTCACTCTGACTGAGATCCGAACTCGGGACCTCTTGAACGTGAGGTAGACAGGCTACCACCACGCTACAGAGGCGGCGCAACTGTAACGTTTTATGGTAGAGGATGTACCGTACTGGGTCCAAAAGTGCTTTATTAAAATTTCACGGTTTACATCGTACATTAAATCTAAAAATCTGATTTGTTTAGTCACAATATTTTTTTACTCATTCTTGTACAAACGTTTCTTAAAAACGAGATAAATATTTGGAAAGAATTATACAAAAACAATACATTTGGATTATAAAGAGTGGCAGAGCTCCCAATGCTTTAGAATTAGACATATCGGAAACGCTAAGAGAACCTACTGTTTTGCTATATGTCGCGGCAGATAGCTTTACACTCGTTAGCTTCCGTTCTAAACGCACGCCAGTGTTGCGGTGTTGCCAAGCACGCGACTTTAATGCAATAGACACGCAGCAATCCTTCGTATCATTTTGTAACTTAACTATCATTTTATCAACATATGTTAAGCATACAACTAACCGCAAAGTGAGATTTGTGGTGGACAACACGGTGCTGGGGCAGGTTTTCTCCGGGATCTCCGGTTTCTCCCGCCATCTCATTCCACCGGTGCTCCATCTTCATCTCATGTATCATCAGTGTCATCGCCTGCGGTGCCGTATGTAGTAAAAGTGGGCGTTAAACACTACATTCAGCTAACTCATGTTTTGTAGCTCTACCTCGTTCTAATTGCAAAATTAAATAATAAAGGCGTGATAACATATTCGCAGACTAATAAATTTTATTTTTTATTTATGTAACTATGCACTTTAGAGGAAAATGGTACAGGAACTTACGTTTCAGCTTTACGTCAGGAAGTTGCCGTTGAAGTCTGCGCACCTCTAGCAACTTATATATTTGTTGATAGCTACAATGGAAATAGGAGAATAAGGAGAAGATTTAAGCGATAGTTATATAGATTAAAAGCTGGTCGTTATGGATGGCTTTGAAAATTCATTTTATTTGTATGACCACGAGAAATAAATGAAGAGCAACTTTGCAGCTAAACGTATGAAGTCTTGTAGCAAAGTAACTAAAGTAAATAATATTTTGGAAATGATTATTGCTCCATTTTTTGAAGTGATATAAAATTTGTGTGACCTGTAGGTTCTACATACTTTCTGCGGTAACTTTTGCCTTCCCTTACGGTTCCCGTAGGGGAGGGGATGCGTCCCCTTTAGCTGCCAAGGTGCGAGCGCTGTGGCCCGTTAGCACTCGTGGTACCTCAGACGTTACTAGAATTGCCGAGCCCATCCCGTCTGGGAGTTGTTCGAATTGAGTTGGGCTCGAAGGGTAGTGTGTTCCCGATACCCGCGGGAGATTGGGTACCTCCGGCAGGCTACGGCTGCCCCGAGGGGTCAGAGAGTTGTATCATAAGTCCCGGGTACTAGCCTGCACAGCTAGTAGAAGGTGTGCTAGATCACCAGGCGGCCCCACCGAGGTTTTCGGTAGTCTTCCCTGTGGGGTTGACGCGCGTAAGTGGCGTATCCACTTCCATCCCGTCTTGACGTTGTTGTCGCTGGGGGTGATTTTAAAGAAGTCAGACATTGCCCTATGGAAAGAGCCCCGGAGTTATCCATCACTTCCGGGTAGTAGGAGGCCAGGTTCTTGGGACTTTTGCGTAGATCCTCTGCGCTTAACTGTCCCTTAAGTTTAAAAAATTGAAGAAAACTTCTAATACTGCTCTTAAAATATACAGGTGTAGCGTTTGTTTTTCATAGGAATGACAAACATATGGGATATTAAATTGTTAGCCATTTTTGAGAAAATGAAAAGGTTGGAAAATGTTTCTGTGTAGCTTTAGATGCACACATCTTTTGTCAACACATTTTTTCGCGTTTATCTTTCTTTCTTTTGGAATTAGCATACATCTCCGGTGTAATTTTGAATGGAATGCATAACTTCTACAGGATTCTTTATTTAAAAACATTACGGGCACAAGCTTTCGCCTGTGCGCAATTGGATATGCTACAGCCGGATTAGGTTCTTCTTAAACACCCCACGTAAAGCATGTATAACATGCAGAACACTTCGAATTTACAGATCTTCATGCAGGATTGTGTGCACAGATCCACGGAAATGCAAATTTTGGAGACGATGTCCGCAACGCTAAATCGGCAGTCCTCCAAAACAACGTTCTCCACTCGCTAGATCATGTCGTCAGACCGACTGGTGCGAGGCCGTGACTCTCTTGGTTTTTTATTACACGATGTTCTGCCTTCATTGAACTGTCGCAATCAGGAACGCACATTAGACACATCTATGGTAACATCACCACATGCCTCACTCAAATGGCGATGAATTTAGATAGGTGTCACACCACGAAAATTAAAAAAACGAATGATTACATGCTGTTCTTGCAATGAAAACTTCGCATTTTAAGTATTAAAAGCAGTCCTAACTCTCGTTACTGCCACTAGAGTTCTATGCACGCTACGGTGCTGCCATCTCTGTCACGCACTCAAAACAGTCCGGGTGTACAAAAAAAAAAAAAAACCAATCCAGCAGTTCCTCTCTGGTCCCAATCCTGAAAAAAATAGGTGTTATCACCTGAAGTCACCTCCGTTGCTCTAGAGCAGTTGTGTCATTGAGGGGAAACAGGGTGGTTACC
The DNA here is from genome assembly GCA_030765055.1 of Mantis religiosa. Lineage (NCBI taxonomy): Eukaryota > Metazoa > Arthropoda > Insecta > Mantodea > Mantidae > Mantis > Mantis religiosa. The sequence continues at coordinate 206,976,725 of CM060951.1, read as the reverse complement.
TTTCCCCCCTCCTAGGTTACCTTCACAGGTGACGTAATAAATATTGGGGTGAGGCAGGGCCTGCAGAAGATACAGTAGCTTGTTGTTAAACTATTTGTTCTTATTTTTATGTGCATAATGTGTATTGTGAATTATACTTTTATAGCTACATGGAAATTAATTGTTCTTTTACACTGGCCGTGTGTAGGCTAAATTGTGGAAACGTAGACTCAGAATGAAAAATTCAATGCCACAGCCGGGATTTGAACCACGGATCTTCTGGTTTCCGTCCAGCCGCTCTATCCTTGAGCTACTATGGCCAACGTGTCGATATGACATTAAATTCTCCAACTGACTCGTATTTTCCAGGTAAACCACTAGGAGTTCTCATAAACATATGAGACAAAGACCTTAATGACGACTTACTATGCTGTAAGTACTTTAAGGCCCGGGCTTTATAGTTAACCACTATTAGGTCAATCAATGGAAATTAATTGTTCTTTCACACTGGCCGTGTGTAGGCTAAACTGTGGAAACGTAGAGTCAGAATGAAAAATTATAGCTACATGTTAATGATTATTAGTTCATAATTTAAGTGGAGTTCTTACACTTTCTGGCTATCAATTTGTCGATATCTGGCTCTGTAACGGGACATGTTGGCCGTCCGCCGCTTACTTGCATTTGTTTTAAAACACAAAAGGGTATAGACGTACCGCAATAACCAATGACAGTCAGCTGTTCCCTTGCACCTCCGCGACGCTAAGCGAAAAGTTGAAGAAGGGGAAAAGGAGGGGAGTCATCCTCAATGACCCTCATTGGTACCTCGGCTCTAGATTCAATCGCCTGTTCATGTTGCTGGCCCGTACAATAATACTGTGACTTTGTGGGTTTGTGAAATTAAAACTCCAGTTGCACAAACTCAAATGTTCTTTATTTCCACTGAATTACAGTTGGTTCACTTGCCGATTACATAGAATAACGTAGGGCACACAATTACAAACCACCAGTTCGTCTGTCGCAGGTCCACCCCACACTCACAATTACCTACAAATCCTCTGATACACGTACGCAGTCTTCCAGTCCGTTCGCTAGCACTGCGCTCTTCACGGCTGCTCGCCAAGAATTGACTGACTCGCCCACTGCAGACCTTATATAGGAAGATCGCTGTTTCTGGAAGCTTCGCGGCTCAGAATATCATTCCTATTGTTCCAGAAGTCAGGGGGAGGGGACAGAGACGGTACAGTGGCTAATGATGCTTTTCCAACCATCCCCTCAGTGAACGCTCCAAGATAAATGGGTAGGCGTGGCCTTAATGCCTCCTGTCGCCCACCCAGCTGCCAGTCGGTCGTGCCTTCCGATAATTGGGTGACAATACCGAGTGAAGTGCACATTGCCAACCCTGCGCTCAACGGTAGTCGGTAGTGGGTGAATCCAGCAAGGTCGCGGGAGAGGTGAAACGCCATGATTTAGTTAGGTTTTAAATAAAGAACTTGTATTTTAGTTGGGTAGAGAGTTTAAAAATGTGTGAAACAATATACATTTGAAATTAGTATTACTAAAAAGTTTAGTTGCTTTTGTTCTTGCAAATTACAAATCGCTTTTATGATGTCTCAGGCATTTGAGGTATACTAGAAGCTTCACCTAGGTAGCTCAATGAGATTAGAGGGTTTGAAAGCTCCTTGGAAATCTCTCAGCAGCAAGGCATTGACACAGAAACCTGAAGAACAAGGGTTCTATTCTTGGATGCGGTAATGGAGTTGTAAATAGGACGCAACTTTCCAGCTTTAATTTTGTTTTAAATATGCTATGTAGTTATAGGTTTGGGGCACCATATTTGGGATAGGTACCTAATTTTGGATGGTAGATTTTCTGCTTCATGAGCTAATGCAGTCCCTAGTAAATCATGTGAACAAGTAGGAAGAAGTACCAGGTGAACACAGTGAACCTAAAGCCATTATGCAGTTAGTTGCGGTGAAGTAGCATTCGTCAGTTGTTTTCTTCACAATCAGAGTGTTTGAAGACCACTTTTTTAGAGCGATTTCTTGAGCTTAAGGTAAAATCCTAAATCACGTAATTACTGTCTGTAATATGTTAGTATATGATAGTTTACTTAAATGAATTAACATTTGAAGTTACTTATATCTTGTTTAATCCAAGCTGTTATTTATCCAATATGGCGGAATTCTTAATTTCGGATACCACAGGGCATCGTCATTCTGGATATCAGAAATTAGGAATGAACAATATTTTACCGATCTAGAAGACCTTTTGTTCATCAGATGGCACCAGGGCGCAGAAGGAGGTGGTCAGAAGAAGCAATGAAAGAAGCAGTAAAGGCCGTCAACGAGAAGTGGGGATTTTTAAAAGCTTCCAAATGGTATGGCGTACCTCGCTCCACACTAGAGAATTATGTAAACTACAAACTGAAAAGGGCCGCGCCGTGGCTCAGTGGTTAGACCGCTTGGCTCTCACCAAGTAAAATAAGGTCTGCTATTTTAATATAGAAAACGTGTTTATTCTCAATAGATGTTACATTGATGGAAAGGCAGAACTTACAGCTACGCAATCACCATTGCGATCGATGCACTTTTGCATGCGCTGTGGCAGTTTTTGGATACCCTTGTCATAGCACTCTCCCTCCAAGTTGCGCAGGTAGCGCTCAACCTCGTTTTTCAAATCATCGTCGGTCTGGAAATATATTCCACCCAGGTGTGACTTCAACTCAGGAAACAGATGATAATCACTAGGTGCTAAGTCTGAACCGTAGGGGGTATGGGTGAGGATGTCCCATCCGAACTGGGCCAGGAGATCAGTCGTCGCATGTGCAGTATAGGGACGAGCGTTGTCGTGAAAAAAAATCGCTCCCTTCGTCAGCATTCTCCTCCTTCGATTTTGAATGGCACGTCGCAACTTTTCTAAAGCCTCACAGTAGCTAGCGGCGTTTATTGTTGTGCCGGTAGGCATAAACTCGCACAACAATACACCTTTTCTGTCCTAGAACCCACTGGAAATCACTTTGCCGGCAGAAAATGTCTGTTTAAACTTCCGCGGCTTAGGCGAATTTGAATGCCGCCACTGACGAGAACGTTCTTTAGTTTCTGGTGTTGTGTAGTGCACCCAGGTTTCATCGCCAGTGACAATTGAATCCCACAAATCCTCGCCCTGTTTTGCATAGCGCTCCAGGAATCGGTGGGCCGCTTCAACACGTTGCCGTTTATGGTGAGCATTTCGGGGACCCACCTCGCACACACCTTGCGGTAATGCAAATTTTTGGTCAAAATCTTGTCAATCGTAGTGTGTGTGTGTGTGTGTGTGTGTGTGTGTGTGTGTGTGTGTGTGTGTGTGTGTGTGTAGTGTTTAACGCCCGCTTTTACTACATACGGCACCGCAGGCGATGACACTGATGATACATGAGATGAAGATGGAGCACCGGTGGAATGAGATGGTGGGGGAAACCGGAGATCCCGGAGAAAACCCGCCCCAGCGCCGTGTTGTCCACCACAAATCTCACTTAGCGGTAGTCTGGGATCGAACCCGGGCCGCCTTGGTGAGAGCCAAGTGGTCTAACCACTGAGGCACGGCGCGGCCCTGTCAATCGTAGTCTTACTGACTTCAGGGATAAGTTTGCACAGCTCGCGAACTGTCACACGCCGATCTTTAGGCATTTCTTGCTCCACTTTTGCAGTTGTTTCGGCTCAAACCGAAGTTCGACCACAACGCTGTTCGTCATGGACGTCTGTACGTCTGTCTTTGAACTCTCTGACCCACTTTCGCACGTTTTTGACGTCCATACACTGTGGCCTATAGACTTCGCATTAATGACGATGAATTTCAGTGAGGGTAATGCGCTTGACACTCAAAAAACGGATCACTGCACGCAACTCGCCCTTGGCGGCGGAAGTGATAGGAAGCTCCATCGCAAACGGCTGCCCAGTCAAGACTAATGGTTGCAACGGGCTAGTTGTGCTGAGGATTTGAAGGGGGTAAACAAATCTACACGCCAGTGTTGCCGGATCTCGCGTAATAGCGTTCCTCACGGCTCCAGCGCCTTGGATACCTTATTTTACGGACACGCCTCTTATACACAATTTGTTGACTACAAAAATCAGAAGAGTGCGCACTTGGTGAGAAGCTGGAAACCGAACTGCCTGCATACTGTGCGGTTATGGATGGTCGCTATTTTGGACTTAGAAAAAAAGACTTAGACAAATGACATTCCTGCTAGCTTTGATCAACAATATAAAGCATTCATTTGATTCGAGTAGCGGTATGGCTAGAAAAAAATGTCTCGGGGAGCTTATGAAAAGACACTATCAACTGGCTTATCACACTCCACAAAATTATCCTAAATTAGGCACTGTTTTTTGTAACCTAATACAAATGCTCTTTAATGGTTTTCATTATGTCTTATGTGAACTTAATTTATAAGTTATTTTTTGACTAAAGAACTGTAAGCTAAGATGAATAAAGAACGTTGTCACAGAATTTCAGGTCTATTAATGTACTCTAAAATGTAGAATACCCAAAAATAAAAATGCTACCCTAAACATGGCGCCATTACCCTATTGTAGCTACAGTGTAAATTAAAGCCCATACACTATTTATCTCAACGTTTCCTAATTAGTTTTTGAATCCCTATGGGTATGGAGTAAGTCACGATAATTGACTTCAAAACGTTTAGAGGGGAGGGTGATCCACTTTTCGTTTCTACCCCCTGGAGGATTAAAATACCTTCGTTAGCTTCTTTGAGCGAAAGTCGAAACTTTGTTAATGCTGTTATTGAGTAACCTGACCAACGTACGACTTTATGGGCATTGGTAGCTATATAATGCGGATTTAGTTGGATGTTTGTGGTACATGGAGCACGCTTATCAAAGGTCTGCATGTCGACAGGAAAACCGCTGCACACAAAGTAACATAATCCGCAAATTGGTCCACATCGATTCCTGTGATGACATTGGGCAATTGAGGGTTTCAAACATGAAATCATTTAGCTGCTTGTTGACGACCTACCTTATTGCTTCCTAAATATAGCTATATGTTTGGCGAGTTAAACATACAGGATGTTACAAAAAGGTACGACCAAACTTTCAGGAAACATTCCTTTCACACAAAAAAAACAAAATATGTTATGTAGACATGTGACCGGAAACGCTTAATTTCCATGTTAGAGCTCGTTTTAGTATTTATCTTTAAATGTAAATTGAAATCATTCGTGCAGACAGTTGTCAAAATGCCCCAATGTTTCGTTTGTATGTACTGTACTTCCTCGATTCATCGCCAGCTGGCCCAATTGAAGGAAGGTAATGTTGACTGCAGTGCTTGTGTTGACATGCGACTCGTTGCCCTACAGTACTAGCATCACGCACATCAGTACGTAGCATCAACTGGTTAGTGTTCATCACGAACGTGGTTTTGCAGTCAGTGCAATGTTTACAAATGCGGAGTTAGCAGATGCCCATTTGTTGTATGGATTAGCACGGGGCAATAGCCGTGGCGCGGTACGTTTGTATCGAGACAGATTTCCAGAACGAAGGTGTCCTGATAGAAAGACGTTCAAAAGCAACTGATCGGCGTCTTAGGGAGCACGGAACATTCCAGCCTATGACTCGCGACAGGGGAAGACCTAGAACGACGAGGACACCTACAATGGACGAGGCAATTCTTCGTACAGTTGACGATAATCCTAATGTCAGCGTCTGAGAAGTTGCTGCTGTACAAGGTAACGTTGACCACGTCACTGTATGGACAGTGCTATGGGAGAACCAGTTGTTTCCGTACCATGTACAGCGTGTGTAGGCACTATCAGCAGCTGATTGGCCTCCACGGGTACACTTCTGCGAATGGTTCCTCCAACAATGTGCCAATCCTCATTTCAGTGCAAATGTTCTCTTTACGGATGATATCTCATATTTATGATTGAATTAAAAGTATGCAGTTTTTAGGTTTTTTTATAGTTATTACTCTCTATATTCCTCGTGGATCACAATGTGAAAATTTCACTTTTTGTCTTACTGCAAATAATAATTATTAGAAATGGATTCACTTGGAGCTAGTTACACCCCACTTATTGGGAATAGAATATGACACTATCGCAGGAATCCGATTAGTTATTGACCTACTAGCCTTCAAGGACAAAAATAATTCCATTTGAAAGTCAAAGTAGTCAGGTTAAAGCATGCAAAAACAGCTTGCCACCTGAAAACTGCCTCGTTAGTCTAGCAATACACAGCGAAACCTTATAAAAGATTTACACAGTAGGAATGACGGAAGTTCATTCCCTTGTACCAAGGCGGTAAAGGACAGAGCAAAACAATTACTTTGAGATCTCTCTGTGATGTTTCCCACGGCAAACAAATACGTTGTTTATCTGTTGGACGTGCTCGTCTCAGAGGGCATATAGCACTTTCAGAGCGCAATGACACAGAACTTAATGCCTTTCTCTTTTCTGTTTCAAATAAAAGACGTATTTACGTAATTGCAGCGCTGTGGTGCAAATGTACAGCGTTTGCTTTTTTCTCCCTTTACATTAATGCCCGATTTCACCAACAGATGTTAAGACTTAACACGAATTTAGCAATAGTTAAAACAAAAATTGCATTTCATCAACAAGTGTTAGCGTAACACTCGTATTAAATCTCTTGTTAAACTAGCACGCCAAATTTCTGTTGTTAAGTCCTTAACAATTGTAAATAGTCAAGATAGCGAGTATAAACTCAGCTGTTGATGTCGATTTGCTATATTTAAGACCGTCTAAATGTCATTCGTAATAGAGTACGGCCTATGAGGAGAAATTATTTTGAGGAGCTTATAGGAAGGAAAATTTTCTACAGAAGTATAGATTGTCGAAACAAGTTGCTATGAAGGTTACTGCGGAAGTACAAGAGAGGTTAGAACATGCATCTAAAGAAATATGCCGATGTCGCCTTTGCTTCAAGTATTAATAACTTTGCTATTTTATAATTCACTGAAATATGTGGATAATACACTGTCCACCTCCCATCTTGAAACGTTCAAGTCACTAGTCACTTGTCCTTCTTCGCACCTCGTTTTAAATTTAAGTAATTCTGAGTTAGAACATGTATCGAAAGGAATATGCCGATCTCACCTTTGCTTCAAGTATTAATAACTTTGCGATTTTATAATTCACTGAATTATGTGGATAACACCTCATCCACCTCCAGTTTTGAAACGTTCACGTAACTTGCCCTTCTTCGCTCCTCGTTTTAAATTTATGTAATACTGAGTTAGAACATGCATCTAAAGAAATATGTCGATCTCGCCTTTGCTTCAAGTATTAATAACTTTGCGATTTTATAATTCACTGAATTATGTGGATAATACATCATCCACCTCCCGTCTTGAAACTTTCAAGTCACTTGTCCTTCTTCGCTCCTCGTTTTAAATTTACGTAATGCTGAGTTAGAACATGCATCGAAAGGAATATGGCGATTTCGCCTTTGCTGCAAGTATTAATAACTTTGCGATTTTATAATTCACTGTTGATAACACACTGTCCACCTTCCGTCTTGAAACGTGCAAGTCACTAGTCACTTGTACTTCTTCGCACCTCGTTTTAAATTTACGTAATACGTTTCGTTTGTAGTAATCACACATGCATTTGAATTAAGTTTGTTTCCAATGTTTCCACACGTGACATCTTTCTTTTTTACATTCACTGCATCAATCCTATTTTCCACGATATCATTATACTTCGTCACCAATTCAATTAACAATCCTTTCTCCATTTATGAGAAATTTGTTTCATTGCTTTTGTTTATGAATTTGTTTATCCACCATTTTTTTAGCTGTGTGCAGACTGCAGTTCAGACGAAAATGAAAGCAAAAGCGCATCGTAGTACGTTCACAAAATAATACGACTCATCCACAGCCTTCCATAACTGTAATATTTACAAGTTTCTTGGCGTTAGCACGTGTTTGTTAACATTTTCAGAAAACAGGTTGGTGAAATGCAAGAAATTGTTAGCGCTATTACAATTGTTACGTTACATTTGTTAACGTCGATTTTAACATCTGTTGGTGAAATCGAACAGAAGACAAATGGATTATGTATATACTTAATGCAATGTTATTTCTTAATGCAATGACATTTGGTACAGAATTACAGTAGATGTAATGACATATAAAATAAATCTTACACACAAATCCACCACACCGGCGGCGGCGAAGTGAACACACTAGTTGACAGTGTCCTTAAAAATAAAATAGTTATTCTCACCACTATACAGGAACGACACAGAAAGAATATATACAAGTAGTTTCTTTGCTTCTATGTGGCACATATAGGTAGCTTTGACAGTCAATATAGCCGCTCGTCACCGAGCAATTTAGCAATGGGGCTTCAAATTTGGCGCTAGTTTTGGACGTATAATCCTCATTTGATCGGTGCCGGCACATCGGCCCGATGTACAAACTGCACCGAGAATTTCTCGGCCTCCAAATTTCACTGACATGTGCGCCCCCATATTTAGGAGCAAACAGCTAAAGCTGCCATGCCATGCCACACCATGCGGTGCTGACTGGCTGTATACAGCCAGAAGGTTTTTGCTGGGTGCCCACCCGTTAAGGGAGTTATCGTAGGTAAGGTAGATTTCGGGATATTCTGGGTGAAATGTAGGTTTTTAGAATGGTGTTATTTATGAGGTTACAAGTATGTACCTGGGGGTTAAAGGACAGGATGCAACACCTTGCACCCTGGTGTTTTATTTTATTTTGCTTTGGGGAATAATTTTGATGCCAAGCAGCTTGGAAGGATTATGTGGAGCTCAGCTTTAGCTGCTGTTCGGATTAGCTACTAGGTTATCTCGGATTCCCGCAATCCATGCGGGGTAAACGTTGCTGTTTAGAGCGACGTCTAGTGGGGTCATAATCTCCCAGGGATCTGACAAGGGCGCTTCTGTGGTTGGGTAAACTTGCGTACAATTTTGATGCCCGGCGCCTAATTTCATTCTCCACGTATGGAAGACTCGAGGCCTCGTGAAGCAACCTGGTAGGAAAATAACGTCCCACAGAATATATAGACCTGGGTCCTCTATTCTGTGCAAGTTGGAGCCATGCTAGCCAGCTGTCTGCGGCCATGCCCCAGATCTCGCAGGCGTATAGCATAACCGGGATTACCAGCGCTCGGAAGAGGTATAACTTCATTCCAACTGGCATCGAGGTTGACTCCAGCATTGGATACAGGGAAGCAATTGCTACTTGTACCTTCGCCGCTCGGTCCCTGGTGTATTGGCGAAAAGTTAGACCCCTGTCTAAGTTAACACCTAGGCACTGGACAGAGTTGGTCCACTCTATCCTTCGACCTCGGTAGCTGAAGTTGGGGCAGTCAGCGGGGGTGTGGCGCTTTGTAAAAAGTATGGCGTGGCTTTTGTCCGGATTAACGGACATCCGCCAACGCCTACACCACTGCTGTGTGAGACAGAGATGTCTTTGTAAGGGGTTGAAGGCTCTGAGGATGTGTTTGTCTTTGCAGAACAGAAGCACGTTGTCAGCATATTGTGCCATTTCGACTCGTGGCTCTGTTGGGAAATCTGCCATAAAGACGTTGAATAGGGTGGGGGATAGTACAGAGCCTTCGGGGACTTCGCCTCTCACTGCTCTGAGTGTAGATGTTTCCCCCCCGATGTGACTTGGAATGTGCGGTGTCGCAAGAAGCTGCGCTCGAAGATCATCCTATATGAATCCTTCAGTTTATCCGTGTTCCTGTACGCCTGCGTGTTCTGGGCCATCGCCTCCAACACTGCCCTAAAGTATCTCCAAACCCTATAAAACATATCCCTACGCAAAATCCGGTCTGCCCCTATCCGAACAACAACTGCCACCATTCACCAAGAAACCCACGTCCCTCACATCAACACAATATTGGGAAAGGCGAACCCAAGCACTGAAAACACGCCAGAATCAAAGCTTATTGAATAAAAACAAAAACAAAAAACAACACGTCTGCAAAATTATGCGCGCCCAACCCTTCCTGGCTCAGGCCACGCTCCCCGGCAGAGACCGCCATCATCGGCAGCCCAGGAGTCAGCTACCCGCTGCCGCACAGCCTAACTGCGAACATTGTAAATATTGTACATAACCAAGTCTGTACAGTGTAGTGCGTGTGATATTGGGACGTACGTGGTATGCCCGTGTGTGTGTGTGTGTGTGTGTGTGTGTGTGTGTGTGTGTGTGTGTGTGTGTGGGTGGGTGGGTGGGTGGGTGGGTGGGTGGGTGCGTGGGTGGGTGCGTGGGTGGGCGTTTAACGTGTTCCAAAATTCCGTTATAGCAGTCCATGAATGCAAATAAGCTGGTGGACATATGCAACTTAAATCTTTCAGAGGGAAGCTAATGTTATTGAGTTTGAAGATGGAAACATTAAATGCCGAACAGAATGAAGAACAACATCAAAGATGGCTAGCCCCATAGCTCAGTAGATAGAACACCTGCCTGCCGTACTAGGGGTTCCGGGTTCGATTCCCGGCGGTGGGGGTGGGGTTTTTTCTCCGTCCAAGATAATTCATAATCTTCCCCAGAGTCTGGAAGTATGAATGACAGTTAATGACAGAAGTTCTACTCCACGGACCAAGGACCCGGACCTTCTTCGACCAGCTGAACCAAAACGGCGCCCGGCGCCTTCGTGACGCTTTCCATAGGGCAAGACCTAGAGACCAACAAGGCCCCCATCTGGTTCTGTGGACTCAAGACCTCAAGACCTCGGTGGGGCCGCCTGATGATCTATCACACCTTCTACTAGCTATACTGGCTAGTACGCGGGAATATTAATGGCTTCCCTCAACGCCGTCCGGAGACGTACACGATCTCCCACGGGTATCGGGAACCACTGCTCTCCTCGAGTCCAACCCAATCCGAACAACTCCTTATCAGGGAGGTGCTCAAATTTTCGACCTGAGGTTCCTCTACTAACGTCAGCGGTACCACGAGTGCTAAAGGCCCGCAGCGCCCGCACCACGGCAGCTGAAGGGTCGGTTCCCCTCCCCTACGGGAAGTATGAATGACAGTTGAGTCCAGAGGGTCTACTCCCGTCACTCCTGGACCCGTAGGACCAAGGACCCGGGCCTCCTTTGACCAGGGAGTTACCGAGCTGTCCCAAATCGGCGCCCGGCCCCCTCGGTGGGCCGCCTGGTGATCTATCACACCTTCTACTAGCTATGCTGGCTAGTACGCGGGAATATTAATGGCTTCCCTCAACGTACCCGATCTTCCACGGGTATCGGGAACCACTGCCCCCTCGAGTCCAACCCAATCCGAACAACTCTCCTACGGGAGGGGCTCGGTATGTTCGGCCCGAGGTTCCTCTAGTAACGTCAGAGGTACCACGAGTGCTAGGGGTCCGCAGCGCCCACACCACGGCAGCTGAAGGGGACGGATCCCCTCCCCTACGGGAAGTATGAATTACAGTGCGAATGTGTGCGTGATGTAATATTTAAAAACAAACCGAAAAGATTTGAAGGCGGGGTATAATTTTGGGGAATAATATTAAATGAAGCATTTGTATGTTAAAAGGAAGCTGTTGATTTTACAGTAACTGGTTCAAAGTACTGTACAATTAAGACCATAGTAAAATGAGCAGCCTTGGAACTGTCCGAATCAAAACTCCATATCGAGTTTTTCACAAGTAACTGCCCTTTGCCCCAATACCTGAAAGGTAGGCTAGGGTCACTGATAAAGAGCAAGGAGCAATGCTTTTGTTTTCGTGGCTGGTGCGTCCCAACAACTTCTGAGCTTCGCACACCAGTGTTTCCTGCGCTGCCTAATCACAAAATAATGTAATATGGTTGATTACCAAAACTCCCCACATGGCAACCTCGGCCTTTGGGGTAACCTCACCCCAGCACGTGATGACCGGACAGATTTCTCAGGTGGAGGCACCCAATGGTCGGGTCTATTACCTCCACTGGGAGGTTGATGTGAAGATGTCGGTGAGGCGAGAGGAACTAGAACTTATACCATGGACTCGGAACCACGTTGGGCATAGGGGACACTTCACATCAGCTAGACCAGCGGTCACCAACTGGATCGATTTTGTGCTAGAGCAAATGTCGTAGCACCGTGATCTGCTACGAGTACCTTACGACTTCAGTTTGAGACAAGACGTGGAATTGGATAGCAATGTTGCCTCGTCTCTTGTTGTTTGTTTTCCTAAACATAATGTCGGTTAGAGAATGTAATGTGACACGTAGGTCATCTACTCCTACATTTATGCCTTCATGGGCAAATTGTTTCTTTTTTATAGAAAGTGATAGTATCAGAGCATTCAAAATTAAACTATCCTTATGGGAAAAGTAGTTAATCTCAAAGAACTTGGTACGTTTCCCAAAGCTCTCAACAGTTCAGCAGTTTGTTCAGGTCATGGACTTGCAAGAATATGTTCAAATATTAACAGAGTTGGACCAAGAATTTCAGAAAAGGTTTCAAGACTTGGTACAATTAGAGTCAATTTTCCAAATATTTGCTGAGCCTTACGCTACAGATGTTGATAATGTCCCATCTGAATTGAAACTTGAACTTATCGATTTGCAATGCAATCGTCAAATGAAAAATAAATTCCAAAATACAATTAGTTTGAGTGATTTCTATTTATATTTTCCAAGTAATACATTTCCTCGACTACATATATATGCCGCTCGTTTTCTGAGTATATTTGGATCAACACACACACACACACACACACACACACACACACACACACACACACACACACACACACACACACACACACACACACACACACACACACACACACACACACACACACACACACACGTGCACACACACACGCGCACACACACGCACGCACACACACACACACGCACACAGACACACACACACACGCACACAGACGTTTCGCTAATAAAATTAAACAAAAACCGCTGCAGAATTCAATTGTCGGATCAGAACTTAAAATGTCAACTTAGACTAGCTGCTGCACAAACATTGATACCTAATTTTGAAAAACTACTGTGTCAAAAGAGACAACAAAAATCTAGAAAACTAGGTTCCACTTCTGAGTAATATGTTGTGCTTATTGCTTTTCTTCGAGATGTTATTTGATACTGCTGTATTGTAAGTAGATTGTCGATTATTTTCATTTTGTTTAAACTATCAATTTATTGTTCTTTTGTTTTCTTATTAAAATAAAGGTATATAGATGAATGATAATGAAAGAAACAATTAAAACAATTTATATAACAATTATTACCTTCATATTACAATTCGATTGTTATTGTTGTACAGTAAATTGTGCATTTAAATTGCAAGATCGGCATTCCGCCACTGCTCTGTAGGCTACGGCATGCAACGGGTAAATTTGCACGACCTACTGTGCACATTGTGCATTGAGATGGTGGCCACTGAGCTAGACAAAGGTGACGGCATGGATAGGGCCGACTTAAAATCGCCTATCTCAGAGACGGGAATCAAACTCGGAACCCTCAACACAGGAATCGGGAACGAAACCACTGCGCTACCCCAGCACCCAATAATGTAATATTTAATGCTCAATTAGAGTTGGGAAGACATTCAACAAGGGTTAAAATTGTCTCAGTGGCATTAAAATATCTATACAGAGTTGCCAATTTGGAGGAAAACAATATTATCAAGGAATGTTTTCTTTTGCAGATGAGAAGCAAATGGGTAGAGTCTTGGGCACAAAAAGTAAGGGAACTGATGGAACAGATAGGTATGGGACATATTTGGAGAAACGAGGAGTATTATTATAGGGGCTTTTGGAAAGAGATAGAATTAAGGCTGGAAGATTTAGATACCCAAGTTATATTTACCAGTGTAAGGGAGAAAAGATCATTGAGGATATATATGGAAGTAAAGACAATGTGGGGGAGGGAGAAGTACATAGATGTGTATAATTAGTCAGGGCGAGAAAGATTTGCCTGGGCAAGGACAGGAGTTAGAAATTTGAAAGGTATTAATTATGATAAGGATACAGGGAAATGCCCAATGTGTGGAGAAGAGGATACAGATTGGCATAGTATACTTTATTGCAAACAAACAAAGATATGGAGAGAACAAATTTGGCAACAAAAGTGGGACAGTTTTAGAGATGGGAGAGGTATAAATAATAAAACAGAATGTTATTGGTAAAAGGAGAAAAGAAGGTAAGAAATATACGTGAATATCTGGGGAAAATTAGAGAGAAATGGTTAAGATTGATGAAGAAAAAATTACAATTAAGGGTTAGAAAACTAGAATGAGGGATACAAGGGAGAGGAGGGTCATCAATACATGGAAAACCAGGGGTTATGTATATTGAGACCAAGACTCGAGGCAAGCAGGTAGGAAGGGTATTGTGACTTTGTGGGTTCGTGAAATAATAAAACGAGGTTACGAAACACAAAAACTACACTTTATTTCCCTAGAAAATACATTCGTCACCATTACAGTTTGCTAGCTAACCTTAAACTGTTTATTTTTCCTAAACTCTACCCTCAACTGTCTCCCACTTCCGGTAACGATCGGCCATCATTTTTCATCGGCTTCGCGAGCCTACCACCAGGGTGACACTGCTCCCTCCTCAAAGCTGGTCGTCCCGAACAGCGCCTTCGTAGCGGGCCAGGCGATCCAGGTGTACCACCAACATCTTTCCTCTACGATGTTCCGAGGTGAATTCGTACTCCTGCTGCCTCTGGACCCCACCTGCTGTCTGGCCTTCCGGTCGCGCCGTCACTATCACTTCGCTCCTCGCGGGGACAACCACGTCTACGCTCAAGACGACCCTACAAATTCCAAGGCACTCTTCTGGTTGACGGAGTATAACCTCTTCTCCGTTGAGCCTCAGGACCTTCCTGCCGACGTCGACCGTCGCCTCGTGGCTCCTGAGGGCATCCAGTCCCAGAATCACCTCCTCAGCCGCCTTCGCGACGAACACCCACAGACGCACGGCACTCCGTCCCAAGTTCAGCTCCAGTAGGGCCTCCTTCTCCACAGGCATGTTGTCGCCCGATGCTGTCACAAGCTCTTATGGTCGGCTCGGCTTCCTCGTTGGCAAACTCTTCGCCACGTCAGGTCTGATGATGGTCACGGCCGCCCCGGTGTCCACCAGCACGCGGCACGGCTTTCCTCTTACCCAGCCGTCCGCGATGAGGTTGTCATCCATCCGCCGGCTGACAGAGCGGATTGTCACTCGAGGGGATGGTGGTAATGGCGCCGACGTACCCCTCTCCACGCCGGGCCTTACTCGTTCTTCCCGCTGCTCTTCCTGGTGTGGGCAGTCTCTCCGCAGGTATCCGGGCTGTCCACACCCCCAACACACGCCACTAGGTGTTCCCCGGCGTCCCTCAGCTGGTCTTCTGTCTCCGGCGTAGCGGACACTCCTCGTTCTCGACGTCGGGATAGATGTTACTTTGGCCGCCTCCATCCTTAATGCCGCTGTCAGCGCCTCGTGGATGTTTTTATAATCGCCGAGCATTAGGCGCTGACGAATCTCCGTGTCCCGTACCCCGTCGAAAAAGTTGTAGGCTGCTTCCCGGGATACGAACTCCAATGGCAGGTCAACCAAGGCCTTGCTAGCCAGCTGCTCGATCGCTATGGCGAACTCCTGCAGCGTCTCCCCCGGCTGCTGCGACCTTGCCTTTAGTTGGCTGCGGTACGCTGCGGCTAAGCGGTGGTTCCCGAAGCGATTCTCCAGGGCCTCCCAGATGTCCTTGGGCGCCGCCGTTGTCTGCACCGCGTTTAGGATTTCCGCGGCCCGTCCCTGGAGGCTGGCTATTAATTGTGTGGCCTCCTCCTCCGGTGACCATCTGTTGTGCTTGGCCACTGTGTCGAACTGGCGGCGGAAGACCTCGAATGTTGACGCGCCGTCATATTTCGGCGGTTTGACGCGCGCAGATGTTGTGTCGCGTCCCGGTGCGTCAGCCTCCAAATCCTTCAGTCTCCTGCCGACGACGTCCTCAACCATGGCGTTCAGGGACTTGGCGTTATTGTCAGCCTTTTCCTCTAGGTCATTAAAGCGGTTCGCCAGGTCCTCGACGCGCTCGTCCACTTGGCCCATCCGCTTGCCCAGCTCCGTCACGTCATCCCTCACACCGACCATCTGTTCCTCAAATTTGGCGGCGAGGAGCTCGTTCGCTGCCTTCATTTCTGTGGTCAATTTGGTCTTTATTTCTTTCAACTCTGCGGCCAGGTTGTTATTTGCCGCTTCTGTTTTTGTTGTTAACTCGTTCATCTTCGCGGCCAAGTTGTTATTTGCCGCTTCCGACTTCGCTGTTAATTCGTTCATCTTCTGCAAACGCATTTCCAATGCCGATTCCATAGCCATAATGTTCCGTGATGTAGTTATCCCGCTTCCTGACACAGTTGTGACTTTGTGGGTTCGTGAAATAATAAAACGAGGTTACGAAACACAAAAACTACACTTTATTTTCCTAGCAAATACATTCGTCACCATTACAGTTTGCTAGCTAACCTTAAACTGTTTATTTTTCCTAAACTCTACCCTCAACTGTCTCTCACTTCCGGTAACGATCGGCCATCATTTTTCATCGGCTTCGCGAGCCTACGACCAGGGTGACACTATGTTAAATGTGAATAAGTCATTTTGTTATTGTGTGAAAGAAATGTTATAAATGTAAATGTATCAATGAAATTGTATGTAGAAGAAAGATGAGAAATAAATACAAAATATTTAATGATGCATAAAACTATACCTAACAGAACTTCGAAGCTGCGACACCGAAATTCGGACTAGTTAAGTTATAAACTACAAGACGGCTATAATCCGTTCGGTGCCATTTCGAAATAACCTGTGTACGTTTAGTAAGGAGACATATGTTCTACCCACAAATTCAATAGCGATATTTACCCAGAAGTACAACATTTTAAAAGATGTCTGTGGCGTGTGTATGTGAGTGTGTTTGCGTGCGAGCATAACTCAAAATCTTAAAGTTGCTTAACATCAAACTTTGTTTCTCTCGAAATTACTGCAAGAACTGCTGTTAAACGAACTGCATTAAGACAGCTTTCACGAAAATCCTTAGGTCAATGCTAAAGTACAATCAGTACTTCTGTTATACAGATACAACTCCTCGAAATATCTGTAGGTACAATGTTCCTTTAAGTCTCTGTAGCACGCACTCTTTGTACTGCTATAATCTTTCTAACTCACACACAGACCTACATCTAAAATGGAGCTATACACCAGTTCCCAAGACAGCTCCGATATAATAAGGTTTATTCAACACAGTGTGTACATGTAGGTTTATTAAGCGTTATGGCAACTTTAAAAGAACAAAGAGTGTGTGTGAAATTTTGTTTCCTGCTTAAACAACTGCAACGGAGACACACCAAATGCTTCAGGAAGCTTTCCAGGAGGACGCTATGAGTCGCACGCAGGTTTTCGAGTGGTTTGGGCACTTTAAACGTCGTGAGATGTGTGTTGAAGACAAAGCTCGTTATGGATGCCCTTCAACATCGCGAAAAGAGGAGAACAATGAAAGGTCCACCCAAAGATCAACGAGGATCATCGCCAAACGATCGACCAAATTTCAGCAGCGACAGGAATCAGTTGGAGCTCGTGCCCGCGGATTTTGTGGGAGGATTTGCACATGAGACGTGTTGCTGCTAAATTTGTTCCGTGCCTTCTCACACAGGAGCACAAAACCATCCGCATGAATGTGCGACAGGACTTGAAAACAGAGATTGCACGTGTCCAAACTTCTTGAACAAAGTCTATACAGAGGATGAGAGTTGTTGTTACGGGTATGACCCAGAAACCAAGCAAGCGTCAAGACAGCGCAGAACTCCCAACTCTCCCAGACCAAAAGGGCAAGGCAAGTGAGGTCAAATGTGAAGACGATGATCATTGTCTTTTTCGATGTTCGTGGAATTGTGCATTGGGAATTCGTACCCCCTGGCCAGACTGTTAACCAGCACTTCTACTTGGATGTTTCAAGGCGTCTGCGAGTGGATGTGAGGAGGAAACATCCGGACTTTTGGCGATCAGGTGACTGGTTTCTGCATCACGACAACGCTCCAGCACACACGGCCTTACGAGTGACCCACTATTTGGCATCTCAGAGGTGGTGTGTCGTTCCCCACGCTCCGTATTCGCCGGACCTAGCCCCATGCGACTTTTTTCTATTTCCACGAATGAAAAAAAAAGGCTAAAAGGAGAGGTTGTGACGTTGTGGAGGCGGTAAAAACAGCTTCGCAATGGGCACTGGACAATGTCAAACTTGAAGAGTTCCAAACATGCTTCCAACAGTGGGAAAAGAGACTTGACAAGTGCATCACACAAATGGAGAGTATTTTGAAAGTGATTGAAGTAATTTTGTAAAAAGATTTATCAATACAGTTTTTATGACAAGAATCCGGTTTCCTTTTGGTCTCCCCTTGTATCTTGAGGTAAGCTTAGCACTAGTTGAAGGCGCAAATGACGCTTGGTCATAGACTGTCTTCAGTGCGCGAAGAAAGTGGGTCACCGGCACAGAACTATCGTCCCTACTGTAAACTGCTTCGCTGCGGATTCCACAGCTCAACGATCCATCACCCAGAGCCGCAATGACACGTGAACTGCTTTCTGCCCGTTCCACGGCCTGCCGACTCTTCATCACGGAACTTGGAACATACCACACTCAGGTCGAAACACCACACTTACTTCCAGCCACTCTAACTCTGACTAGTCACTCAGATTTACTGTACTGTACTACTCACACTGTGTATACACCGTGACTGACTACTGTTGGTCTTGCATCGAAGCCTCAGGAATTGCAGTAACAGAAGGTACTTTTGCGTAGTAACAATACCATTTGATTCCTGACGTCAGCTGATCATGAGGGCGTGTTTCACCGCAACTTGCTTCCTGCTACGTGTCGTCAGTCTCTGGATAACTTTGAGCACGTTCACTTTCTCAGGGCAGACGTGTGCAATGGCCAATTTGAAACTCTGTTTAGGATATTAATTGTTCTTTCACACTGGCCGTGTGTAGGCTAAATTGTGGAAACGTAGAGCCAGACTGAAAAATTGAATGCCATAGCCGGGATTTGAACCACGGATCTTCTGGTTTCCGTCCAGTCGCACTACCATTGTGCTACTATGGCCAACGTGCCAATAAGACATTAAATTCTCCGACTGACTCGTGTTTTTCCCGGTAAACCACTAGGAGTTCTCATAAACACATGAGACAACTACCTTAATGGCGACTTACTATGCTGTAAGTATTTTAAGGCCCGTACTCTATAGTTATGAAAACTCCTAAGTGTTTACTGGGAAAATACGAGTCAGTTGGAGAATTTAATGTCATATCGGCACGTTGGCCATAGTAGCACAATGATAGTGCGGCTGGACGGAAACCAGAAGATCCGTGGTTCAAATCCCGGCCATGGCATTGAATTTTTCAGTCTGACTCTACGTTTCCACTGTGTTTAGGATACTATGGTGTAAATAAAAAGTATATATTGAATTTTACTGAAGTTATTTTTATCCTGGAAGTTCTGTAATACCAGTAAACAGTAAGAAACTTACAGAATCCTACTACACAAAAATTTTACAGTTTATTTTGAATACATTTCTTGTAGATTTAACCGTAAATGAGTTATTCTTTGCTATTGGTTTGGATTTTCAAATAGTTGGACTTTGAATGAATAGAGCCAGACTGAAAAATTCAATGCCATAGCCAGGATTTGAACTACGGAACTCCCACGGATCTTCAAATTCCAGCTATGGCATTTTTTCAGTCTGGCTCTATTCATTCAAACCTTAGCCTATACACGGCTGGTGGAAGAAATGATTATATCCATCACTTGGACATTTCTCAGATGGGAAGGTATGATCTGATAGGGGACAGGGTTTCTCGCTTTATTTACAACAATTCTCTTTACGATAGACTTTACAACTGCACCAACACAGCCTCATTCACGGAACTTGCAATTCCGTATCCATTGGGAACAGAAGAATGCTTACAGTTTTGTTTACGCCTTCCCGCCACTTGCTGTCAGAATGAGTAACGTACTCCAAAGTTGGACTTTTAGTGGCGATTGAAACAGCGAGCTCCGCATTGATCTGTTTGAAACCTGTTGCAGGGAATGAATCTGGGACGGAGATAAAACAGAAGCATGCGGAAACAAACACGCCTTTCTCGTGCATCTGTATTTTCTGCATCCAGTGAAACCTGAAAGTGGTTGCGACTTGAAAAGGGCCTTTTCATCTGATATGGATATAATAGCAACAGAGATTACATGAAGTGTCTTAGTTCAAAATAAAACAAAATGTTGTGGAGGTTTGCGTCCTGAACTGTGTATAAGAGAGAAAGAGACAAATTTGTAATACAAATCTGATATGTTGATTATCTCTACCCATTCGTCCTTTAAAAGCTTTTCCTTCTGTATACTTCATGTTAATCAGGATAAGCAGTTGAACAAAGATTTCTAGCACACATTTATTTGTAGATGCAAAGAAATAGTTGAATACAAGCAGGGATAAGAGGCAAAGAACGTTGCTATGGAAACGAAAACAAAGGTCGCACATTGGTTACACTGCTCAGTTAATTTATTCCTCAGGGCAGTTACGGTTAGTTGTGTGCGGGAAACAGAGTTTGCTTCAGCGTTCAGTTGCCTTGTGTGTTGCTAACCTAATTTGTTACACACTGTTAAAATACATCGTTATGGAAACAAGACTTAGTGGCAGTAGGGTTAGGGGTAAAGTGAGGATTATTTTTCCAAGACAAAGATCAGCTTACGGCGAGGGTGTTACATTGCACAACTAAGCCAGAGAATTTGTCTGTTCTCCTGGGGAATTCTTTGAACAGGAAGAAGAGAATTTGCCTATTCCTTTCTGCCAAGTGGGGAAAAAGGACTGCGTGTGCCTTGAAATAAGTGAGTTGTGTGTTTCTGGAATCTCTAAGGAGAAGCAACACAGCCAAGTCCTTCAGGAATTGTAACTCCTCTGAAACAAAGACCAAAAGCATCTCCATTGTTTTCAATTAAATTCCGTAAGAAACAACATCTATGACTATTACACACGAAAGGAGCATTGTACCACACGCAAGCTTCTTTCTTACCTTAAGGAAGCGGAACTACGAAAGCTGTTCAATAAAGAATGATCACAATTTTTTTTTTTTTTGACAACGTACGTTTACTCATCCTCATAATGTTGATGGTCCTTCTCAAAACAGTTTCCCCTGAATGCGATGCACTTGTCCCAGCGTTTCTGCCAGTCTTCAAGGACATGCTGGAAACCATTTTTTGAGAGATCCTTCAAAATCGCCCCCGCAGCCTTCACCACTGCCTCTGATGATGGACAATGCCTCCCACGAAGGCATTTCTTCAAGTTAGGGAATAGAAAAAGGTCACATGGAGCTAAATCCGGACTATAGGGAGGATGAGGGATGCACTTCACGTTGAATTTTGCAAGATATTCAGTAACAACATTGGCAATATGCGGCCGCGCATTATCGTGGTGCAGCATCCAGCCTGCTTCATGGAAATGTGGTGTTTTGCGCCTGATATGGACTTGCAGTGTTTTCAGGACATCCCTGTAGTCTTGTCCAGTTATTGATGTGTGTTTAGATACAACATGCTGATAAACCATTCCATGAATATCAAAGAATGAGATGGCCATAGCTTTCCCAGCAGAAGCAACCACTTTTGCTTTTTTGGGGTGTTGGTGATGAAGGAGATTTCCACACTGAGCTTTGCTGTTTGCTCTCAAGATCAAAATGATGTAGCCAAGTTTCATCAGCAGCGATTACGTTTGAAAGAAACTCCGGATCTTCCTCTAACATCAATTTTAGCTGCATGAACTTGCCTGGTTCTCACAGGCGGGAACCAGGAGTAACAACAATGAAACTACTATGGCGTGTTTGTTTCACATTAAGCTGACAGAATATAATAAGATTGAATGTTAGTGCGAAAAATTATGACCGTAAAAATTATGACCATTCTTCATTGAACAGCCCTCATATTTGAAAAATGCCTTAGCTCTTTCAACGAAGTCCTTCAATATCTGGGATTTGAGTTCAAATAACACAAAACTAATACCCCAATTAATAGATATTGTAACGCCAAGGGCTTTATTTTTAAGAGAAATGCGGAATAAGAATTTGCATGAAATGGTATGCTTGGATGAAACCTTGGTACAAAGGGCTGGACTTACGGCGCACTTGAAAGCACACAAAAGGACCTATAGGTAAAGGTGGCCGCTTTATTATTAGTCATGCTGCTACGTCGCCAGTTTTGTTAATGACGCCCTCCTGCTGTTCAGAGCGAAAAAAGCTGGTGACTATCACGAAGATATGGACATGACCATGACCATGAGCTCTTGTGAATCAAAATTCTGACACACCGGCAGCATTGATATGACCACCTCAATTGATAGATTCGTTAATAACTTTAAAAAATACTCGAGGCATGTGAAGACGCCAATTTGCAGTGAATGATAAGGGCTTGTTTTTATTCTTTAAGTTGGCCAATACAGATGAAATATGCATGTTTACACTGAGCTGAGGTGCACTCGAACCCTTGTTCATATGTTTCGAGTATTGATAGGGTAAAGAGGGCTATATGCATAACATTGTAGCTCCCCATGTGGAGACACAGATGACCTTCACATAGGAGAGAGTCGTGTGGTATCGGCCGGCATGCAGTACCGGCTACTACTGTGATCTCCTTGTTCGCCTCCATGTGGCAGAAGTTTCCAGTAAGCAGTAGCAAGCTTGTACACATACGTGTGCTATAGTCGGATATATTCTTCATCTCTTCAGTTGTTTGTCTGCTCTGAGTAGTTGATGGTGGTTAGTGTAGCTCTTAGCACACGGAAGATATTCTGAGGCGTACAGCAGCGCTATATTTGCGATCTCTGTAAACAAGTGAACTGAGCAGAAATAGTGACAATAAGTTCCCATGCTTTTGTATTCTACTATTGTTCTCTATGTGGCAGTGCAATGTATCACTAACAATCTATATTGTAACAGAAAAGATAGTGACCGATACTGCAAGACGCTTTCTACAAGCCTTATAACTCTAGCTTTTCTACTTTCGATGTAATAAAGCAGTATAAATGAAAAATAAAGATAATTACACTATACTATCTATAGAACATTTCTTGAGATAAGAGAATAATATAGCAAGACTCCGATTAACCACCACAGCTACAGAGTAAAGTAAAAAAGCTTAACACGGCCGATACTGCATGACCTTCCCCTGTCGTCCTTTAAAAATAAGGTTACAGTAGCTACAAAACAAGAATGAACATGGGCTAAGCCAATGCAGTGACAGTGCTCTCTTGGCGTTGCCAGTTCGACAGCGAGCGGGCGACAAAGATGGAAGATGTCTTTGTCTCATGGAAATCACCTAGCGGATAAATTAAAATTAGTTTTCGCTTCGATGTGTTGCAGTTACAATACAGGCACATCCTTAAATTCTGTATAAAGAAGTACATATATATTATTTTATCTTGGCAGGAATCCTGCGCGGTAGGGATGAGTAGCAACTGTGGTGGGGATAGTGCACCTATTGCCACAATGCGTCACACGCGTAAGATTACGAGGGGGAAGGGTGGTGCATAAGGTGTCTAAAAACAAATTTCATTCTCGAAGCAAGTTTTGTAGCTCATATAAACTAAGTTTTAATTCTTACTATGGTAGTAATCTCCACGCTTTTGTTGAATCTTAAATAGTACATAGGTATTTGGAACAAAACCCTGTTCTCCTCCAGCAGGCATGATAAACAACTGTCGGCCTTTCAATATCGCTGCAGAATCCCTGTAACGTATTTCACTCCAGGCATATGGTCCAGTATATGCTGTATTTATATAAATTTCATCCATATAAACTATATAAACTTCACTTCGATATCTCCGAATATTTCGTAAATACTTCAGCCTTTTTGCACGTATGGTGCGATTATGGATTAAAATTTGTCTGTCACGCTTACTGTTTTTTTTTCTTCAAATAACCCTAGCTTCAAAAGAACACCTCTTAATGTTGAGACACTGCCTTGGAAGCCAGTAGAATGTTTAGCTTCATAAGCACTTTCTTCAAAGTTCGCCTAACTACTTCTGAATTAAGACATCCAAATTAGATTTTGTGCCTGTTCTTAATCTTTGTTTACTGGGCATAGAGAAGGACGTTGTTGCACTAGCATCAATGGCTTTTCTTTCCTTAATAACTCTCCTAAACTACTTTCAGACACAACTGTTGCCTCAGATACCCTTCCCCAGATTTTAATAGCTGACCTAGACAATTGTTCCTTTTTTTATAAATCTATGGATATTGTTTATTACTTCTCGTGATTTTAAATGTAGCACTGTATTTCCCAATCTGCTGCGAGGAGGCGTCATTTATAAATGCTCTCTTGGAACCAGGAGACAAGTACATTTTGAAACAAGCTGTAGTGTTACCGAGTAGCTCAGACGTGTTTAGTTGCTCGCAACTGGTACGCAACTGACCTGCCCTCCCCTTCAGTTGTAACCGATCTGAGGTAGACACGTCCAGATACCACTGCGCATCGCTCTGCACTTTTCAAGATAAAAAAATACATCTGTACGAGAGTCAGAATACAAAAAATGTTCAAACATAACTCTTCCTGCAGTCAATTTTGATTAACCCAAGTTTTACTCAAATAGAAGTTGGGCCTGGAATCTCTCGTACGTCTAACTTTGTGCATTTTTGCGCAGAAATTTAAGCCTCGCAGCAATATTACTTCTTTCAAGCAGTAACTTTCGAACATATTTGGTTCTCCTTATCTGAACCCAAGAGATTTCAAAACCATATGTTGTATTTTCTCCCTCATTAAATTTATCAGCATTTTGGCAGCTGGATAATCACCCATGTTAAATAAATCAGAAATAGTTCTACACTTTTGAACTTTGTCCTCAGTTGGTAGCGCGTTATTTTCAGTGCTCGATTATTTCCAGAGGATCTAAATATGTGGACTTCTCATAATTTAGTGAACTTCTTGCGTTCTTCAACAATGTTCCTCACAGAATGAGCACCCACCGCGATAAACTTGCACCATTAATTCCCAAAGTTGATCGAAATTTATGCGTTCGTAAGTTTCTTTAACTGACAACTACTTGAAAAAGTAATACAAATGAAAAATATTATTTCTAGCTGCTTGTATAAAGTCTTACGAGTTGTCTGGCAGTCACTGCTACGGACACTTGTATTAGGTTTGTTAAGAGACATATCTATCAACTTTGAAAAGCACGTTTGTACTCTTAAAACCTCACCACTTAATGAATGCAAATTACAAAACGCATCAGCACGTGTCTGGTTTTCTTCACAGACCGTAAGTGATTCTTTTGTTTCTGATCAGCCGTCTTCTCTTTCCCTAACTTCGAAACCAGATGGATTGGACAGTCACCGTCAGAAACAACTGCCTAACATAGAAAGATCAAAGGAATTAGCCGTACGGTTCGGCAAACCGTGTTGAACTGTACAATCTCGCACCCACTTTACTGGCTAGTCAGCAACAGACCAGTCATACCTAGGCCTGCCTTATGTTCATTACTGTTTGCAGTAGTCTAACCAATTTCTTTTAAGAGTTGGTCTCTTTGAGATTCCGTTCTTTGGCAAGGGCGAGAATAAAAGTCAATAACTTCCCATTTCAGAAAGATTTAAAGGACTAGAAAATTTACAGCGATAGCCGTGAATATCTCGAAAATGGCTAAGGAAATTTATTTGTCATAAATATGTGCTTTAACGAGATCTAGGTGCACCTCGTATAGTAAAATTTTGTCTATCTCTTATACGAGGGCTGTTCAATAAAGAAAGTTCACATTTTTTTTGACAACGTACCTTTACTCATCCTCATAATTTTGATGGTCCTCCTCAAAATAGTCTCCCCTGAATGCTATGCACTTGTCCCAGGGTTTCTGCCAGTCTTCAAAGACATGCTGGAAACAATTTTTGAGAGATCCTTCAAAATCGCCTCTGCAGCCTTCACCACTGCCTCTGATGATGGACAATGCCTCCCACGAAGACGTTTATTCAAGTTAGGGAATAGAAAGGAGTCACATGGGGTAAATACGGACTATAGGGAGGGTGAAGGATGCACTTCACGTTGAGTGTTGCAATATTCAGGAACAACAATGCAGTCGCGCATTATTGTAGTGCTTCATGGAAATGTAGTCTGATATGGACTTGCAATGTTTTCAGGACATCCCTATAGTATTGTCCAGTTACTGACGTGTGTGCAGATACAACATGCTGATAAACCATTCCATGAATATCAAAGAATGAGATGACCATAACTTTCCCAGCAGAAGCAACCACTTTTGCTTTTTTGGGGGGTTGGTGATGAAGGAGACTTCCACACAGCTTTGCTCTTTGCTCTCAGGATCAAAATGATGTAGCCAAGTTTCGTCAGCAGTGATTACGTTTGAAAGAAACTCCGTATCTTCCTCTAATATCAACTTTAACTGAATGAAGACCTGCATGTGAATGTCCTTTTGTTCGGGAATCAACAGTCTTGGAAACCATCGCGCACAAACACATCTCACGTGTAATGTTTCTGTCACCAACGTGTGTGTGACTCCCAGTGAAATGTTCAGTATTTCAGAAAGTGATCTTAAGGTAATTCGTCGATCCTGTCTCACAATGGCAGCAGCAGTGTTGATGTTTTCTTCCGTAAGAGTAGTAACTGGAGCACCGGGTCCACCTTCCTTTGAAACTATTGTCTCCCCTCTTTAAACATTTTAAATCATCTTCGAACTGTGCCGTAGGGAAGAAGAGACTCTCTATAGACCTCCTGTAACATTGTATAGGCCTCAACTGAAGATTTGTTAGACGAAAACAGAATTTCAGAACCGCATATTATTCCTCGTGTGTTACCTCCATTGCAGCGGTAGGCGATACTGTACATGTCTGATCTTGCCTGGATCTCACAGGCGGGAACCAGGAGTACCAACAGTGAAAGTATTACGGCATATTTGTTTCACATTAAGCTAAGAGAATATAATAAGATTAATTTTAGTGCAAAAAGTTATGACCATTCTTTGTTGAACAACCCTCCCACGAGGGAGTGTCGTAAAGTTTTAATTATCACCCGGTAGTTTTTATGCTATAGTGTTGACAATTATCTCAGTGTCATCATTGATCCTTCGGGACGCATTGTTGGTAGTTTCAGTGATTTGAGTCCTTTTGTCTTCTTACAGTGAGTGCCAGAATTGACTGAGGTGTAAGGTGGAGAAAAAAAAGGCTCGTAGTGTGATCAAGTTCCTGCATTTGAAGGGCAAAACTGCCAGGGAAATCCATGACGAGATAACGCATCCACTGACCTAACCTCACCGGATTTGTTGTTGTGGCAGTATCTAAAAATAGAGTGTACAAGAATAGGCCATGGACATTTGATGTTCTCAAGGAATCCATTCGAACAGAAATAAGTAAGATTGGCGAGGATACTCTCCGTTAAACTTGAGAGAATATGGTGAGACGAGTGCAAACATGTATAGATGCTGGTGGTGGACACTTCCTACATTTTCTCTGAGATGTAAATAGTGTAATGTAATCTCCCAATTGTTTTTTTTCGAGTGGAGCAAAAATGCATGTTACGCACTTACCCTGGGATTGTAGTGTGGGAATCCTCTGGGGGAATCGAACCGCCATCCCTACCCACTAAAAAACCTCCACCGTTGAGTATTCAGGAGTGGTGCTGTGGTACTGCCGCTGTAGCATCTGCGGATTCAAGGAAGGGATATATTGGCGAGACCGAGGCCAGGTCCAAGGTGAGGAAGGCGGCAGGACGTAAGCATGACCAAGGCCCTGATTACGCCTTTGCTTATTAGGAGTGGGGTATGACTGGATTCTGGGTAATATGTCAGGAAGTAGTGAGCGGTCTTGTTTGGAAGTGAATGTGGAGTTAAGGTTATTGATGAGTGTAGGGCCTCTGCGGCGGTTGGTGTCGACCTCTGGTGTTGGGTCCGTCGAACATTGTTTGGAGGACTGCCCCTTCCTCCTTGACGAGTCTTCTGAGCATGAATGTGTGTGTGTCGCGTTGTTTGATTGAGAATTGATGCTTCTCCTGTATGTCTTCTCGTAATTCTGCAAGCTCTGAGCTGAAATTTGTTTGTGCTCTAGCTTGATGCGCAGATGAGGTCCTGAGCTCTGTAAGTAGTGCTGCAAATTTGTCAGCTTGGCCATTACGACCAGGAACTTTGAATGGAGAACCCGAACGGCCTTCCCTAGGCCCCGAATTTGCTCCCTGAGCAGCTCCTCTCTGGTGGTGTAGTTTGGTGTTGCCGGCTGTTGATGAATTTTGCGAGGCTGGGCACTCAGCTGCCGCTGAGTGGTTGGCGGCGCAGGAACGACAGGCGTTGCCTTCCTGCAGGGATTCAGGGGGCATAGCGCCTG
Source organism: Mantis religiosa (assembly GCA_030765055.1). Classification (NCBI taxonomy): domain Eukaryota; kingdom Metazoa; phylum Arthropoda; class Insecta; order Mantodea; family Mantidae; genus Mantis; species Mantis religiosa. Next base: position 206,948,425 of record CM060951.1, on the reverse strand, counting down.
CCCGGTGAAGTGGCTGTGCCCGCCGCAGGATGTACAGTAGCGGCGACGTCGGCGGAGGTCGTGTTCTGTGCAGACCGAGGTGAGACTGGAAGCACCGCAGTAGTGGCACTTAGGCTCGGCTGCACAGGACTCGGCTGCATGCCCGTAGGCGCAGCAGCGGCGGCATGGAGTTTGACAGTGCTGTCGACTGACTTCAGGGCGCAGCACCCGCCACAATAAGGGCAGTCCGTTAGATAAAGCAGCCTCTAGTTCCGCGTGGCTGGCTAGTTCCACCCCGACGAGTGGTGTCGGACCTCGGGCTGAGGCGATGCTGATGGCCACTACTGCTGCGCTGCAGCAAGGTCCAGAGGCACTCCCGTTACCACTATACTCGTGCGGCGGTGCAGTGGTTGAGGCGGCGTTGGCTGGCTAATGCTGGCGACTGGCCTGCTCCCAGCTGGGTAACAGGGGCGATGCTGATGGCCACTACTGCTGCGCTGCAGCAAGGTCCCGAGGCACTCCCGTTACCACTATACTCGTGCGGCGGTGCAGTGGTTGAGGCGGCGTTGGCTGGCTAGTGCTGGCGACTGGCCTGCTCCCAGCTGGGTAACAGGGGCGATGCTGATGGCCACTACTGCTGCGCTGCAGCAAGGTCCAGAGGCACTCCGGTTACCACTATACTCGTGCGGCGGTGCAGTGGTTGAGGTGGCGTTGGCTGGCTAGTGCTGGCGACTGGCCTGCTCCCAGCTGGGTAACAGGGGCGATGCTGATGGCCACTACTGCTGCGCTGCAGCAAGGTCCAGAGGCACTCCGGTTACCACTATACTCGTGCGGCGGTGCAGTGGTTGAGGCGGCGTTGGCTGGCTAATGCTGGCGACTGGCCTGCTCCCAGCTGGGTAACAGGGGCGGGTTCTGGCTGCGGTGTTGCAGGACGTTCCTCCTCGGCTGGCTGTGCGGTGGCGATGACTTTTTTTGTAGTTTTACGTCCTCCAACCTTATGTCATATCGGACGATGAATGGAATGGGTGAAATGATGCTCAAATGAGCCCAGGGTCCATAGAGCTTAGAGTTACCCGACATTCTTCTTTCAGGATAAGGGAAAACCCCGGAAAAACCTTATCCAGGTAACTCACCTTGACCTAGATTCGAACTCGGGACCTCTTGAACGTGAGGCAGACACGCTACCACCACGCTACCGAGGCGGGCCGGCGGTTTCTTCGTACCTCTCTTGACACGTGGCATGCTGCTGCTCTGAAGGTTCGACGCCGAGTGTGAATCGTGTATAATATCCTCCCAAAGTTGTACGTGTAACCTATTATTTGTTCAAAAGTTATGGCCTATTGAAGTGGTTCAGGTTTACATGGATTGCACCATATAACTGCTGTCGAAAAACACAGTAGTATTTCATTAATGTGACGTGAATATTAATGAGTCTTTATTTCATGTGCAAATTTACATCAGCAATACAACATTACATGTGTTTTACACCTAGTCCCTAGTGGACTGTATTCATTTTGTATAATTACAGTAAACACTGAGCAGTATACAAGTGAGTTAATATGGTTGCTAGCTCACCAGGGGCCAATGTGCTGTCTAGTTTTCTTTAAAGAATCACGAAACCCATGCTGTGCCACATCAGCTAATAAGATTTATCCTTCAGACGAGGAAATGAAGTAATTAGCTCCCGCCATCCATCTGCGCTAGTTCCCACCAGATTGCACTGTTGATTCGTACCGTACCTGTAACGAAATCCCCGCAGAAAGCTTAACAACCTGTGAATAACGTCCGCTCCCATCCATTTAGTTAGTTAAGGCTAACTTAATTTAGAAGCGAGAATTTTCGACATAATTGTTAGGCATTACATCGTTTTCTACCAAGCACTGACAGACATACAGCAACAACCTCTTCCAACAATGTTTGTCTTCTGGATTTTGGAAGTTTCAAAATATTATTGCTTGTGTAATATTGGAATCACCAAACGGGATGGCTCAGGTGGTTTCGTCTATGGCGTGCATTCGCGAGGCCCGGGTTCGACTCCCGTGGCCGACCTACCTGACCCATAGATTTTTTCGGGATTTTCCCCAGGTCGCTAATTCTTTTTTTTTTTAATTTTACGTCCTCCAACGTTAAGTCATATCGGACGATGACTGGAATGGGCGAAATGATGCTCAAATGAGCCCAGGGTCCATAGAGCTTAGAGTTACCCGACATTTAACTTTCAGGATAAGGGAAAACCCCGGTTAAAAACCTCATCCAGGTACCTCACCCTGACAGAGATTCGACCTCGGGACCTCCTGAACGTGAGGCACATACTCTACCACCACGCTACCGAGGAGGGCCGGGGTCGCTAATGAGTAGGTTAATTACATCCCCCGAATTTACTGCGCCTCCGTTTCATCTCGATTATCATTTCACATCATCTCATCTGGTGGTCTCTGTCAGGGTAGAGGTGTCGGCGGGTGTCTCGGCGGTGCATGGCAGGATGATATGCTCTGAGGAAAGCTACTTCCTCCTCCGGTAGGTCGGTTGCCGGTCTCCGCTCCTCTCCATGGCTGAAGATACGACCCCTGTACCCGTATATCGTTCCGCCTTTTTAGAACTCAAGGCGCAATACGGGGATTGCAATTTTATCTATACGGACGGATCTAAGAGCGAAGCTGGAGTCAGATGTGCTTTTGTTTTTAATCGTAGGAGTTTTACCTTTGTTTTACGGCGACAGTGTTCGATTTTTACCGCGGAACCTTTTCGTCTTTACCAGGCGATTTTATATATTGAGCGGCATTCTATGCGTACCTGCGTGATCTACACGGACTCCCTCAGTGCGCTTCAAAGCCTCTTATCGCTGTACCACTACCATCCTCTGGTGCAGCGTATTCAGGATAGAGTTCACTGCCTGGCAGTCTCTGGCACCAGGATTACTTTTGTGTGGACGCCTGGTCATGTGGGGGTACCTGGCAATGAGGCTGCAGACGCCGCGGCTAAATCTGCCATTTCCTCGCCTAGTACCAATTATTCTCTTGTTCCCTATACTGATTTATTTTTATATTTACATCAAGCCCTTACAGTACGTTGGCACGATGAGTGGACGGCTTTGCGTGGGAGCAAGCCTTGGACGGTTAGACCCCTTCCTGTTGCCTGGGCAACCTCTGCCCGAGATTCCAGGAGGAAAGAAGTCATTTTAGCACGCTTACGTATCGGACACTGTCGTTTTAGCCATGGCCACTTGTCGCGGGATCAACTTGCACCAATGTGTGGCCATTGTGACGTACCCCTAATGGTACGTCACATTTTAACTACATGTCGGTTTTTAAGTCCATTACACGCCAGTATGTTGTTGCCAGCCACCCTTTCTGCCATATTGGCAGACAGGGAGCGTGCTGTAGAAGGCATACTTTATTTTATCCAGCAGAGTGGGTTCTGACACCTGCTCTGACCAATTCGAGGCACCTTTTGGTTGCTGATATTTTATTTCACTTTATTTTATCCTTTGCCTTCTGCAGTAACCGACATATGGTTTAGTTTTTAACTTTTTATGGACTTGTCTTGTGTGATTTTACTGTTTTAATGTGTTGGTTTTAACTACGTAGACCTTTTAGCTTTGTAAGGGCGCTGATAACCTTAGCAGTTGTGCGCCCTTATTCCAATTCTACTACTACTACTACTACTACTACTACTACTACTACTACTACTACTACTACTACTACTACTACTACTACTACTACTACTACTACTACTACTACTACTACTACTACTACTACTACTACTACTACTACTACTACTGCTGCTGCTGCTGCTACTACTACTACTACTACTACTACTACTACTACTACTACTACTACTACTACTACTACTACTACTACTACTACTACTCCGCTCCTCTGCTGGGATCATTTCGGGACGGCCAGACAGGGACCTTTGGGACTCAGATCGCCTGCCTGGGACAATTAGGGCTCGGCTGCTGGGCTCGTTGTCCTGGTCTGTCGGGGGAACTCTCTATCCAAGTAAACTGTAGGGACCCTGCTCTCTGTACTGTCGTGGCTCCCTGGATCGGATGCCCTCTGTCTCCTTCACCTCATCCTTCCTCCCGGGGGTGCCCCCACTTGGGGCATAGGAACAATGGGCCCAGCATGGTGGCGTACCTTCCATTCCCAATATTGGTATCGAATTTCTGTGTAGATTGCAGTACTTGCTATCGGTAAGTAGTGGAAGAAATTCTGCTGTTTTTTGCTCTCGTGAGTTTTTAAAAGATAGTGAGCTTCTCAAAAATTAGGCTATACACACGCATTCCAACAAGCAACAGACTGTTTTTAAAATGCTATTTTTTGTATGCAGTAACCTAAAACGTGCATTTCCAGTAAAATCCCGGTGCCAGATTTATGTGGAATGCAATACTAGCTATATAGGAAACAGGCTGGATGGTGCACCACGATAATGTGCGGCCGCATATTCTTAATGTTGCTGCTGAATATCTTGCAAAAATCAACGCCGGATATAGCTCCGTGTGACTTTTATCTATTCCCTAATGATTTTGAAAAGGGACTGGGGAACAGAAGGTTATATAGACAACATGTAGTAGGATTGAAAGAGAGGGATTAGCATGGATGAGAACAGGTGCAATATTTATGAAAGAATTAAGGTGGAGTGAGGTAGGAATATGTGAATTATGTGGGGGGAAGAAAGAGTAGGGCATTATGTAGTAAGATGTGAAGAAGTTGAGAAGTGGAGGAAGGAGGCATGGGAGAAAAAATGGGACAAAGTTGAGGGTAAAATCGTAACAATAAGAATGCTAACAGGAAAGCAACGGAATACGAATAAAAATGTAGGAAGATTTCCTGGTAAACTGAAAGATAAATGGTTGAGGATAGTGAGAAGCAAAAGTTATGAAGGGAGGAAGGAGGTAGGGGCGGAGGAAGGATTTTGTAGGGAAAAGTAAGGGACACAGGTAACCCCTCAGTGAAGCATGAGGCTGTTATGCCAAGCTGGCTGAGGGGTGAAAGAAGACAGTCGCTCAATTCTTGTACATAGGTTAAGGAAGAATAGTATGTAAATAATAAGGTTCTTTGTAATATAATTGTTAATTGTTTACTTATGTACAAATAAAATATCAAATAAAATATCAAATAAATAGAAATTTACCCTAATGTGAAGATACGCCTTCGTGGGAGGCACATTCATCTTCAGAAGTGAAGCTGCGGAATTGATTTTGAAAGAGCTCTCAAAAATGGTTTCCAGTATTTCTTTGCAGACTGGCAGAAATTTTGGGAAAAGTACATCACATCTAAGGGCGATTATTTTGAAAATAATCATCAAAATTATGAGGATGATTAAAGCTATGCTACCAAAAATTATGGTTATTATTTATTGAACAGCCCTCATAAAACCGAAAATTGCCTTAGGAAGAGTGGTAAATGATAGGTATGACTTTAGGGTTTGATTTCCTGACGAAGACATTACTCCTGACGAAGCATTCAGACAATCTGACAGACACATGCGCCGCGTGGTAAACTATGTGCGTCTTGCCACCTTGACAGGGTCGTGACAATATTTGGCAATTACGTACGTGTAGTTTATGAGCCTTGCCAATTAGCTGATAGCGTTTCGGCGAACAAGACGTGACAACGCAGTAATGCGACATATATCTGTGACACGCGACACCCCTAATTACTGATCTCCGTTAGCTCAGGTAACAATTAACTGTGACTATGTTGGTATTTAGTTATCTCTGTATACACAATTTACAGCTGTTGTGGGCTTTATACTTCATGAGTGACTAAGAAACAATAAAGAGGAAGTGAAAAAGTTACATTATTATGTTTATACAGTATTATCACCCATTTAGGGGTACCAGCAACTTATCTATCTTCTCCCCCTTCTTTAAATGCGTGTTAGGCATTCTTTAATTAACTATTCTGTGTACTTTAGGAGATCAAAGCTGATATAAACAAAACAACGTACATTTTGACCGTAGCATAATTTTACTCTTCCCTGGAGAAAGTATACTACTTAGATATAAAAGCTCATGTATTTCTTCTAAACCACAAATTATTGACTACTACGCATAGTTCGGTGTATTTTTTAATTTATTATCCATCGATCATCAGTTATGCTTTACAGATGTTTGTCATAAACATAGAAACAAAACACATTGGAGATGGTAAAAGAAAGGTCGTGCCAGCCGTCGGATGTACTGGTTAACGGGTAGAAGATCAAATTCGTGGTGAAGTTGCTGGTTTCTGACGAACCATGGTATGGTATGAATTACCCTGTTTTGTAGTAGTTGCAGTCGGCGGAGGTTAGTGTTGCTGGTGCCACCCCAGACTGGGGCTGCATAGGTAACATCGGCCGCGCCGTGGCTCAGTGGTTAGACCACTTGGCTCTCATCAAGGCGGCCCGGGTTCGATCCCATTCGACCGCAAAGTGAGATTTGTGATGGACAACACGGCGCTGGGGCGGGTTTTCTCCGGGATCTCTGGTTTCCCCCGCCATCTCATTGCACCGGTGTTCCATCTTCATCTCATGTATCATCAGTGTCATCGCCTGCGGTGCCGTATGTAGTAAAAGCGGGCGTTAAACACTACGCATTTCATTTTTTTTTGCATAGGTAACAATGGAACGGACTAGAGATGTATAAAGAAGAAGGGAGGATTCATAACCAAGTGAGGTGCGCCTGTTGAGTAAAGGGTACAGTTTGGATAACCGGGCAAACGAAAGTGTAACAGACCGACAGGTATGGGCGTTCCAAGTAAGTCGAGTGCTTCCCGTAGGGGAGGGGATCCGTCCCCTTCAGCTGCCGTGGTGCGGGCGCTGCGGACCCTTAGCATCGTGGTACTTCTGATGTTACTACAGGAACCTCGGGCCGAGCATGCTGAGCCCCTCCCGTAGGGGAGTTGTTCGGTTAGGTTGGACTCGAGGGGGCAGTGTGTTCTCGACACCCACGGTACGCAAATGCCGCCCGGAAGGGGTAGAGGGTTGCATCATAAGTCCCGGGTACTAGGCTGCAGAGCTAGTAGAAGGTGTGCTAGATCACTTTCGGCCCCACCGAGGCTTTTCGGTAGTCTTTCCTGCGGGGTTGACGCGCATAAGTGGCGTATCTACTTCCATCCCGTCTTGACGTTGATTTCAGGGGGGGGGGGTGGGCTTTTAGGAAACCAGGTATTGCCCTATGGAAAGAGCCCCGGAGTATCCATCGCTCCAGGGTGGGTAGGAAGCCTGGGTCCTGGTCCTACGGGCCCAGGACTAATGGGAGTAGATTCCTCTGCACTTAACTGTCCAGTAGCACCTCCCTCATGGGAGGGGATCCGTCCCCTTCAGCAGCCGCGGTGCGGGCGCTGCGGATCCTTAGCACTCAGGTAACTCTGACGTTATTAGAGGGACCCCGGGCCGAACTGCCGAGCCACTCAGTCGGGGAGCTGTTCGGATTGGGTTGGGCTTGAGGGGGCAGTGGTTCCCGATACCCATGGGTGATCGGGTACATCTCAGGATAGGGTTGAGGGAAGCCATTAATATTCCCGGGTACTAGCCTGCAGAGCTAGTAGAAGGTGTGCTAGATCGCCAGGCGGCCTCACCGAGGTCATATCGGTAGCCTTCCCCTTTTGGTATTGGCGCGCGTAAGTCGCGTATCCACTTTCATCCCGTCTTGTGTCCTTGGACCAGATGGAGGGGCTTGTTAGTAACCCAGGTCTTGTCCTATGGAAAGCCCTACGGAGGACGCCGGCCACTCTTTGGGGACAGCTCGGATATTCCCTGGTCTACATAGGCTTGGGTCTTGGTCCTACGGGTTCCAGGACTAATGGGAGTAGAACCTCTGGACTCAACAGCTGTCCAGTAGCACCCCAAGATATTTCACTGGCTCACTGGTAGGTGAGCATGAGAGTTGTTCCCCGAGCATCTGTAGTGAAGGAGGATCCCTATAAGGCCGTAAAGAGAAGATCTTAACCTCTGCCTTGTTGGTGTTGAGGGAAATGCGCCAGGTAGAGAACCAGTGAGCTAGTCGATCCAGGGCAGTTTCTAGTTCTTGAATGGCATGAAGGATAGGTGGCGACGTGCATAAAAGGTTCGGCGCAGGTAGATAACACACGGATAGTAAATCACGGAGATAAAGAGGCCGCCTCGGTAGCGTAGATGGTAGCGTGTCTGCCTCACGTTCAAGAGGTCCCGAGTTTGAATCTCGCTCAGGGTGAGTTACCTGGATAAGGTTTTTCCGAGGTTTTTCCCTTATCCTGATAGACGAATGTCAGGTTACTGTAAGCTCCAGGGACCCCAGACTCATTCGAGCATCATTTCACACATATCATTCATCGTCCGACAAAACTTGACTTTGGAGGAAGTAAATTGCAACAACAAAAGAACTTGCAAAAGCAGATAAACGTAGCGATGAGATAAAAGGCATGCCAAAACACATAAAGTTAGAACATTCTAGTAACATCTTGATTGATGGAGAGCTTTCGATTTCTTGATTGTTACAGAAAAGTCTCGAATTATCAATGAGGTATTTAAGGAAGTGACGATTCGCAAAACTCAGTCGTAAACAGGAGAGAAAACAGTTGTAAAGTGTTCCAACGAGAGTTGGTGTTGTAAACATGTAAACAGATCGCTAGTTGTTGTGGTCATCGACCTTGTGGGGCAAGTCGGGGTGTCGGGGGAGTATTGCCGCGCAGTTCAGCTCAATTATTTGGCAGGGGCTTGACTCCTAGGGTTGTCAGCATCGCTAACAAAATTTGAAGAATAATCGATGTCCTCGGCTGCTCTCGGAGTTGTCCTAATATTTATGAATATAGGATTTTTGGCAAGGATCTCTTGGTACAGGGCGTTCTGGGTGGATCAATTAGGGTACTTGGAAAGAAACACAGGTTAATTCTCTTATGACGATCGGTTGTATTTCAATTACTCTCGAAATACATGTTAATTAGGCGAACTCTTGAATGGTAGGTTTCGCGTTTGCGTGGTAGCACTCCCGTGTATATAACACGACTCGTCGGATTAGCACCCAGCTACTAACTAGCTTTAATCGAACGCGTATTCTTTACTTTACTCGTCCGTTCCTTAAAGAACGCGATATCTGACTTCGTGCTACCGCACGACGATCTAGCCCGACCCCCAGCTAGCGACTGAACTTTAGACATCTATTTGTTCCCGGCTAGGCCATATGACACTTCGCTTCCCCCTTCAGCTCATTATTTTTAATTAGTTGGTCGGTAGAAAACATATGGAGTCCCAGTTACGAGAATCTCACTTTAGACCACCTAAATGTCCCCTTCCTGTCAAACTATGTCTGAAACTAAACGCGGGGTGCGAGCCTAAGATTTTATGGTTGCGGTCAGCTGTCCTAGGGGAGAGAAATTTCTTCAGTTCAGAGCTCGTAACAATCTCGACATTTCACACACAAGATATTTGTTTCAGTACACGTAACAAATTACGTGTACATTCAATTACTCAACTCGAGGAAGAGAGTACCGTTTCACTTGGTAGATTGTGGGTGTGTATGTAACGTAATTCTGCTGTAATCTGCAAGTGTATTTCTACGGAAACAAAGAACTTTTAGAATTTCTGCAAATTGGACTTTTAATTCTGTGAGCTCACTGCTACTTGCAGTGGTGCAAGTAGTTCGGTTATAAAACTATACACCAAGTTAATTTTAACTAGCCTAATTTACACAGTGTAGCTTGGAACTGGCAGAAGAAGCAACAATGAAAAAGCAAAACAGTATCATCAGCATGGCGGAACAAGCTAGTTTTGTGAAACATAAGCCTGGAAAACCGTTACGAAGTGCTGAAAGGACAATAATATTGAACGTGTTTAACAAGTTATGCCAGAAACATCCAGAACTTGCTTCGATGAAATGCTCATATTAATATCCGGAGTTTCCAATGTGTCAGTTTCAAGTATTCACAGCGCACGCAATGTTATCCACAATTAGTGAGGTTACAACGCCCTTTAAGCTATACCAATTTCCAGCTCAAATTGCAGGTATACAGATGAATGCAAATAACAATTAATTTATGTGGGTAGTGTGCTGTATGTTATTTATATTTATATAGCAAAATACATTCTGTAATGCATAGTACCTTTTGGTTTTACCGATTAGTGAAAAAGACATGTGCTTCGTCGTAAACAAAATATAAATGGTCTTTCTTAAATGTGGCTTTAATCCATCCCATAACACTGAAAGATATTGGCGAACTACTCTCGCAGGGACAACCACTTTTAGCCCTATATTAAAAAGGTATCTTTCGTTAAATAGTTTAATAGATCGATAGACACACTTCTCTATGTTAAGCCAGCAACTTCTGCATGTGAAGAGTCTCACTGCACTTATGTAACACGTCATCGAGACAAGATTCTCTTAGGTACCTCATTTCATGCTGACACAGGATAACATGCATCTGCATAGGCACTACCACTCACTCAACTGTTCTAACATGCTCACTGTAAACCACTACAGAATTTTTGACACACCAGGTTGAATTATGGATAGCAAAATTGCATTGTTTTATATTAAGGTTAAGGTGCAGACTCAGATTGTGTACTTAGTAGGTATATATTCATCTTAATATTAGAGCAATTTAAACCATTTAAAAGTTTCTAAACTATTTGATATCAGAATTATTTAAAGGCAGGTTTACTACTTTCTAAATAGTAAATAAAGACCTGTAATAACTACTTTTATAAGTTAAACTCACTGCATAATATAAGAAGCAAAGTTTAAGAATTTGTCATGAGAAAACGAAGCACAGTATAAAAATATAAACATTCAGCAACGAGAGAAAATATAAAAGGCTTACATTGTTGTTAAGATCTTTGTACTAAATAAATAAATAAATAAATAAATAAATAAATAAATAAATAAATAAATAAATAAATAAATAAATAAATAAATAAATAAATAAATAAATAAATAAATAAAATCTGAATATTCTACCCCGGCACCTAGACAACTATACCGGGGCATATATCCAAATTTTCTCTTTATTTTTCCATAAAATCCTTACAAATGTTATAATTATACAAATCTCTCAGAAAACTACTCTACAAAAATAAAATGAAATAAAATAACAGAAATAAACACAAAAAAGCAAAAAACAAAAGAAAACAACTATAAAAATTACAAAATCCTTATTTCCTAAATCTATATCTAAATCTACTAATTCTGTAGTCCACCATGGCCTCTGCCATCACTCTCTCCCTCCGCCGCCCATGCAGTCAACTCCATTGTTAGATTATTCAATAATTCTTCCCGTCTTATCCTATTTTGTATTCTAGAACTCCTTCTTGGATCTTGTACTATTCTTCGCCTATTATCAACTCTTTCTCCTTTGAATAATTTTACCTCCCATGCTTTCTTACTTACAAAGTTAGTCAAAACTTGTAATTTATTTACCAATTGTTGATCCCGAATTATGTCATATACGATATATCCTGCTAGCGCATGCCTCTCTTCTTGTTGGTGAATTGCATATCTTCCACAAGGATGTGAATGTGTCATATCAAGTGGCCGATAGATCTAAGCTCTTTGTGGCGTGTGAGTGTGTAGTCAGGCTGTTGCCGAGGTCCAATTCCAGATTAAATTGTAATTTGCGCAAAAATTTAAACGGGTCGCTTTATTTATGTATTAAAGACAAGAAATAAGTATTAGTTTCTTTCCTATCGCCTACTTAATATGTTCCACATATGAATTACACTGTCATAAAAAGCGGCCACGCCGTGGCACAGTGGTTAGACCGCTTGGGTCTCACCAAGTTGGCCCGGGTTCGATCCCAGGGGACCGCAAAGTGAGATTTGGGGTGGACAACACAGCGTTGGGGTGGGTTTTCTCCGGGACCTCCGGTTTTCGCTGCCATCTCATTCCACCGGTGCTCCATCTTCATCTCATGTATCATCAGTGTCACCGCCTGCGGTGCCGTATGTAGTAAAAGCGGGCGTTAAACACTACACATTTCATTTCATTTCATTTCACTGCCATAAAAATCACTTTTTTCACTGTTAAAATAAACATTGATTACAAAGTAAAGTAGCAAAAAATGGGCTAGAAATGTAAAGAATGTAAGAAAGAAAAACGAGGGGGAAGAAAGGGCTAATTAAGTAACAAGGAGACATGGAGGTTAAGAGCTACCAGACAGAGCAGAAGACCAGGGTGTCATGTAAGACAAGGTAGCAACAAGGTAAAGACAAATAAATGGAGCCTAAAGTTGTAAATTAAAACATTTTGCAATATGCACAATAATTCATTCATTCAACTCTATGATTATTTTTTGTTGCCCGCCTCCGTAACGTAGACGGCAGCGTGTCTGCCTCACGTTCAAGAGGTCCCGAGTTCGAATTTCGGTCAGGGTGAGTTACCTTGATACGGCTTTTTACCGGGGTTTTCCCTTATCGTGAAAGACGAATGAGGGTAACTCTAAGCTATATGGACCCTGGGCTCATTTAAGCATCATTTCACACATTCTATTCATCGTCCGATATGACTTAACGTTGGAGGACGTAAATTACATATTTATATGGGAATGGAAGATATATGGAGATTAGAGGAAAGGAATACAAGCGATGTGGATAAATTGGTGAAATGCAGAATAGAAGATATAGAAAGGCAGGAAATATTGGGAAGTCTAGAAAATATGAAATCATTACAATTTTAAAAGCAAATAAAAATAAATTGGGGACGACAAGCATATGTAGATTACTGCAATAGACAAGAGAGAGAAGGGCTAGCTTGGATGAGAACAGGAATAATATTTCTAAGAGGGATAAGATATACGGAAAAGGGAATTTGTGAATTTTGTGGGGGAAAGAAAGCATAGAACAAAGCATAGAACATTATGTAACAGGATGCCAGGAGGTTTTAATGTGGAGAAAAAGGTTTTGGGAGGAAAAATGGAAGAAAGTAGAGAAGAGGATAGTAGCTATAAAAATATTAACGAGAAAGGAGGAAATGAAGGTATGAAGTATTGGTGAGTTCTTGCAGAAAGTAAAAGAAAAATGGACAAGAAATATAAAGAATACAAGAAAGGAAAATGCGGGGAGGAATGGGGCTAGTTAAGTAACAAGGAGGCATGGAGGTTAAGAGCTACCTGGCAGAGCAGAAGACCAGCGTATCATGTAAGTTAAGGTAACAACGAGGCAAAGACAAGTGTAGCCTAAAGTTGTAAATTGTAACATTTTGAATATGCACAGTAATTCATTCATTCATTCATTCATTCATTCATTCATTCATTCATTCATTCATTCATTCACTTCCATAATTATTGTTTATTGCCTGCCTTGGTAGCGTAGAGGGTACCGTGTCTACCTTACGTTCAAGACGTGCCGAGATCGAATCTGGGTCAGGGTGAGTTACCGGGATAAGGCTTTTTACGGGGTTTTCCCTTATCGTGAAAGACGAATGTCGGGTAACTCTAAGCTCTATCGACCATGGACTCATTTAAGCATGATTTCACCCATTCCATTCATCGTCCGGCATGAATTAACGTTGGAGGACATAAATTACACACACACACACACACACACACACACACACACACACACACACACACACACACACACACACACACACACACACACACACACACACACACACACACACACACACACACACATATATATATATGAGCAGAATATAATACGTTTTGCATTTTGCATATTTGAACGTGGACGTACTTATTAATGCCTGGCAAAGTGTGAAAGAGTATTGTAACAGAGTTGTGGAAACGTAGAGTCAGACTGAAAAAATTCAATGCCATAGCCGGGATTTGAACCACGGATCTTCTGGTTTCCGTCCAGCCGCACTACCATTGTGCTACTATGGCCAACGTGCCGATATGACACGTATAACCTAATAGTGGTTTACTATATGAAGCCCGGGCCTTAAAGTACTTACAATATATAAGTCGCCATTAAGGTAGTTGTCTCATGTGTTTATGAGAACTCCTAAGTGGTTTACCGGAAAAAACACGAGTCAGTTGGAGAATTGAATGTCATATCGGCACGTTGGCCATAGTAGCACAATGGTAGTGCGGCTGGACGGAAACCAGAAGATCCGTGGTTCAAATCCCGGCTATGGCATTGAATTTTTCAGTCTGACTCTACGTTTCCACAATTTATCCTACACACGGCCAGTGTGAAAGAATAATTAATTTCCGTAACAGAGTTGCTTATGCAAGCCTATCACACACGTCGAGTCAGTGTATGTACACTCTGCTCAGATGTAATCAGTGACGTATCGGTAGACTGGACTGGACTACGCTGCGGAGGGAATTTGGCACGGAGGTCCTAACTTGGTCTATTGTATCTATGCCCCCAAGTGGGGCACCTCCGGAAGGAAGGATGAGGTGAGAGAAGAGTGTGGTCGTCCCAAGGAGGCACAAAGGTGTAGAAGGCAGGGTTCCAATACTTTACCACTTGGAAGCTCCTGATAGGCCAGTAAACCTAGAGTAACACCCTACTGTGTTCAGGAAGCGGTTCGGAGACCATCTAACCGGAAGAGGAAGTTTTAAGAAGATAAATTTTGCTGACTGCACGTTTCCTTTACAAGGCGTGTGCCTCAGTTGTTTTGTGTTTCCCTTTTTCTCCGTGTGAGCGCGTGAAGGTTGCTTTAGTTCCTCTCTCGGACAGCTCTCCGGGGCTGACGAGACAAGGTAGTCGGGGCTCTCCATTCACAGCGCGCGCACGGTGATTTATAACTGTTTTAGCTCCTGGGTGCAGTTTAAAATCATGTAATAGCAGGTGTTAGAGTGAAGTTACAATGTGTACAAAGTTTAACTTTCGAGGAAGTATAAGTTAAGTGTAATTGTGCAAGTAAGCTGTCAGTGTGAATAAGATATTTATTAAAGCTTTTAAATTATCAAAGTAAGTTGTATAATTGTACCTTAGCCTCCGGGTACAGTTTAATATCATCCTGCCATTCAATCCACCGACACGTTTAACCTAAAAGAGGCCAACCGATGAGAGATGGCGTGAAATGATAATGAAGATGAAGAGGAACGACAGGAAATTTGGGGCCCGCCTCGGTTGCGTGGATGGTAGCGCGTCTATCTCAAGTTGAAGATGTCTGGAGTTCGAATCTCGGTCGGGTGAGTTACCTGGATAAGGATTTTTCCAGGGTTTTCCTTTAACCTTCAAGACGAATGTCGGGTAACTATAAGTTCCATGGACCCTGGACTCATTTGAGCATCAGTTCACCCAATTCATTCACCGTCCGATATGAGTTAACGTTGGAGGACGTAAAATTAAAAAAAAATTCTGAGGATGTAATGAATATACCCAATATTTGCCTGGCGAACCTGGAAGATCTCCGAAAATCCCATAGGTAAGGTAGATCGGCCACGGGAATCACACCCGTCCCTCCGTAAGGCACGAGAAATCTTGTATTACGTGAATGAATATTGCGACAGGACGGCTACAATGGAATTTTCATTAAATACCATTAAGAAAAAGCACACACCTCCTAGTCACTTATCGTTATATTTGGCTGTTATAGTAAACTAGATAACAAGCGAATGCAGCGCTTGTCAGCACCTCAATGCCCTGCCATGTAATAATACCATTTAAAGTGGACAGTAATGTTGTGTAGCATTAAACGATATAATACCTTGACAAAAAACGTCTCTTTGTTGCTGAAGCATATCTCTGGTTCAACAAGAAACAAAATGGACATATAATGACGTTCAGCTGTAGTAGATACGTGGATAGTTTTCCCTCTTAGTGATAACTATATCGAAGTAAAGGTTTCAAAACGAGAAAGTTTTATACCGTAAACAGATTTTGCCCCCAGGTGATGTGCATTTATCTCTTGGCATCAAAGCGAAGACAGGATCCATTAATTTTAAGATTTTCCAAAGCCCTCAAAGAAGGATAAGACCAGAGTTGTGATAAATTGAGTGTTTTCCTATCAATAAAATCGTGTAAAATAAATATTATGGTCTCGTACAACTTAGCTTATATCATCAGCATCGATCTTTAAAATGACAGCAGATTCATTAGGGGATAAAATCTTGAGTTACAGTTACCAACCTTCTCTATTCATTACTTAACAAACTATGCTTACAAAATAATTAAGGGTTGGGCACTCGATGAAACTAGGAGGAAAATAGTGATAAATTTATTCGATAAAATAATGGAAGAAAAGAAAATTCCTAGGAAATGGAGGACAAATACGGTATTGCCTATTTACAGGGAAAGGGAGATAAAAATAACCCAGCTAACTACAGAGGGATTAGTTTATTGTCTATTCTAGGGGAGATTTTCACTGGAATTCTAGCAAATAGGTTGCAAAATTGGGTTGAGAAGGAGAATAAACTATCGGAGTTCCAAGCAGGTTTTAGACCGGGCAGGAGAACATCGGACAACATTTTTATTATTAAGACAATTGTACACAAATATCTGAGCAACAAAAGGGGAAGGGTATATATGATATTTATTTTTCTAGAAAGGCATTTGATTCTATTAATAGAGATGCATTGTGGATAAAATTAAGCAGTAAGGGAATAAGTCATGCATTTATAGAAGTAATTAAGATGATATACCAAGAGAATGAGTAGTGTATAAAACTACCAGGCAACTAAGTAACTAAATCTATAACGAGTAAGGCAGGAGTAAGGCAAGGATGTAAACTTAGTCCAGTATTATTTAATCTTTATATCGATGGAATTTTAGATGAGATATCAAGTTGTTGGGTACATTCACCAGTTATTAATAATAAAGAAATACCGGGGCTACTGTTTGCAGATGACCTAGTAGTTGGGTCCATTTCAAGTGGAGGGCTGAGAAGAGCAATCGAGGCAGTCAATTCTTATTGCAATAAATGGGGTTTGAAAGTGAATGAAAACAAAACAAAGATTATGGTCTTCAATAAGGATACAGGTTGCGTACGGATGAGAAATGGGAGGTTAATAGAACAGAAATAGAGGTAGTAAGGAGATTTGATTATTTGTGTACAAGGTTGAGTTCAGATGGCAGCTGGAAAGAACAAAAAAAGATGTCTGTGGCAAAAGGTAAAATGGCCGTGAGAGTGATAAGATCATGCTACAGTAAACTGCCAGATATAAATGTCAAATGGTTGGAGAGTCTTTATACGGCAGTGGTAGAAAATAGAATGTTACATGGATCAGAGGTTTGGGGAATAGATGAAGCTTGGAGAGAGACTGATAGAGTGCATACACCCTTTTGTAAATATATATTGGGATTACCGATAGCATCACCTAATGGGGCAGCACAATTGGAACTAGGCAGGCATTCTACTAAAATTAAAATCTTGTCAAGGGCAATGAAATGTTTATACAGAATCACTAACTTGGAAGATGGCAATATAATTAAAGAATGTTTTCATATTCAAAAGAGAAGTATCTGGGGTGTGTTTTGGGCACATAAAATGTATGACTTGTTGAAGCAGATAGGTATGGGTCATTCTTGGCTAAATGCAGAGTATGGGTATAGACACTTCTGGAAAAAAGTTAAGCTAAGATTAGAAGGTATTGACAGACAAGACATTTTTGCCAATACAAGTGACAAAAGCTCACAGAGATTATATAGAGAAATAAAAACAACCTGGGGGAGGGAAGGATATATAGATATATGTAGTAAGTTAGGGCGAGAAGGTTTTGCTTGGGCGAGAACAAGAGTGAGAAACTTGAAAGGTATAGGTCAAGAGAGGGAGCTAGATAAATGTCCATTGTGTGGTGAAGAGAATGCAGATTTCCATTGTATATTAAATTGTAGTCAAACAAAGATATGGAGAGAGCAGGCTTGGCTACGTAAATGGGACAATTTGGGGGATGAAGTAGTAATTAGAAAAATGTTGTCAGTAAAAGGAGAAAAGAACAGGAGAAATATAGGGAATTATTTAGGGAAAGTTAAAGAGAGATGGCTAAGAACAATTAAGAGAAAAATGTAGAGTGGAATAGGTGATATGGCAGAAAGTGTAAAAAGGAGCAGAGGGCCTCCAATACACAAAAACCTAGGGTTAGGTGTATGGGGACCGAATTATTATTCAATGGCAAGCAACATGATAACATGATAGGATTTTCAGGATTTAGTAATATATGGCATATTTCAGAATGGATTTTATAATTGTAATCTTGATTTTGTATTTCCATTTGTTGATGTAAAAGGAAATAAATTATTACTATTACAAAATAATTACGTGAGATGGAGGTAGTTGCAGTAACGCAACAAATATTACACAAATGTAATATTTGTAACAGTAACTTCGCTTATCTTGAAAAAAAGGATGTCAAATTTTCTTAATTGCTGAGATCGATTTCGTCAACTCTTGTTTACATGTTCATCACGAACAACTGCGTCGTCAACGATACCATCAATAGAGGTTACTATGACATGATATTTATTTATTTGTATAGTTTCCATTATAATTTAGTGCAATATGCATTACACATTCTGTAGAAATAAATAAAATTGCTGACCCTAAGATTTACTTGCTGACTCAGGTACCCTGGCTAAAAGCCTTTGGTTTTCCTGAGTAGCTTGGTGACCTTCGCTTCTTTTACCTTAATCCACTTTTCTCTAAACTTTTATAAGAATTCTCCTATATATCTATTTTTCTTTCCTCCCATCCCCGTTAACATGCCTAACGACACTACCTCTTTGCTCACACTGTCCCATTACTTATCCCATATTTTTCTCCTGCAATTTATTAGCTCCTTACATTCTATCAGGTAATGAACAGTCCTCTCTTCATCTCTGCAAAATTCACATATCGCTACCTCATTACTTCTCAACCCTTTTAGATATATTATTGCTACTCTCATCCATGCTATGTCTTCTCTTCCAGTTTTGTCACATTGATCTATATATTTTTCCCTACCCCATTCTGTCTTTAATTGCTTAAAAAATTTCAAAGATTTCTTTTCTTCTATACTTTCTCATATCTCCTGCCTATCTATGTCTTGTACTCTGTTTCTCACCTCCTCCCAAAAACCGCTATGATTTGACTCCTCTGTTCCCCATAAATCTCCCATACCTATCTTCGATATCATTCTTCGTTTCTGCCAGTACTACCAAAATCTGAAATCGAAACAAATTTAAAAACAACAAACTGTCGGTATTTCAAAATTCATCACGCGATGTTTATTTTTTCAAAATAAATATATTTTCCCAAACCATTATCGGGACATTTAATTATTTTAATAATTTAACTTCTGGATTTATTTCATGGTTAAATGACCAAAAATGATCTGCCACGCCCGATTTATCAGTTTGTTTATACCTAAGGTTACGAAAACGTTCTTTCGTTCTGGTTTCCAAATTACGTTGTCTTTCCAATATGAGCTTTATCAAAATTTAAACAATTAAATTGATAAATACCACATTTTTTATAATTAGGAGTTTTATCTTTTTTAGAGAAATGTAGTAAATTTTAATACTGTATTTATTTTGAGGCATGATTTTTAAGTCAGTACCGTTTTAGATTTAAAAAAAAGACGTGCATTGATATCGCAATAATTTTATTTTCACATGAAAGCCTGTACCTTAATCTACTTTTCTACATAATTTCCGTGAATATTGAGGCACTTGTCATAACGTAGCACCAGTTTTTGAATACCCTCCTCATAAAATTCTGCCGCCTGACGTGTTAACCACTGTATCACAACTGTTTTGACTTCGTTATCGTCTTGAAGACGCTGACCGTCAAATGTTTCTTCAAGTGCAGGAACAAATGGTAGTCACTGGGCGCCAGATTAGGGCTGTATGGAGGATGATCTAGAGTTTCCCATTGAAAATATTTGATGAGATCTTTGGTCCGATTAGCCACATGTGGACGGGCATTGTCATGCAGCAAAACGATACCCTTACTCAACTTGTCACGTCTTTTGTTCTGGATTGCACGGCGCAGATTCTACAATGTCTCACAATAAGACGCTGCATTGATTGCCTCATTACGAGGCAGAAACTCCACTAGTAATACTCCTTTTCTGTCCTTAAAACTGTGCACATGATTTTCCGGGCAGAAATTGTTTGCTTAAACTTCACTTTTGTGGGTGATGATGAATGTCACTATTCCATGGATTGTTGTTTCCAATCTGTTGTAACGTAGGCCACCCATGTTTGGTCACCAGTAACAATTTGGTCTAAAAAATCTTCACCTTCATTTTGGTACCGCTCAAGGAAAGTCAATGCACTGCCTAAACGTTGAGTTTTGTGCAAATCCGTCAACATTTTCGGAACCCAACGTGAACACAATTTCCGGTACTTCAAGTTCTCGGTCACAATGCGATGCAAAAAAATACCAGAATATTGAGGAAAATAGTCGCCCAATGATGACATTGTGAAGCGTCTGTTTTGTCTCGCCTTTTCGTCCACTTTCTGCAGCAAATCTTCAGTAACGACCGAAGGATGCCCACTCTGTTCTTCATCATGCACATTTGTGCGGCCATCTTTAAATGCTCTCACCCATTTCCTTACCATTCCATCACTCATAATGTTTTGTCCGTAAACTTCACAGATCTCACGATGAATATCGATCGGTTTTACCCTTTAGCAGTAAGAAATCGTATAACAGCCCGTACTCCACAATCGGCTGGACTCGCGATTGTCGGAGACATCTTAAACACTCAGTAACCAACGTATACAATGAAGAATCAGACTGTGATGGCGTCAGTGCGTAGATAAGAGATGTCGGGAACCAGCGTGCATGCGCGGAACGCCGACCGTAGCGCTGCGGCGGCGGAATCGCAAAACGGTACTGACTTAAAAAACATGCCTTGTATGTGTGTATTCACACCCAGGGTGTTTGGAAACGACACGGAACGAATATATAGAAGTAGTTGCTCAGCTTAGATATGTCACATAGGTATAGATAGCTTTTACCTCCGATAGGGTTGCATAAAAACGCTCCAGAATAACTGATTACATAACACCATCTACCAAGATCAATGTCAACACAAACAGCGTTCTGATTACATCAGCTCTCGTTACAACACTATACAGTTGCTTACTCCTTACGACTGTTTACTACAGTTCGCGACTGAATCTTGGCGGGTCGTCGCTTTACAGTAATGGACATAAGATAATTTATTTAGACGAAACCTCGTACGATATCTATGACGTATCGATAAAGATGGCAACCTTGCAGAACGGTCTGGAAGAAGGAGGGCCTGTGTTGTTAAAGGATTATAAGGGTTCGTCAAAGGCAGCGGCCGACGTGCACACGCGTTAAATAAACAGACTTTACCCAGCATTCGCCCGGCAACCCGACAAAACCCTCGAAAAAATGGGTGAGGTAGACCGACGACGGAATCGAACACTGACCTCTCGAATGCGTACCACAGACGAAACTGCCTGAGCCATCCTGCTCGGTTACGCAGTAGAAAAGCTAATCATTATTGTATTTTCATTTTTTATGCCTATACCTGAGATAATATATCGTTCAGAAGATTTGGAAACATTTCGGTGCAGAGTAAGGTTCTGGAATAAAGGAATCCAAATGAAATTGGCAAAACTCTGTTTCAATTTATAAATATCTGTTATAAAGTTAAGGTTTAAATTTGTTAAATTTAGCCAACGATTTGGACACCATATGTAGTTTGGGTACCCATGAGACTGGACCTATTACTTTGCATGCTAGATAGTGTTGAAACAAAGCTTTAATTGCATTAATTTGTCAATTGTGAAGCTAAATTGATAAAGCTGCACATGTTACATTTATCCCGATACTCCCTTTAGAATTTCAATGAAGTTCACATGTTTGATTCAACAATTGCGCAAAAATAAATAAATAGCTGCAATCGCTGTGCAATTGTTTGTTGTTATCTGTAATTGTTTAGAACAACGAGCGCCGAAAAATCGAGTTTCACCTTTGAAAAGCAGCTGCATAAAATGGCTTTGTGAACGTTAATAACATCTGTGCTCTAGGCCACCCGCCCCTCTGCCCCCCCCCCCCCCCCAAAATTCATTGCATGAAAAGGTCAGATCCGCTGATTTATCGAGCTCGAACGGCACTTTTTGTCAGCTAAATTGTGTTTTCTCACGAAATTGGAATGCTCACGAGTTTTCTCTGCGTTGACGTCAGAAATGTATGCATGTCTTTTGAGAGCCAGGATACACTTTAATGGCCTCAGTCAGTTATAAATTCCCTTTGTCCTTGTTAGTATCATCAACGACAAATATACTACTGCTCTTAAGTGAAACAGAAATTATAGAACAGTCCCTCCTAGTAGTCCGTTAGCTGAAACACTTAACGACAGACACAATGTTCCTTGGCTGGTAAAACCCGGGCTTCACAATAAAAAAAAATATATCTTTCTTTATTTCTCAACATAATCTCAAGTAAAGCTAATACATATGTTATATCGGTGTTCTAATTCAATGAACTCATCTCTGTAGAGCGATTTATCATGCTCTGCATCAATGACCTCCTCGTTGCTAGGAAATCTTCGTCCTCGAAGAAACTTTTTGAGGTTCGGGAACTGGAGGTAGTCACTGGGGGCTAGATTGGTGAATAGGGTGGATGTTCAAGTAATTCAAACTTCAAAATAAGACCTGCAGCTTTCCTGGCGACGACAAAGGTCACTTTATTCTCGGGCAACAAGCCAGGTGAAAAGACGATTGATTTACGAATTCTCGCCAAATACATCAGGACCATACACAAGCCACCTTCGAAGATTAAACATCTGTTTGAGACCAGTGAAAGACAAACTGGACTTCCAAGTTCCGGAGGCCGCGCCGTGGCTCAGTGGTTAGACCGCTTGGCTCTCACCAAGGCGGCCCGGGTTGGATCCCAGGCGACCGCAAAGTTAGATTTGTGGTGGACAACACGGTGCTGGGGCGGGTTTTCTCCGGGACCTCCGGTTTCTCCCGCCATCTCATTCCACCGGTGCTCTATCTTCATCTCATATATCATCAGTGTCATCGCCTGCGGTGCAGTATGTAGTAAAAGTGGACGTTAAACACTACACATTTCATTTTTTTCCAAGTTCCGGGAGTGTACCGCATTCCCTGTGAATGTGGGACACCGTATATAGGACAAACCGGAAGGACCATCGCTACCAGAATAATCGAACATGAACGGAGCATTCGTTTAATGCAACCTGAAAAGTCTGGGCTGGCAGAGCATTGTTTTGATAACGACCATAGAGCACCTTTGGGGAGACGACAATATGCAACAGCCCGCCTTGGTAGCGTGGTGGTAGCGTGTCTGCCTCACGTTCAAGAAGTCCCGAGTTCGAATCTCGGTCAGGTTGAGCTACCTGGTTAAGGTTTTTTCCGGGGTTTCCCTTATCCTCATTGACAAATATCGGGTAACTCTGAGCTCAATGGACCCCGGACTCATTTGAGCATCATTTCACCCAATTCATTCATCGACCGATATGACTTAACGTTGGAGGACGTAAATTACAAAAAAAAAAAAAAAAAAACAAAAAAAAAAAACAATATGCAACAGTTACTGGGAGGGGAGAATTAAGGAAGCTTTGGCTATTTCCTCTGAAAGGAGCACGCTTAATCTTGATGCTGCATTTCAGTTCAGCTCCTCTTGAAAACCGGCCTTAAAATGGAAATCCGTCGACTTAAGAAGCAAAGATCAATACAGCTTGATAATCAAGTTAAGGAATTACGTTACTTTAACACAATTTTCTATACTCACGCCATCTCCTGACCTGGCATTTAATTTACTGAAAACAGTCTTTTGTTCAGTAATGCGAATTTTGATAGTGTTTTGTCTTTGTTTATAGTTGTGTTATATCCAGTACTTCATTTGAGGTTATAACATTTTATAAATATCCTGATGATGGGAGAGATGTACACTCCCGAAACGTTGACATCTAATCATCTTTTAGCCTGACTGGCTTCCCGAGAAGAAAGTGAGCAAATTCAAACTTCATTTCGCACATATTCCCCATTGCTATGACAACGATGGACCGGAGCATTGTCGTGAGTAAACAAATATTTTTGATTTCCCAAACTATCATTTTTATTTTCAACTCATCACTTAAATATTGCAGTAAGCTTGCTTAGTCTACAGTGATACCTTTACACTTTTCCAAGTAATAAATAAAAGTAATTCCTCGCGCATCCCAGAAAACACTCGCCATAACCTTGTTAGCTGACGAAATTGACTAGTCTATTTTTGGAGTTGATTCAGCTGGCACAATCCACTGTTTTGACTGTGATATACTTTCTGGAATGGGTAAAGTCATGGAGTTATTTTAATCGATTATCTTCAAAAAGGAAAAACCATTACAGGACCATACTACGCATCACTATTTGACAAGCTAAAGGCAGAACTTGATGAAAAACATCCACATTTGCAGAAAAAGAAAATTCTGTTTCACACCTCAGTGTTTGCAATGGCGAAAATCCACGAATTACAGTTTGAACTGCTTGACCAACCGCCTTACTCATCAGAACTAGCCCCAAGCAACTTCCATTTATTCCCTTATCTGAAAGTTGAGCTCGGAGGACAGGGATTTTCGTCAAATGAAGAGACAATCACCTTCGTGAACAGTTATTTTGCATTGTAAAACGCCGAGTACTATTTGGACTGGTTACAGAGATGGGAGCTTCGCTGGGAGAAGTGTGTAGAGTTACAAGGAGAGTATGTTGAAAAACGCCGAGTACTATTTGGACGGGTTACAGAGATGGGAGTATCACTGGGAGGTGTGTAGAGTCACAAGGAGACTGTGTTGAAAAACGCCGAGTACTATTTGGACGGGTTACAGAGATGGGAGTATCACTGGGAGGTGTGTAGAGTCACAAGGAGACTGTGTTGAAAAACGCCGAGTACTATTTGGACGGGTTACAGAGATGAGAGCATCGCTGGGAGAAGTGTGTAGAGTTACAAGGAGACTATGTTGAAAAACGACGAGTACTATTTGGACGGGTTACAGAGATGAGAGCATCGCTGGGAGAAGTGTGTAGAGTTACAAGGAGAGTATGTTGAAAAACGCCGAGTACTATTTGGACTGGTTACAGAGATGGGAGCTTCGCTGGGAGAAGTGTGTAGAGTTACAAGGAGAGTATGTTGAAAAACGCCGAGTACTATTTGGACGGGTTACAGAGATGGGAGTATCACTGGGAGGTGTGTAGAGTCACAAGGAGACTGTGTTGAAAAACGCCGAGTACTATTTGGACGGGTTACAGAGATGGGTGTATCACTGGGAGGTGTGTAGAGTCACAAGGAGACTGTGTTGAAAAACGCCGAGTACTATTTGGACGGGTTACAGAGATGAGAGCATCGCTGGGAGAAGTGTGTAGAGTTACAAGGAGACTATGTTGAAAAACGACGAGTACTATTTGGACGGGTTACAGAGATGAGAGCATCGCTGGGAGAAGTGTGTAGAGTTACAAGGAGACTATGTTGAAAAACGCCGAGTACTATTTGGACGGGTTACAGAGATGGGAACATCGCTGAGAGAAGTGTGTAGAGTTACAAGGAGACTATGTTGAAAAACGCCGAGTACTATTTGGACGGGTTACAGAGATGGGAGCATAGCTGGGAGAAGTGTGTAGAGTTACAAGGAGACTATGTTGAAAAACGCCGAGTACTATTTGGACGGGTTACAGAGATGGGAGCATAGCTGGGAGAAGTGTGTAGAGTTACAAGGAGACTATGTTGAAAAACGCCGAGTACTATTTGGACGGGTTACAGAGATGAGAGCATCGCTGGGAGAAGTGTGTAGAGTTACAAGGAGACTATGTTGAAAAACGACGAGTACTATTTGGACGGGTTACAGAGATGGGAGTATTGCTGGGAGAAGTGTGTAGAGTTACAAGGAGACTGTGTTGAAAAACGTCGAGTACTATTTGGACGGGTTACAGAGATGAGAGCATCGCTGGGAGAAGTATGTAGAGTTACAAGGAGACTATGTTGAAAAACGCCGAGTACTATTTGGACGGGTTACAGAGATGGGAGCATCGCTGGGAGAAGTGTGTAGAGTTACAAGGAGACTATGTTGAAAAACGCCGAGTACTATTTGGACGTGTTACAGAGATGGGAGCATCGCTAGGAGAAATGTGTAGAGTTACAAGGAGACTATGATGAAAAACGCCGAGTACTATTTGGACGGGTTACAGAGTTGGGAGCATCGCTAGGAGAAGTGTGCAGAGTTACAAGGAGACTATGTTGAAAAACACCGAGTACTATTTGGACGGGTTACACAGTTGGGAGCATCGCTGGGAGAAGTGTGTAGAGTTACAAGGAGACTATGTAGAAAAACGCCGAGTACTATTTGGACGGGTTACAGAGATGGGGGCATCTATGGGAGAAGTGTGTAGAGTAACAAGGAGACTATGTTGAAAAACGTCGAGTACTATTTGGTCGGGTTACAGAGATGAGAGCATCAATGGGAGAAGTGTGTAGAGTTACAAGGAGACTATGTTGAAAAACGCCGAGTACTATTTGGACGGGTTACAGAGATGAGAGCATCGCTGAGAGAAGTGTGTAGAGTTACAAGGAGTCTATGTTGAAAAACGTCGAGTACTATTTGGACGGGTAACAGAGATGGGAGCATCGCTGGGAGAAGTGTGTAGAGACTATGTTGAAAAACGCCGAGTACTATTTGGACGGGTTACAGAGATGGGGGCATCTATGGGAGAAGTGTGTAGGGTTACAAGGCGACTATGTTGAAAAACGCCGAGTACTATTTGGACGGGTTACAGAGATGGGAGCATCTATGGGAGAAGTGTGTAGAGTAACAAGGAGACTATGTTGAAAAACGCCGAGTACTACTTGGACGGGTTACAGAGATGAGAGCATCTATGGGAGAAGTGTGTAGAGTTACAAGGAGACTATGTTGAAAAACGTCGAGTACTATTTGGACGGGTAACAGAGATGGGAGCATCGCTGGGAGAAGTGTGTAGAGACTATGTTGATAAACGCCGAGTACTATTTGGACGGGTTACAGAGATGGGGGCATCTATGGGAGAAGTGTGTAGGGTTACAAGGCGACTATGTTGAAAAACGCCGAGTACTATTTGGACGGGTTACAGAGATGGGAGCATCTATGGGAGAAGTGTGTAGAGTAACAAGGAGACTATGTTGAAAAACGCCGAGTACTATTTGGACGGGTTACAGAGATGGGGGCATCTATGGGAGAAGTGTGTAGGGTTACAAGGCGACTATGTTGAAAAACGCCGAGTACTATTTGGACGGGTTACAGAGATGGGAGCATCTATGGGAGAAGTGTGTAGAGTTACAAGGAGACTATGTTGAAAAACGCCGAGTACTATTTGGACGGGTTACAGAGATGGGGGCATCTATGGGAGAAGTGTGTAGGGTTACAAGGCGACTATGTTGAAAAACGCCGAGTACTATTTGGACGGGTTACAGAGATGGGAGCATCTATGGGAGAAGTGTGTAGAGTAACAAGGAGACTATGTTGAAAAACGCCGAGTACTATTTGGACGGGTTACAGAGATGGGAGCATCAATGGGAGAAGTGTTTAGGGTTACAAGGCGACTATGTTGAAAAACGCCGAGTACTATTTGGACGGGTTACAGAGATGGGGGCATCTATGGGAGAAGTGTGTAGAGTAACAAGGAGGCTATGTTGAAATACGTCGAGTACTATTTGGACGGGTTACAGAGATGAGAGCATCTATGGGAGAAGTGTGTAGAGTTACAAGGAGACTATGTTGAAAAACGCCGAGTACTATTTGGACGTGTTACAGAGATGGGAGCATCGCTGGGAGAAGTGTGTAGAGTTACAAGGAGACTATGTTGAAGAACGCCGAGTACTATTTGGACGGGTTACAGAAATGGGAGCATCGCTGGGAGAAGTGTGTATAGTTACAAGGAGATTATGTTGAAAAACGCCGAGTACTATTTGGACGGGTTACAGAGATGGGAGCATCGCTGGGAGAAGTGTGTAAAGTTACAAGGAGACTATGTTGAAGAACGCCGAGTACTATTTGGACGTGTTACAGAGATGGGAACATTGCTGGGAGAAGTGTGTAGAGTTACAAGGAGAGTATGTTAAAAAATTGTGTGTGCTTAAGAGCACACCATAGAAGTGAAAAATTAAAAGCTATTAATCATAAATTATTCTTAATTTTTTTTAAAAAATTAATATTGGTGGTCGTTGTTGTGCAAAGAGGCCAGTTGCGAGCTAAACATTTCATGCCTTACACAAAATGTGCTCTGAAACAGCTGAATGACGACGGACTTGCGACCGTGCGAAGAACATATAGGCTGTATAAAGGAAGTAAAATCAAATCACATAATATACTTTTTACATGTATTTTATTTTTATATTAAAATACATTCTGTTTCACAATCTTTTCCGTTTCCTATAACATAAAATATGTATAAATTCGTATATAATAAGACGTTAATTAGTATACGGGCCGTCCTTACAAATGTCGGTTTTCCCGCTGTCAACATGGTCGAAGATTATTTTCGTCCGTTAGTGTTAGGGCTGCGACATCGACATCGGTGAAACATCGATGTTTACCGGAAAACATCGTATGTTTTTCAGATTGATGTATTGAGGTCGATATTTTTATAACATCAATGTTTTTGTTCTATATTACATCTTCAAATTTCTATTTTCCAAACTAAATAATATATATATCTAAATCTTTTTTCTATAAAAATCAAATTTATATATCAAATCCTTTGACCCTCGATCGGTCTTTCAGTTTGTGGAAAGACATAACCTATAAGTTGTAAATGAAAATAAACACCAAACGTCATTTTAATACGTGATAATGTTATTATTTACGTGTTATTACTTTTAATTTATTGATGTTTTACGTTTTACTACTCACAACAAGGAGAAACTGTCAGTAAAAATTACCAGTTCTTAAATGAAAAATCTCTTTCACGAATTCTTAACACTTTTATTTCCAATTAGCACACTCGTTTTATTTTTCGTTATTATGGTTTTAATTATTCAAATACCGAACTTCGGTGATATTATCTGTTGCTTTTGACCATTATTATTATTGTTTAAAGTGGAATTTGACAGAGTGCGACAGAAAATTTACGTGTGTAGCAGTATGGACAGCATAAGACTGAAATAGCGAATGTGTGTGGGGGGAGGTTGGTTAAGATCGAGCCGACTCGAGACGTCTTCATCCGAATGAGCGTCAGATCAGTTTAATTCACTACCCACAAAAGGTACTAAATGCGCCTAAAGAGGTTTTCACTTCAGAAGAATTTCTGAGAAAACGTCTTGCATCCTTATTGGGTCGAAAACTTTTTAGACCATCCGCTTATTATATATATAAGAGGGCTGTTCAATAAAGAGTGATCATAATTTTTTCCGGCCATCATTTTTCGTACTAAAATTCAATGTTATTATATTCTCTTAGCTTAACGTGAAACAAACACGCCGTAGTAGTTTCATTGTTGTTACTCCTGGTTCCCTCCTGTGAGAACCACGCAAGTTCAGAAATATTCAGTATCACCTACCGCTGTAATGGTGGTAGCACACGAGGAACAATATGCGGCTTTGAAATTCTGCTTTGGTCTCAAAAGATCTTCAGTTGAGGCCTATACAATGTTACAGGGGACTTATGGAGAGTCTGTTCTTCCCTACAGCACAGCTCGAAGGTGGTTTAAAATGTTTAAACAGGGGAGACAGTCAATTTCAGAGGAAGGTGGACCCGGTGCTCCAGTTACTGCGTTTACAGAATTAAACATCAACACTGCTGCTGCCATTGTGAGAGAGGATCGACGAATTATCTTAAGACGATTTTCTGAAATGCTGAACATTTCATTGGGTGCCACCCACACGTTGGTGACAGAAACATTATGCATGAGACGTGTTTGTGCGCGATGACTGTTTATTCCCGAACAAAATGACATTCGCATGCACATCTGCATGCAGTTAAAGTTGATGTTAGAGGAAGATCCGGAGTTTCATTTAAACGTAATCACTGCTGATGAAACTTGGCTACATCATTTTGATCTTGAGAGCAAACAGCAAAGCCCAGTGTGGAAATATCCTTCATCACCAGGCCACGTCGTGGCTCAGTGGTTAGACCGCTTGGCTCTCACAAAGGCGGCCCGGGTTCGATCCCAGGCGACCGCAAAGTGAGATTTGTGGTGGACAACACGGCGTTGGGGCGGGTTTTCTCCGGGACCTCCGGTTTCCCCCGCCATCTCATTCCACCGGTGCTCCATCTTCATCTCATGTATCATCAGTGTCACCGCCTGCGTTGCCGCATGTAGTAAAAGCGGGCGTTAAACGCTACACTACACACCTTCATCACCAACCCTCAAAAAGCAAAAGTGCTTGCTTCTGCTGGGAGAGTTATAGTCATCTCATTCTTTGATTTTCATGGAATGATTTATCAGCATGTTGTACCTGTACACACTATCAGTAACTGGACAATACTACAGGGATGTCCCGAAAACATTGCAAGTCTATATTAGGTGCAAAAGACCATATTTCCGTGAAGCAGGCTGGATGCTGTACCACGATAATGCGCGGCCGCAAATTGCCAATGTTGTTGCGTGAAGTGCATCCCTCACCATCCCTATAGTTCGGATTTAACCCTACGTGACTTTTGGTATTCCCTAACTTGAAGAAATGTCTTCGTGGGAGACATTATCTTATCCATCATCAGAAGCAGTGGTGAAGGCTGCGGAGGCGATTTTGAAGAATCTCTCAAAAAATGGTTTCCTGCATGTCTTTGAAGACTGGCAGAAACCCTGGGACAAGTGCATCGCATTCAGGGGAGACTATTTTGAGAAGGGCCATGGAAATTATGAGGATGAGTAAAGGTACGTTGTCAAAAAAAGTGATCATTCTTTACTGAACAACCCTCACACACACACACACACACACACACACACACACACACACACACACACACACACACACACACTCACACACATGCATATACTTTATAGCGAGCATACGAGCCCTAATGACCTGGTGGTCAACGGCTCCTTAAACCCTAAGCACTCACTCACTGAGCATAACGTGATCAACACGAAAATATATAAAATGTGAATTATAGGTAGGTAAACGCTCTCTAGAGCTTCTGTGAACAGAAAAATAAATACATAAAAATAATGCTTCGGAAAATATACTTGTTGTTTAGAATGTGTAATTGGAAAACCAACATCGCACTTTCGGTCACCGCCTTCTTAATTTAAAAGCGCAGTGCGTACAATATGCGCTGTTCAGATGGCGAGGGAAATTTAATAACCGGATTTAATTTTGCCATTAAATTACCTCCCACATATTAGGCAGAGAGAAAATGGGCCCTAATTAAAACGTCGACAGTTTCTAGGCCTACATCAAAGTACTGAAAACAAGCTACAATCTACCTTCTCTTTTAACTTAATTTCAGAAGCAGGAGAAGAGAAACTCGGAGCAATTATCTTTATAAAGCACCACCCACGAACTAAACAATAACTGTATTTCTCTACAGAAATACACTGCCCATAGCGGAACCTCGGAATATGTTTACGTTGTCTTCGTTTATATTCTGAAACTTTAGGAAACGCACTTATCAAACCACAAATTTTTTTTATACGAGAACTCATCAACAAAGACTCAGACTGAAATTAATTGTTCTTTCACACTAGCCATGTGCAGGCTAAAGTATGGAAAGGTAGAGTCAAACTGAAAAATTCAATGCCATAGCCGGGATTTCAACCGCGGATCTTCTGGTCTCCGTCCAGCCGCTCTAAACATTGAACTACTATGGCCAACGTGCAGATATGACATTAAATTCTCCAACTGACTCGTATTTTCCCTTTATCTTTCGATATTTACCTTTCCACACTTAAGCCCACACACGGCTAGTGCGAAAGAACAATTAATTTCAATTAATTGACCTAATAGTGATTAACAATAAAGCCCGGGCCTTTAGGTACTTACACGTTGTAAGTCGCCATTAAGGTAGTTGTCTCATGTGTTTATGAGAACTCCTAAGTGGTTAACCGGGAAAAAGCAAGCCAGTTGGGGAATTTAATGCCATATCGGCACTTTGGCCATAGTAGCTTAATGGTTACAGCGGCTGGACGGAGACCAGAAGATCCGTGGTTCAAATTCCGGCTATGGCATTGAATTTTTCAGTCTGACTCTACCTTTCCATACCTTAGGCTGCGCACAGCCAGTGCGAAAGAACAATTAATTTCCATTAATTGTACCTAATAGTGGTCCGAACCATAAAGCCCGGGCCTTAAAGTACTTACAGCATAGTAAGTCGCCATTAAGGTAGTTGTCTCATGTGTTTATGAGAACTCCTAAGTGGTTTACCGGGAAAAATACCAGTAAGTTGGAGAATTTAATGTCATATCGGCACGTTGGCCATAGTAGCTCAATGTTTAGAGCGGCTGGACGGAGACCAGAAGATCCGTGGCTCAAATTTCGGCTATGGCATTGAATTTTTAAGTCTGACTTTACCTTTGCCTACTTTAGCCTGCACAAGGCCAGTGTGAAAAAACAATTAATTTCCAATAATTGACCTAATAGTGGTTAACTATGAAGCCGGGGCCTTAAAGTACATAAACGTTGTAAGTCGTCATTAAGGTAGTTGTCTCATGTGTTTATAAGAACTCCTAAGTGGTTT
This sequence comes from Mantis religiosa, assembly GCA_030765055.1. NCBI lineage: Eukaryota > Metazoa > Arthropoda > Insecta > Mantodea > Mantidae > Mantis > Mantis religiosa. Next base: position 206,915,972 of record CM060951.1, on the reverse strand, counting down.
ACCGGGAAAAACACAAGCCAGGTGCAGAATTTAATGCCATTACGGAGACCAGAAGATCCGTGGTTCAAATCCCGGCTATGGCATTGACTCTACCTTTCCATAAAGACGGAGACCGACTTTTTCACAGATGTTTGTTACTGCAATTCAGTGTTTACACAATCTTTTTCAAAGTAGTTCCCTCCTACTTCAATGCACTTTTGTAACGTCTTTACCAGTCCTTGAACAAGTACTGCAGACCATTCTTTGTCAGGTCCTTGAGAATCGCCTCACTTTTCTTGAGCACTGCTTCAGAGTTCTCAAGTCGAATATCCCTAAGCTTCGATTACACTGGGCAACAATGAAAATGTTTCGTGATTAAAAATAGTGAATTTACATGTATTTCCATCTGCTAATTTAAAAAATCACCATAAAAATGATAGATTAGCTCTTGTTTTGAAGATAAAGTGACATTTCATATTTTAGAGTGAAGATTTTAAATTTTGGGAAACCTTTTGGGGGATTTGCACACCTGACAAATAACAAAACACAATCAACGAGAAATTTTGGAAATTAAGTGATGCAAAAGTTAAAAAAGGCATTTTTGTCGGACCACAAATAAGAGAACTTGTAAAGGATCCTGCAATTGACCAAGTTTTGGAGCGGAAAGAAAAGGAAGCTTGGGAAGCCTTCAAGGGTGTTGTTCATGGATTTTTAGGCAACAAAAGAAATGACAACTACAAGCATTTGGTGACAGTGCTCCTGCAAAAATACCGTAACCTTGGATGCAACATGTCCCTTAAAATCCATTTTCACCACCCCCACCTAGACTTTTTCCCTCCTAGTTGTGGAGCTGTTAGTGATGAACATGGGGAGAGATTCCATCAGGACATTTCTGTTATGGAACAAAGAAATCAGGGCCGTTGGAATGAAGTAATGCTTGCGGGTTACTGTTGGTCTTTGTATAGGGATTCTGCGGAACTCCAGCACAAGAGACAAGCTAAAAGACGACGAAGTCAATAGGCCACCACATGATTCTCTTCAAATTCTCAAGTAATTTAGAACTCTTCGCATGTAATTACCAGTTAAAATGTCAAATGCACGTTCAGCTTTGTTAGCATGTATGTAATTAAAATGTATCCTTTTCTCTCAATCCGTTAATATGCAATACTTCCACCTTGTGTATATCATAGAGACTAGGGCTAATAAAATTGTTTTTCTCAGCCCAAAATTTGTAGGAATTGCTTCAAGAAGTGCTCGAAACATTCAAAAATTGTTTTTTGTTGCCCAGTGTTATCACCGGTGATGGGTCATGTCTGCATAATTATGATCATGAAGGAAAACAAGCCAGCACAGTGTGGAAATCGCCAGGTTTTCCAACACCAAAATAGGCAAAAGTTGTTCCATCTGCAGGGAAAGTGATGGTGGTCACATTTTCTGACTGTAATGGAATGATTTACCAGTATGCAGTTCCCCTTCACACTACTGTTACAGCAGCATACTACACGTCAGTATTGGCTACACTGAAGAAATACATAACGATCAGAGCTTTCTCGAACTGGGTGGCGACTTCATGACAGTGCACGGCCTCACGTCACAAATGAAGTCATGCAAATTCTGGCTCGATTCAACGTTACCTGAGTACCACGTCCACATTATAGCCCCGATCTTCCACCCTGTACCATCGCCAAAGGCAAAGCTTAGAGGTATTTATTTATGGGTCAGAATATTTATGTAATAAAACGGTCCATTATCACTTCAGTTCTTTTCTCACTTTTTGAAGCTTCCTTTGGGTTATAAAAATATTTGCAAACCAAAGTTAGACAAATCGGTTTAGCCGTTGTGGAGTTTTTGTGAGACTGACAAACTTCAATTCATTTTCATATACATAGAGATTTATAACGATGCCCTTGTTTTGTTTCATTAGTTACTAGGTCTAGTTTAGTGTTCCCTTCAGTTCTTCTTAAAATATATTTTCTGCTTTAGAAATTTTACTATTGTGCATTCTGTTAGCCTTAGCGATTCACTGCTGTGCATGAACATTTTTGTGCCTTTCCTTGGTGAATATATGGTCATTTTTTAAAATAAAAATAATCTAAAGAAAAGAATGAAATTAATTTTATAGATGTATTTATAAAGTAAATGTTTTTGAAGGAATATTTATTTAATATTCATTTTGGAATTAAAAAAATATACTAAAAGAATAATAAATGTTGTATTGGAATTTTTAAAAATGTTTATACTACATTAATAAGCATTAGCATAGAAATATTTAAAGACGAGTTTTTTTCCAAAGTATTTTAAATGGAGAACAATAAATTGAATGATCAATTTTAGAAACTTCGAATAAAGAAATAAGGAAATCTTTTCAAAAACAGTGATCTCCGTAATAATAATTTTATGCATGAAATTTGTATGTGAACTCTACCAGGTGTGATAAAGACAAATTTAGAACTGTAAAAGAAACTAGAATTTTCGTAGCTAAAATAATGTAATATTTACGATCTTGTGCTTCAAAGTCAGAAATAACTTTTTAAATGAATTTACTTGGGTTTCAAGTTATAAACTAATTATTAGTCTAACTGTTTTCTTAATCTTTTGTTTTGATTGTATAAAGTTTAATGTTGCTGAAAAAAAAAGAAGAGACAAACGTCACTCCGTGGTGCCAGAGGTTTAATTGTCAAGGGAACAATAATCTCTCGCAGTTCAGTCCTCAATTTACTGTGAGATGTGATTGACTTTATGGGCCATTATCTAGATGCATGCTAAAGGACAGTAAAGCCCAAAGTTTCTATTCAATTACTGCGTCGAATTGGAGTTCAGTGTCTCTTAAACTTCACCCCAACATCTGTTGGTCTTGCTGTTCAGCACTAAGGTAAATACTAGGTCTACTCTATCCAGCCTTAAAGTGTCTGCCAAAGTCAACATTATTCTGTAGCGCAAATTTAACATGGCAAAGCGAGGAAGCGTACCAGAAAGTATTCCAAACACAGAAATGCTTACGTGAAGTTACTACACATACATGACAGGTCCAGTGTATGTACGAGGAAGTGTCGTTAAGTTTTAACTATCACCCTTTCAAAATGTGATAGAGAGTTTGTGTTGATATGTACTTGTTAGTTATTCTCTACGTAGTCGCTATCCAGATTTACAAATTTTCCCCAGCGTTTCTTGGCCTTTCGAATACCTTGCTTATAGAAGTCTGCAGAATTCACTTTACACCAGTCTTCCACTTCACCAATAACGTCATTTGTGTTGTCAAATCGGTGACCACGCAACGGATTCTGCATTTCCGGGAACAATAAAAAGTCACTGGGAGCGAGATCGGGCGAATAAGGCGGATGCTATAAGGTCTCAAAGCCACATTCACTTGTTTTGTCAACTACAACTTGAGATGAATGAGCTGGTGCATTGTTAGAAGACAAACATCTTTGGAGAGCATACCGCGTCGTTTCTTAATCAGAGCTGCTCATAACTTGTCCAAAAGATTGTAGTAGTATCTGCCAGTTGTATTTTGACCCTTGGCAAGATAATCTATAAGGATGACTCCACGAGAGTCCCATAAAACTGAAAGCATGACCTTCCCAGCTGACTTTTGCACCTTTGCCTTTTTGGGAGGAGGGATCGGCATGTTTCCATTCCATGCTCGTGGTGTTTGTCTCTGGATCATACTGATAGATCCAAGACTCATCCATGGTTACCAGACGATAAAAAGTCATCTTCATTCTGTTTCAACAGCATCAACATCTGTCTTGATAGGTGACGCCGTGTTTGCTTTTGGAAAGGGGTTAGCAAACATGGAACCCACCGTACAGACACCTTAGACATGTGCAGTTCGTCCACACACTACTATAACTAAAATGTGCCTCATCCATGATCATTTGGATGGTTGCTCATCTGTCTTCCAGTATTAAACACTCCACTTTCTTCACTGTGACAGCTGACGGTCTACCAGCTCTTGGCTCATCTGTCAGAGACATGTGACCAGTTTGAAAATTCCTTTTCCATCTCACAATAGTGTCATAAGATGGGCAATTATTTCCATAATTAGCCGTCATCTCAACATGCAGTTCCCGGGCAGTTTTGCCCTTCAAATTCACAAACTTTATCACACCACAAGCGTCAATTTTCTCCATCTTATACCTCAGTATTTTCTGGCACTCACTTAAAAAACAAAAGGACTCAAATCACTGAAACTACCAAAATTATGTCCTTAGGGATCTACGATGACCTTGAAAAATTTTAATCACTCTGGTGTATAAACTACCGGGTGATAAAGCTATACGACACCCCCTCCCATCTTCTGGACAGTGACGTGTCATACATAAGTAGGGACCAAAAGTCATATATAACGTGACTGAATATTGTTACAAGCAGAAAGAGGAGGGAATCAAAATCCCTTTTGGGATTTTACCAATAGCACTTCAATCCTCCAGGTACATAGAATCAGTCAGTGGAACTGTTGTTTATCTTACATTTCCGTGGCTTGTTTTGCACAACGCCTATTATTCGTAGCTATGTCGGAGGGGGAATTTAATTTATCTAATGTGATCTAAACCAAAGCTATGAATGTCTATTTTTATTTGTATTTGGATATAAATGGATGGAAAATGAAGCGTATCTACGAGGGCTGCTCAATAAATAATAATCACAACATTTTTCACAACGTACCTATACTCATCCTATTAATTTTGATGGTCCTTTTCAAAATAGTCTCCTCTGAATGCGGTGCATTTGTCCCAGCGCTTTTGTCAGTCTTCAAAGACATGCACGCAACCACTTTTTGACAGGTCCTTCAAAATCGTCACCACAGCCTTCACCACTGCTTCTGATGATGAATAATGCCTCCCACGAAGGCGTTTCTTCATGTTAGAGAATAGAAAAAAGTCATATGGGACTAAATCCGGACTATAGGGAGGATGAGGGATGTAATTCACGTTGATTTTTGCAATATATTCAGTAACAAATTAGCAATATGCAGCCGCGCATTATCGTGGTGCAGCATCAAGCCTGCTTCACGGAAATGTGGTCTTTTGCGCCTGATATGGACGTGCAATGTTTTCAGGACATCTGTGTAGCATTGTCCAGCTACTGATGTGTGTGCAGATACAACATACTGATAAACCATTCCATTTAATTAAAGAATGAGATGACCAAAACTTTCCCAGCAGAAGCAACCACTTTTGCTGCACGCAGACCTGCATGCGAATGTCTTGGAACCCATCGCGCACAAAAACTTCTCATGTGTAATGTTTCTGTCACCAACGTGTGGGTGGCACCCAATGAAATTATTCGGTGTTTCAGAAAGTGATCTTAAGGTAATTCGTCGAACCTCTCTCACAATGGCACCATCAGTGTTGATTTTTTTTTTTCATAAGAGCAGTAACTGGAGCACCCGGTCCAATTTTCTTTGAAATTGCTTGTATCCCCTCTTTAAACATTTTAAACCACCTTCGAGCTGTGCTGTAGGAAAGAAAACACTCTCCATAGGCCTCTTGTAACATTGTATAGGCCTCAACTGAAGATTTGTTGAGACGAAAGCAGAATTTCAAAGTCGCATATTGTTCCTCGCGTTTTACCTCCATTGCAGCGGTAGGCGATACTGAACATCTCTGAACTTGTCTGGTTCTCCCAGGCGGGAACCAGGAGTACCAACAGTGAAACTACTACGGCGTGTTTGTTTCACATTAAGCTAACAGAATATAATAAGATTGAATTTTAGTGCGAAACATTATGACCGTAAAAAATTATGATCATTCTTTATTGAACAGCCCTTGTAAATCCAATAGGCTTTGAAGTGATTTTCATTCTGTATTATGTGTAATTGATAAACCAGAGATAGAATTATATACGAAAATGTAGATCTAATTATGATATCTTATTTAAAACACGGGAATCTCAAGTTATTTGTGTGTGTTTTCAATGAAAATTTACCAGATATTTTGGACTGAATGCAAAATTGTCTTTACTTCAAGCCTTAGTTGGATAAATTAACAAACGGGAAGAAGTACTCCCTTGTTTTATTATTCTTTGAATTTTCTTAATTCGCAGGAGGCTAAGGTTTCTCATTGGAAAGCGATACAGTTTTGTAATAGATTGCGTGCAGATCAATTAATGACTTGTTCACAAAAAAAGGAATGACTTGACACTGAGTCAGTTCTCGGGAATCCTTCTTATATATTTAGCTGTATATATTCTGTCGGTTTAAATTTAGGCTGCCATGGGAATGTTGATTTAGCTTCCGTGGACTTTTCGTGCCCAAAGCTTTTCCCCCAGGGCTTGGCTCTGAATTAGTTAATGGACATAATGTAAATGTTTTCTTAAGTTAACTCGACGATTTCGTCTCTCCGAGTTTACAAATCAGCATTTCTGCCAATCTATGCGTTCTGTACATTTTCTCTCTCCAATATAACAGTTTCTACAAATTTAAACATCAGAAGTAAGATACAAAATTAGGAATGCTTTTATTTTTAACGAACTGGATTATTTTTATCGCTATTTGCGTATAAAATCCTTCAGCACAGTGATGAATGTTTTTGCTGTAGCAGTAAAAAGCTCGGCTGTACTGCATGGCTAATAGAACCAAACTTTTATTGCAAATTTTTGTGGTGAACATGTGTGTAATGAAATATTATTATTGATGCCGTAATTCAGCCGGTAGAGCGCGAGTAACAACCAACAAACACTTAAAAATGATAGAATCAACATGAAACATTCAATGCCATGGCCGGGATTTGAAACACTCCTGGTTTCCATCCAGTCGCCTGATTAAGTACAGAAGCCTGGGACTCATTTACTTACGATAGTAAGTCGCCACAAACGGGGTATCTCGGATGCGAGAGCCTACAGTTGTTTACCAGGGAAATATATGATTCAAATGGAGAATTTAATGTCATAACGGCACGTTGGCCATGGTAGCTAAATAGGTTAGAGTGACTGGACGGAAAGCAGGAGATCCGTGGTTCAAATTCCGGCCATGGCATTGAAAGTTTTATGTTGACTCTATCAAAAACCTTAGCCTATATATGGCTAGTGTGAAGAAATGATTAATTTCCATCAATTAACTAAAATAATAAGAGTTACATGATGAAGCCTGGGACTCAAGTACTTACGATAGTAAGTCGCCACAAACGGTATATCTCGGATGCGAGAGACCCTAGTGGTTTACCGGGGAAATATACGAGTCAAATGGAGAATTTACTGTCATGACGGCACGTTGGCCATGGTAGCCCAATGGGTTAGTGTCTGAAGGGAAACCAGGAGATCAATGGTTCACAGCCCGGCCATGGCATTGAATTCTTTATGTTGACTCTATCAAATATCTTAGCCTATATACTGCTAGTGTGAAGAAATGATTAATTTCCATCAACTAACTAAAATAATAAGAGTTAAATGATGAAGCCTGGGACTCAAGTACTTACGATAGTAGGTCGCCACAAATGATGTATCTCGAATGCGAGAGCCCCTAGTGGTTTACCGGAGGAATGGAGAATTTAATGTCATGAGGGCATGGTGGACATGGTAGCTCAATGGTTTGTAGCGACTGGACGGAAACCAGGAGATCCGTGATTCAAATCCAGGCCATGGTATTGAATTTTTTATGTTGAATCTATCAAAAACCCTAGGCTATATATGTCTAGTGTGGAGAAATGATTAATTTCCACAAATTAACTAAAACTTAAAAATTGCTTATTTTCTGGATTCGTTGGCCTGAAAACGCGTAATTCCAAATCCTAATCAGTATAATTTCTTTTAGTGACATGTCGAAGGTGTACAGTGACATTTAACTATTTTGCATTACTCTAAGGTAACAGATTTTATCTGGTAAACAAGAAAAAATGTATCAAGAGTAAAATTTAGACTCTAAAAGTCAGGGGAGTGGGTAGGGTGAGCATTACATGGACATGCAGCTAATGCAGGAAATGTGGATTTCTCTGGTTGTGATTTACAGATCAATGTAAAACAATTACTGTTTAATTTGGATATAAGGATGTGTGTGTTTGTAAAGTTTTACGACAGTATATTTTGTATTTTGACTGAAAAAAAATATGCTTACTAAATTTAGGGCAAAAATTGTACATTTTATATTCCTTTTTCTGAGAGACAAGCAATAACTGAGAGCTGAACTGTTTACTATATATGAAGACATTCTGCATAATACCATTGAAGGAAATTAAGCTACCAAAAATATTTTTATTCTAAAAAATTATTGTATGTAAAGAAAACTTAACGAAAATTATTTCTAAATTTTTAAGCAGTCTCCGCAATATTTTAAAATGTATTACAGTTACAAATATAAATCTAGATTCAGTGTATTGTTAGAGTTATTTTATACAATTGTACAATATTTGAGCAATGTAGCTTTAATAGTTCTTGAGAAAAAGGAGCATTTGTTTTTTAAAAGTGTACGTTTGAAATAATTGCATTGAAAATTAATTTCCAAGGTATGGCTCAAGTTAGTACATTCCAGGAGAGTAGTCATCATTAGCTGCATCCTGCCCGCCTCAATAGCGTAGATGGTAGCGTGTCTGCCTCACGTTCAAGAGGTCGAATGTCGGCTAGTTCTAAGCTCTATGGACCATGGACTCATTTGAGCATCATTTCACCCATTTCATTCATCGTCCGATATGACATTATGTTGGAGGACGTAAAATTGCAAAAAGAAAAAAAAAAGCTGCATCCAATGTTGCCTCCTGATTTGCTGTTCTACGTCATTTGACTCGACACTCCTTAGATGAGGTTTGTGATGCTCGTTCAGCTGATAATACGCGTTGTTTATCAATGCTTTCCATTGCACTTTTTCGGTTGATGCCAATCTTCATACCTATTGCATTTTTTTTGTAATTTACGTCCTCCAACATTTTTAGACATATCGGGCGACCAGTAAGCTTTCTGGCTGATCAACAAACCTTGTTTTCCACTATATGGAAAGGTGCAATGCTATCAGCATTCCGTACATTTTCTTAAGCATTTTACTTCTGTTGCCATAAAACTTTCTTTTCTTGAACTCTGGAGCTTCTTGGTATTTTGAGAGCTTTTACAATCACTGCGAATGAAGAACTATCACAATACAATAAACAAACTCAACTCATTATAAAAACAAACCTTCTCCGCATGTAAACAACACTTAACAATGAAAACAAAGGAGCAGCAGCATGTGCTAGTCAGTGCAGCCAACAGTTCTGATGTCATAGAGAATAACAAAATTTAAGGGGGGACGTACGAGAAAATAGTATATAGTGTTAGCTATCAAACACCAAAATATTATGACTGTACGTTGTCTGTATGTACCTTTAAAAATTAATTGCCCTAGTGTTGTATAGTAGCATAGTAGCAACACATAGTCTTCCATCAGCTGTCTTGGAATCTATAAAGCCCACCTGCCAATTCTTAGCACAGCCAGACTTGCTAAACAAATGTCTCTATGGAGAGACTCAAAACCCAAATGAAAGCCTCAACAGTTTGATATGGAAAAGGTGTCCCAAAACATCATTTGTGTCTTCCATAGTGGTGAAAATTGCTACATTTGATGCTGCAATAGTGTTTAATGATGGGAATGTTGGTAGAAAGAAAGTTATGCATAAGTTAGGATATCAACCTGGTGTGTTTATGGAAACAATTTTGCAGAGTATCGACAACATTCGCATCGCTGGTGCAGAAAGAGCTATGAAATTAATGCAGAAAGAAGCAAGACAGAAGAGGAATTTAAAAAGAAAGGCTGAAGAAGACCAGAATGAGGATACAGACTATGGATATGGGAAGTTGTGACTTAAAATTAAAAGGCAAACTTAATTATACTTATTGTATTTTTAATTGCCTTTCCCCGTAACTTGTATTTTCTACAACCTCAACCCATTTTTCTCTCAAACTACTTCGTCTACAGTGATGCAATTTAGCACACAGCTTTCTTATGCCACAATGAACATTTTGTTGGTTTTAGAATTTAAGATTAAGCTCCAGATGGAATATGATGATACAAAATATATGGAATTATTTTAATTTTTAAAGGATGCATATGATTAACTTTTTTTTTAAATTCTATACAGCTTCAATAAGAAATCTAAATCCAAAAAATTCATTTTTAGCGTGCTTTAAAATAACATATCAAATTTCAGAAAGATAGCATATGTGAATTTTGAAAAAAAAATGGGCTTAAATTTGTAAATACCTCTGCATATAGAAAAAAAAATATGTAGCATTAGTTATAAACAATGGAAAATTATGAAAAAAATTGTGCATATTAACTATATTATCTTAAATGAGTATAGTAAGTTTCACTTCTGTAACTTGAAAACTTTGGATGTTATGGCTGTTTATGTAAGACCCTGAATATTTGCATACGTCCCCCCTTAAGGCATAAAGCTATCTTAACAAAATGCGCCAGATACTAAACGTTCAGCAAAAATGGGCGTGGTACTCTAATATTTAAAGAGATGCGGAGTCAATTCAAATGGGTTTTCTGAAGGGTTAGGTGTATTAAATGATCAATAAACCATATATATCCTGAATCATAAAGAATCACATAATTGTGTTCCGATAAAAAGAGGTTTCGTCATTTTTGGTCATGTTACACTATCCACTCCAGTTAAGGAAACCTTCAATTTATCTACAACTACTAAATGATAATCTTATGAGTTTTGTAAACTGTGTATATAATTCTAAAGTTCCGTAGCTTAAAGAAGTTAAACCTTTCATAACGTCTTAAGGGCACCTGGAGGTTATTTGTACCCAGACAAGGCTAATTTTTACTAATATTAAAATTTGAATATATAGAAAACTAAACATTATAAGAAATTGATATTCTTTATTATTACTGTATAAGGAACTGCTGTATAATATTTAAATTACGTTCACATAGGTCCATGCAAAAGGGGCATAAATCACACCTTGTATCCTGAAAAAAAAATATTGCACCCTATACTTCAGGTGCACTTTACTTGTAGGAATTTACAGCTACATGCACCAAGGTTTATCCTAAATAACCTAATATACAGTTTTATACTATTAGCTAAATGAAAATCACATATAGTTTATACTATGCACATGAAAAATTAATTAGTTCTGAGTAAAAAAAGAAAGATAATATTTTCAAGGACTGAATATTTGTTTTCATCCATGTTATAAATCACATGAATATAAATGTTAGCCGAATGTGTTCAAGGAACATTAAACAATAACCACTAAAACTTTTGTGTCAATATCTTTTATATTTTTTGAGAAACATGCACCTAAAGTATGAAAAATCAAGGTTTTGGGAAATCATGATCAAAGATTAAGCAGCATTCTCAGGAAGTGGGCGTCGCCATCTTTAAATTGACGAATTAAAGGACTTTAATGCCAGCTGACAACCTATGTTTTATATGTATCATTTTAAAGCTGAAGAATTATATAATTTCTAACATCAAAAACAAACTATGATTTTTTTTTTAAACCTATCAACCTCCCAGTGCCTTTAAACGAATTGAAATCTGTAATTGCTATCACAACAAACTTTCCTCCTGTGTAAAGCTTCGTTTCAGACAGGCAATTTCATTAATCTAAGTTTATTTTTCCTTACGGGACGCTTTCCACAAAACAAAAAATGGACAGTTGAGATACGGCTGTACAAATTGGAGAAAGGTAAGAGATATTAGAATGGGGTTGTGAGTACTCGTAGCTCAGGAGAGAATTTGAGAAAGTTTGATTAAGAAGGATTGAACAAATTAGCTAGCGCAATTAAGTAATTTTTAATAGGGAAAAAGGGCGCTAGAAATGGGTTATGTGTAAGTGAAAAATATGAAAATTGAGTTTTTCTTTTATTGATCCAGATTTATTGAACCCTATTTTACACAGTGGTATCTTAGGGTTAGAGTTGATACATAAAAATATATAATATTAACAAAAATATTTTTAATGCTAGAAGGAAGAAGTTATGTTTTAATTTGATGCAATTTAATTTAAACTATTTCAGACGTTTAAAAACTGAGTTTATAAACATCATGAAGTACTTATACTGTTGTGGCTTCATTAGCAAAGATGTGAGCGGAGCAGAAAATTCAGTTCCTAGAGAGTCTAGCTTGAATATTAATTCTTGTTCTTTCTCTCCAGAAAATGGGACAACAGAAAAGGAGATGAACCACAGTTTGAAATTCTTCATCACATATGCACTCGGGGTTGGATGTTAAGGGAAAGCGTGATAAGTATTCACCAAATTTACCATGTCCACTTAAAAATTGTATCAAAACAAAATTTGGTACAACAGTTTCACATTTTCCTCTGTCATATACACTAGGGAAAACTAAACTTCCATTTGGAGTTGTTAGTCATTGTTGGTTCTATTCTACAAGAATATGTTGATGTATTATTCTCCTTACAGTAGAAATAGGACATAAAGGGTATGTCACAGGAAGATTGGATTCTGCAGCCTTCTTAGCCAAGCAACCAGCTCTCTCGTTACCTAAAATTCCACTGTGTCCTTTAAGCCATTCCATGCAAATATGTCCTGGATCGTTTTGAAGCAAGGTTCTGATTTCATGTGCTAATAAATTTAAATTGTATTTATCATTAATAGCGAGGAGAGCTGATTGTGAATCACTAAGAATACGGGCACTGTTCCTATTAACAGTACACCATTTTATAACTTCTTTAACTGCTAAGAGCTCCGACTGGAATACAGAACATTCAGGTGACAATTTAAACATGGAGTGAGTTAGTTCCGTTTGGTTTTCGTAAACAACAAAAGCACATTCTACTGCAGATATATTATCTTCAAATTGGAAATGCGAACCGTCTGTATATATGTAATAATCATGAAAATTACATATTTCCTTTAAACAGGTTACAAAACTTGATGGGTGTCCTGCTGTGGTAGGATGCTCCGGGATTTGTAGTTTTAAGTGAGACAGATAAGACGCACATTCACGTTTATGTCTTAAATTCGTAATAAGTTGCTCTTGATAAACTAGTGAGAGCCAATTAAGTTTAAGAGAATACACAGTAAAACTAAAGTAACTTCAAGGGAAGGTTAAACCTAAGATAAATGTAGTTCATTCAGTGGTAGAGGCAAACTGTTTTCCTTTTTTGCGTTTAAAATTCTGGACCTATAGCATGATAGCCTAGTTATTGAACAATTTTCATTGATACATAGTCCCTTAATTCCATTTTAAGCTCATTGTGAGAATCTTGAATTAAAAAAATAGCGCTTAAGAAAGCCACTCTGAGACGTTATGACAGTTGAGATGTATTATTTTCAGCAAACACCTATCATGGGGATGATAAACAGCGGCATAATGACAAATTGTGACTTGGGGAAATGTGTCTTTGAATACAAAGTGGTGTGGCGGGCAATATTAAAAACTAGCAAGGGATGTAGCTAAATATAGAAGAGGGAGAACAAGAAGCGTAAAGAAACACAATCTGTTTGATGTTTCGCATAAAAGATGTTCTGAAGGCGAGAAAAGAAGAGACAGAAAAAAAAGACTGCAGGGAAATATTTCATTCATATACAGAGGCGCCCCTAGCGGCTGTTTCTGGCGTCGGTATACTGTTGGGTTCGATAAATGTCGGACGCGTTTTCCTTGCAAATAAACATCGTAAAAATTTGTGCGTTCTTTCCCCAAGGCTTCTTTGAAGATTGGAGGTTTTTCTGTGTTAGATATGTGGCCATGGCGTCTGAAGATCGCATATTACTTAGTGATTAACTGTTGAAGCATTTCGTAAACCGCTCTCACAGTTTACTCATTTTTTAAATTTATACCCTCCATATCATTAAGTTGTTCTTTACACAAGAGTAGAGTAAGAGTTAAATTGTGCAATGGCTTCTTGCGGTGAATTTAGTGGCGAGTCAAAAAGGAATTTATTGCGAAGGAATGAAATGAAGTGTTTGCTCTTTCTCAAATTTAACACCTTGACTTATGCAAAATAATTCTTTTATCCGTCATGTCAGTAGTTTAAATTTCAGTTATGAGTAATTAAAGGTATATATACATAGACACCAACCACTTTGAGCTCTCTAGAGTAAATAGAGATTACGAACCATTCATAAACAATTATATAATGTGACCACACACGTTCTGCCAGGACTGAAGGAAATTTATTGTTTCCTCTCGCTCCAATTGCCTTATTCAAAGTAATTCTTTTATCACGTCATATCAAACATTTACGTTTCAGTTCTGAGTAATTACAAATATACTTACACCAACCAATAATGATATTCATGCAGTGCTTACGTCGCGATTTATTGTTATAATACAGGTAATAGTGGTTTATTTATTTCTATTAGGAAAAATATTTGAGCTAAAAATATGGGGTTTTCACGGTTATGTTAGATATCAGGTTGTCTCATAAATTCGTTCAATTCATGTTACGTGTTTACGGCTAAGGACTCCTGAGAACACTGCATGCCCCCATTACTTTTGCGTCAAAGAAGTTGCCTAAAAATATGGGGTTTGTTTAAAAATACAATAATTGAAACGAATGCTATGAACACAAACCACAGCGACCTCACGGCCAAAGGTAAATGGGTCAACTTATGTAAGAATTGGTAACCAAAATTCAGTACGAGTTTGTGGATGCAACAGTGTGGAGTTGTAACTTGTGAATGTTAATATGGAAGGCAAGAAGGAACATTTTCGACATTTAATGCTGTTTTATTACCGTAAAGGTAAAACAGCCTCACAAACTCAACGGAAAATTTGTGCTGTTTACGGAGAAGATGCAGTGACGAATCGGGCATGTCAAAAATGGTTTACTCGATTTCAAGCTGGGAACTTCTCTGTGAAAGACAAACCTCGTTCTGGGCGACCTGTGGTTACGGATGAGGAAAGGATAAAGGACATGATTACGAACAACCCCAGAATAACAACTCTGGAGGTAGGTCAGAAGTTAAACTTATCTCATGCAACTGTAGCCAGGCACCTAAAGAAACTTGGTTACGTAAATCTTCGGGATGTATGGGTTCCGCATGAACTGAGTGAACAAAATTTAGTTCGGCGCGTTTCCATCTGTGACGCATTGATAAGACGCAATGAAACTGCCCCTTTTCTGAAACAGCTGGCTACAGGAGACGAAAAGTGGATTGTGAACAACAACATCCGAAAGAGAAAGTCATGGCGTAAGAAAGGGGAACCACAACTCTTAATTCCTAAACCAGGGCTTCATCCTGAGAAGATTATGCTGTGCATTTGGTGGGACTGGAAAGGAATTAATTATTTATTACGAATTTCTTCCTACTGGGAAGACAGACCATCAATTCAGAGAAATACTGTTCTCAGTTGGATCGTCTGAAGGTTGCCCTAGGAGAGAAAAGGCCAGAATTAGCATTTAATGTTGGAGTCGTCTTTCATCAAGACAATGCCAAACCACACACTTCTATGGTAACTCGTCAGAAATTACGGGATTTCGACTGGGATGTGTTACATCACCCGCCTTATTCTCCAGACATTTCCCCATCCGACTATCATTTATTCCGATCCCTGCAATACTTCCTTAATGGCAAACGCCTTACTTCCTTGGAGGATTGCAGACTCGCAGTAGAAGAGTTCGTCAACCAGAAAACTGCAAGATTTTGGAAAAATGGAATTGATAAGCTTCCTGAGAAATGGAAATATGTTATTGATAATAATGGTGCATACTGCACAAAATAAAGTTTGTTTTGAAAAGTGAATTGCCTTGTTTACTTTCGATGACCTTGCGTATATAAGCAGATTACCCCTAGATAATTAGGCAACTTCGCTGCCGTTGTTGTGTTATGGGCATACAGTGCAGGCGTTCTTTGTCGTAAACACGTAACAAGAATCAAACGAATTTATGAAACATACCAATATATTACTCTCTAGCTTCCACATGGATTAGTTAGCGGGAATTCAATGCAACACCGCAGGACTACGATTGGTTGCCCACATAGTGGCGCTCAAGGAGAAACACCTTCACATTTGAAACACATAATAATAGTCCATTCATTCCTGAGAACCTACCCCCAGTGCCGTGATGTATTACATTCTGCAGTCGGACTCTTGCAAGTCGTAGCACTCCACTGCTTTCTGTCGCACATTCTTGCTGGAACTGCTTGATACAAAAGGCTTCCTTTTCGCAAGGAAATACTAATTAATATTCATATTATTCGTCGGAGTTTGTGCGGTAGTGTTTCATATTCATTTCGGCAGATATTTAGTACATTATAAAAGCTGGAGAATGATGTTTAATTTTCCGCTGAGCGCTTTTTGGAATTACTCCTGTGAGTGCATGGCTTTGGTTGAGAGTACATTCGGTTAATGAACACTCCACCAAATGGAAATATAGACTTACATAAAAATCGACTTTTTTGTTTAGTTAAACGGAACATTCAAACTCTACGCACGGCGGTGCAATTTAAAAATGCTGTAATTAGGCAGCGTTCCATTAATAAAGTGGCACACCTATCTTCAGTGTAACGTAGTATTCACAAACATTTAGTTGTGGATAACTAAAAGAATATTTACATTATTACGAATAGTACTTTGCGTAAAGGTAAGACTTTTATTATTTTTGTATAACATGCCATAACGGAATCAAGATATATACTAGATTATATTTAATTATTCTTATTATTACGAATTTTGTGTTTTCAGAGTTTTAATGAGGATATAATGCTTATCTTTGCATTCTGACTAAATTGTAAAATGGAGTAAAAATACCTGCTACAGCTCTAATGACTCTGATCACCTGGCCGTTCAGAGTAGACCTTCAAGTGTAAACATGTGAAAGTAAAATGTGTGGTCTATCGGGAGAGTAAAAATTATGGAATAATTTTAGTTAATTGATGGAAGTTAATCATTTCTTCACACTAGCCGTCTATAGGCTAAGGTTTTTGATAGATAGAGTCAACATGAAAAGTTCATTGCCATGGACGGGATTTGAAACACGGATCTTCCGGCCATGGCATTGGATTTTTCATGTTGTCTCTATCAAAAACCTTAGCCTATATACGGCTAGTGTGAAGAAATGATTAATTTCTATCAATTAACTAAAATAATAAGAGTTAAATGATGAAGCCTGGGACTCAAGTACTTAGGATAGTAAGTCACCACAAACGGCGTATCTCGGATGCGAGAGCCCCTAGTGGTATACCGGGAAAATATGCGAGGCAAATGGAGAATTAATCATGATGGCAGGTTGGCCGTGGTAGCCCAATTGGTAAGGCTAACTGGAAGGAAACCAGGAGATCCCTGGTTCAAATTCCGGCCATGGCATTGAATTTTTCGTGTTGACTCTATCTGCCAAAGTGCGGGCGCTGCGGACCCTTAGCACTCGTGGTACCTCTGACGTTACTAGAGGAACCTCGGGCCAAACATGCCGAGCCCCTCCCGTAGGGGAGTTGTTCGGATTGGGTTGGACTCGAGGGGGCAGTGAGTTCCCGAAACCCGTGGGAATCGGGTACGTCTGCGGACAGGGTTGCGGGAAGCCATTAAGTGTCCCGGGTACTAGCCTGCAAAGCTAGTAGAAGGTGTGCTAGATCACCAGGCGGCGCCACCGAGGTTTTTCGGTAGTTTGCACATTGAGTGTAGACGCGCGTAAGTGGCGTATCCACTTCCATCCCGTCTTGACATTGTGTTCAAGCGGGGGGATTTTTAGACTCCAGATATTGCCCTATGGAAAGAGCCCCGGAGTATCCATCGCTCCCGGGTAGAAAGAGGCCCGGGTCTTGTTCCTACGGGTTCAAGGCTAATGGGAGTAGAACCTCTGGACTTAACTTAACTGTTTACTCTATCTATCAAAAGCCTTAGCCTATATACAACTAGTGTGGAGAATTGATTAATTTCCATCAATCTAATTAAATAATAAGAGTTAAGTGATGAAGCCTGGGACTCAAGTACTTACGATAGTAAGTCGCCACAAACGGTGTATCTCGAATGCGAGAGTTCTAGTGGAAAATATATGAGTCAAAAGGAAAATTTAATGACATGACGGCAAGTTGGCCATGGTAGCTCAATAGGTAAGAGCGACTGGACGGAAACCAGAAGATCCGTGGTCCAAATCCCGGCCGTGGCATTGAATTTTTCATGTTGACTCTATTATGAAACAATTCCCGCTGTTGCAACTTCATGAAGAGATATTTTTAGGAAAGCTGCACGCATTATAGCAAGAGGAACCAACAACAGGACTGTGTCTTGTTTAATGTAATGTATCCAAAACGAAGGATTAGTAATTCTATGGAGCTGGAGAGGAAATATGAATGAGCACCAAGGTCTCCTAACCTGAACCCCTTAGACATTTTCCTCTGAGGGGTGGGGGGTGACGTGAAGGGTTTACAAGGACCGACCAAGAGATCTTGAAGAGTTAAAGCGAAGAATTGGGCAAGAAAACCAGCTGATCATTCGAACAGTGTTGCTAAAGACTGAGGCATTGTTTGGCAGTAAATTGGGGCCATTTTGAATACCTTTTGAAGTGAATTCATCGTATGTTACAATACAGCACCACTAATTGCGTTATGAATGTGTTTTCTTACTTTAAGTTTCACGTGCTGTTATATGTTATAAATTTTAATTACAGTTCAACATTTACCTATACGTTCCGAGACCTGAGGACCAAACTAAAAGAAAATGTTATTGAAATAACGTCACCTTCTTTCACAATCGTAGTAGTATGGAAACATGTTGATATCTTACAGCTTATATAAAAACTCACTTAACAAAACAATAACAGCGAAGCTACAAGAATTGCTTCATACTGCCGTGAGGTGGGTTCGCGCGGAAGAGACAGATAGTGCAGCGCAGAGATAAACGCTTCCTGAAACAGAGAAAGAAAGAGACAGATATATGTCTGGAAGTTTCTCTTTCTCTTGCCGTCTTCATTGTTACGGAGTATTCCAATAATTTCTAGAAACAGTGATTGGAGCTATGAAAGTGTCACGGCTGTCAACGCAGTACTTCAGTTGTTAGTGGAACTGTGAGTTGAAAGTGGTGAATTGTCACTTGCGGACCTTTGAAGTGTACCGCCAGTGATTTTGTTCATTTTTATGTGTAGTGCAGCAACCAGAGACTACTGTGTGTATGACACGTCACTTTTAGAACCTGTAAGGGGTGTACAAAACCTCTTTCTACTAGAATAAAGAGCATTATGAATTTTTGCAAACTAGACTTTCAATTCTACGAAACCACAAAGTCACAATAAATTTTACTCCCCCGTATACTAACAGGCGCTTTTCATCTCTTATTTGTGGGGTGGCTGTTGGATTAACAGCAAACAGAAACAATCAATAAACTGAAGTGAATAAGTATTAAAGTACCAATTACACTGGGCAACAAAAAAGTAATTTTTAAATGTTTCGAGCACTTCATGAGGCAACTCCTACTAATTTTGGGTTGAGAAAAACAAATATGACAATGAACAAATTGTATTAGTACTAGTTTCTATGATATACACAAGGTGGAAGTATTACAAATTAACGGATTGAGAGAAAAGGACACATTTTAATTACATACATGCTAACAATAATGCCATGCCATGCCATGCCATGCCATGCCATGTGGTGCTGGCTGGCTGTATTCAGCCAGAAGGTATTTGCTGCGTGCCCACCCGTTAAGGGTTTTACCGCAGGTAAGGTATAGAATTCGGGATGTTGTAGGGTGAGATGTGGGTTTTTAGATTAGTGTTTCTTATGAGGTTACATATTTGTACCTAGGTGTTCAAGGACAGGATGCAATGCCTTGCAACTTGATGTATTTTTGATTTTTAATTTGGAGAAGAATTTTGATGCCAAGCAGCTTGGAAGAATTATGTGGAGCTCAGCTTTAGCTGCTGTTCGGATTAGCTCCTGGGTTATCTCGGATGCCCGCAAGCCATGCGGGGTAACCGGTGCTGTCTAGAATGGCGTATAGTGGGGTCATAATCTCTCAAGGACCTGACAAGGGCGCTTCCGTGATTGGGTAAACTGGCGTATAACTTTGAAGCCCGGCGCCTAATTTCATTCTCCACGTATGGAAGACTCGAGGCCTCGTGAAGCAACCTGGTAGGAAAATAACGTTCCACCTGAGTCCTCTATTCTGTGCACGTTGGAGCCATGCTAGCCAGCTGTCTGCGGCCATACCCCAGATCTCGCAGGCGTAAAGCATAACCGGGATTACCAGCGCTCGGAAGAGGTATAACTTCATGCCAACTGGCATCGAGGTTGACCCCAGCATTGGATACAGGGAAGCAATTGCTCCCTGTAACTTCGCCGATCGGTCCCTGATGTGTTGGCGAAAAGTTAGACCCCTGTCTAAGTTGACACCTAGGTACTGGACGGAGTTGGTCCACTCTATGAAAGTGCATTTGATTTTTTATCTGGTAATTACATGCTAAGAGTTCTAAATTTCTGGAAAAATACTTCGCAGATAGTCGTGCCTGCAGAGAATCATGTGGGAGCGTATTGACTACGCCGTCCTTTAGCTTGCCTCTTGTGATGGAGTTCCGCAGAATCCCTATACAAAGAGCAATAGTAATCCTCAAGAATTACTTCATTCCAACGGTCATGATATCTTTGTTTCATAACAGAAATGTCCTGACAGAATGTCTCCCCATGTTCATCACTAACAGCTCCACAACTAGGAGGGAAAAAGTCTAGGTGGGAGTGGAGAAAATGGATCTTAAAGGACATGTTGCATCCAAGGCTACAGTATTTTTGCAGGAGCACCGTCACCAGGTGCTTGTAGTTTTCATCTCTTTTGTTGCCTAAAAATCCATGAACAACACCTTTGAAGGCTTCCCAAGCTTCCTCTACTTTCCCCTCCAAAATTTGGTCAAATGTAGGATCCTTCACAAGTTCTCTTATTTCTGGAGCCGCGCCGTGGCTCAGTGGTTAGACCGCTTGGCTCTCACCAAGGCGGCCCGGGTTCAATCCCAGACGACCGCAAAGTGAGAGTTGTAGTGGACAACAGGGCGCTGGGGCGGGTTTTCTCCGGAATCTCCTGTTTCCCCCGCCATCTCATTCCACCGTTGCTCCATCTTCATCTAATGTATCATCAGTGTCATCGCCTGGGTTGCCGTATATAGTAAAAGCGGGCGTTAAACACTACACATTTATATCTTATTTCTGGTTCAACAAAAATGCCTTCCTTAACTTTTGCATCATTTAATATCCAAAATTTCTCTCTGATATTATTTGACAGGTTTGGCAACTCCCAAAAATATCCCTCGAATTTAAAATATTCACTCTAAAATATTCACTTTATCTTTAAAACAAGAGCTAATCTATCATTTTATGGTGATTTTTTAATTCAGCAGGTGGAAATACATGTGAATGCACTATTTTTAACCCAAAACATTTTCACTGTTGCCCAGTGACTATCAAACAGCTGTACCGATGTCTCTTACATTCTCTACCTAAGGGGAGGGGTAAATTACCCCGACAAAGTCGTGACTAAGTATGCTCAAGTAACTACATTGGCAGGTTGTGGCGTTATATTTGTCAGTACCAAAAATGTCCCTTTAGGCTGTTAATACTGTAACTCGTTGCTAAGAAACCAGTACAGGATACTGTTTTGTTTCGTTCAAAATAAAAACCACAAGGAACATAGAAATGATTGTAATATTATTATGTCAGCTGTATCTCACTCACGTCCTGTTTGGATATCATATATCAGTGAATTAATATCGTACCGCCAGGGGCCCATTTCTGCCGGCTCGAACGCCCTCCATGTTTATGTACAGGATGGAATTTAATGCGGGTTCCATCTAACAAAACAAATATAGTTCACTGTTGATTTAAACATAGATTTCATATTTGCTGCACCAGTGCGGACATTCTACCTACTTTACTTCAAAGGCATGTAGCCCTTTCTGAAAAAGAGCGAGCTTAGTGCTCTGTGATTTATCAGCAGCAGGGATGTACATCAACGTTTTTAGCGTATTTCTGTATGCGTATAGTGTATCCTCGATTAGAAAGGCACAAAAAACCTCGGAGAAGAGCGTTTGCTCATTTTGTCAGAGTATCGATACAAATTCGTGGTGCACATTCGCTGAATGCACGTGACGTAATCAAGTACGGATAAACAGAATATATAAATGCGAGGGCTGTTCAATAAAGAATGATCATAATTTTTTACGGTGATAATTTTTTGGACTAAAATTTAATCTTATTATATTCTGTTAACTTAATATGAAACAAAGACGCCATAGTAATTTCATTGTTGGTACTCCTAGTTCCCGCCTGTGAGAACCAGGCAAGTTCAGACATGTTCAGTATCGCCTACTGCTGTAATGGAGGTAACACGCAAGGAACAATATGCGGCTTTGAAATTCTGCTTTCGTCTCAACAAATCTTCAGTTGAGGCCTATACAATGTTACAGGAGGCCTTTGGAGAGCCTGTTCTTTCCTACAGCACAACTCGTTGCTGGTTCAATTGTTTAAAGAGAGGAAACAATCAATTTCAAAGGAAGGTGGAAGTACCATGAGTGCAGTGGACCGCAGCAGCTGCAGATGTCAAAACTACCTTTCTACAGGGAGGACGTTATCCGGCAGACAGCGTTGGTCCAGGTCTGCCATCACCTTTTATAGGCGGAGAGGATGGTTTCTGAGCCTGGAATTGCAAGAACTTCTGCGACTTCCTCCTTTTAGATGAATCCCTTCCTCCTGAAGAGTGATAGAGCCTCTGACCCCATTGACAAATGAAAATAAGCGTAAACAAAATGTAAACATAATAACTCGATAACTGTATTGTACGAAGTACAAAGTACGAACTTTTTGACTACTTACCTTTACTCATCCTCATAATTTTGATAGTCCTTCTCAAGATAGTCTCCCCTGAGTGTGATGCATTTGTTCCAGCGTGTTTGCCAGTCTTCAAAGATATGCTGGAAACCATTTTTTGAGAGATCCTTCAAAATCGCCTCCTCAGCCTTCACAATTGCTTGTGATGATGGATAATGCCTCCCACGAAGCTGTTTCTTAGAGTTAGGGAATAGAAAAAAGTCACATGGGGCTAAATCCGGACTATAGGGTGGATGAGGGATGCACTTCACGTTGATTTTTGCAAGATATTCAGCAACAACATTGGCAATATGCGGCCGCGCATTATCGTGGTGCAACATCCAGCCTTCTTCACGGAAATGTGGTCTTTTGCTCCTGATATGAATTTGCAATGTGTTCAGGACATCCCTGTAGTATTGTCCAGTTACTGATGTGTGTGCAGGTACAACATGCTGATAAACCATTACTTGAATATAAAAGAATGAGATGACCATAACTTTCACAGCAGGAGTAGCCACTTTTGCTTTTTTAGGGGTTGGTGATGAAGGAGATTTCTACACTGAGCTTTGCTGTTTGCTCTCAGGATCAAAATGATGTAGCCAAGTTTCATCAGCAGTGATTACGTTCGAAAGAAGCTCCGGATCTTCCTCTAACATCAGCTTTAACTGCATGCATACCTGCATGCGAAAAATGTTCAGTATTTCAGAAATTGATCTTATGGTAATTCGCCGATCCTCTCTCACAATGGCAGCATCAGTGTTGAAGTTTTCTTCCGTAAGAGCACTTTCTGGAGCACCGGGTTCACCTTCCTTTGAAATTGATTGTCTCCCCTCTTTAAACACTTTAAACCACCTTCCAGCTGTGCTGTAGGGAAGAACAGACTCTCCATAGGCCTCCTGTAACATTGTATAGGCCTCAAC
Organism: Mantis religiosa; assembly: GCA_030765055.1. Lineage (NCBI taxonomy): Eukaryota > Metazoa > Arthropoda > Insecta > Mantodea > Mantidae > Mantis > Mantis religiosa. The sequence continues at coordinate 206,892,392 of CM060951.1, read as the reverse complement.
TGAAGATTTGTTGAGACGAAAGCAGAATTTCAAAGCCGCATATTGTTCCTCGCGTTTTACCTCCATTGCAGCGGTAGGCGATACTGAACATGTCTGGTCAGCACCCACTGAAGATGGTCTAAACTAGACCGAAAAGCGCTTATGGAGATATGGAGAACATCTTATCTGAGTGAGTAATCTCAAAAACTGCTTGACAACTACTCATATTCTATATGTCTGAACTTGCCTGGTTCTCACAGCCAGGAACCAGGAGTACCAACAATGAAACCACTAGAGCGTGTTTGTTTCACGTTAAGCTAACAGAATATAATAAGATTGAATTTTAATGCGAAAATTTATGACCATATATATTTTGTACAATGCTGTCAATCTTTCTGTTCCATAACTAGGTCAGAGAACAAATACTAAATTTTATTGTTATTAATTTAGGCGCTTAGTACTCATTTACCATTTTAATCAGTAATTGTGCCATTTATTGTGCACTAAGGAATGATGTTATAGTAGTAATAAAAATAAGAGGGAAGATGATATGTAATTTATACTTGGGCAAGATACTTTAATAGCTATATCTATCCGTTAAACATTTAAAGTGTGCCCTGATTTTGTGGAATTAGACTTATGATTTTGGAGTAGTGTGCCAAAAGAGAAAGAAGGAAAATGAGACCTCTGCAGAGGCTAAACCACATCCGCTTCAGTCAAAGAGTGAGCCTGTGTGCGTAATTGGATCATATGAGCGAATAAATATGAAAGGCCGAGCGGAAGAGTTGAGCACATGACATGGCGTGGTGAAAAGCATGTAGGTTACAGATCCGTAGTCGCCAATAAGATTATATTCTCTATTACGTAATTGTGCACTTTAAATTGCAGTTTTATGACTTGTTTATTGCAACTTCTAAAGTCTAAAGTCTGACGTGTTGCACTGACATGAAGTTCTTTCCTCTTGTACATATTATTATTAGTAACGCTTATTTTGTTATCTAGTTAATATTAATCGAGATAAACAATTGCAGAAGTTTTCTTATTGCACAATTATAGGGGTTTTCTTTTAAAACCTAACCGAGCAGAAGGCGTTTTGCTTCTCTCGCGACATTGCTGCATTCCCACACTCCCGGCTTCCGTTATGCGCGGTGACTAGCGCTGTGCACTTCACTCGGCAGTATTTTACAGGCCACCAACATGATTAGGTGGTTGACTCTAGAGCAGTGGCTGCTGGTGGGTTAAGTTATTGGTGGTGCACAAATTAAAAATAAAATACAGAGTAGTAATGACTCACCTATTTATACACATTCTCTGCTCTACTCTCCTTAGACCTGGCGAATCTATCGATAACTTTTGCTTTGAAGTCGCTGATCTTCATAACAAAATCTCTCTCAATTGAAAGCATTGCTAATACTGACAAACGGTCCTGTGACATTGTGTTCCTAAGGAAAGCTTTTACTCTTTTTAAAGTTGAGAAACAGCATTCTGCTTCAGCGGTAGACATTGGCATAGTTAACAGTACTCGGAGGAGTTTGACATATTCGCTGAATGTAGCACATAAATTGTTTTCCTTAATGAAGTCTATCAAACACAAAGCGCCGGACATTCCATGAAATTCCTCTCGACTGTAAATTACAGTCAGTTCTCTACGAATTTTTGTTCCAATGATAAAAGGGTAGAACCTTATTGTTTCTCTAAGGGAATCCTCTGGAAATGTCTTAGAAATTTTCTTGATGAAACAAAGTTGGGGCTACAAGATGCTAAATCTGTCCTTTGCTTCTCTAAGAATGTCACATACTTCAAGAGCTTCTCTTCTTTTCACAACATGTTCTTATATTCTTCTCCTCTTAATTGAAGTTTCTTTTTGTTTCTCAATATCCGTGATATATCTTACCTTTTGCACTTCCCTTTCAAATGCGTTTAGCTGGGCGAGGGCAAATGTTTCATTGCAGTCTCGTTTCTGCAGCTGATTGTACAAAATGTCCACATGTGGCATGATCTTGTAGAAGAAAGACAGCCAGAATACAAAATTATAATCTTTCAAAGTGGCCATAAACCCAGAAGCCTGAACAAGTGTGGCGTTTAATTAAATTCTCCCTGTGTTCGAAAAGCAGAGCACACAGAAGCTAAGCCTGAAGGTCACGCTATAGCCGTTGCTAAGAGTAGCAGGAGCTAGGTTTATAAACCTCCATTTAGGCAATGTATAAGAAGCCACTGACATCTCTTCACCTTCCCGCAGCCCCCTCAGAGAGACTACATTTGGGCGAAATCTTAGGTTAACTCTTCGCTACAAACCTGGCGGCTCCTACAGCTAATCACTGTTTATTTCGACTTCTGCGGTCATGGGCAGCTACTGACGATAAGCGTAATTGAAACATGTTTATATATAAAACAATACAAACAAGTACAGCTTTAATGTGAAAAATGCACCTGTTGTATATTCAGAATCAGTGGGTGTAGCGCAAAGCTGCAACCTTTTGGAGGAACCGCCCCTGCTCTAGAGCAACGCATTTTCGTGTGTAAAAGTTATTATAAATGGGAATCTCCAAGCCATTTTCGCACAGAGTATATTCATAAGTGTAGTGCCTCCTTCCAGATTTACAATTCGTGAGGTTGTAAAGACATTAGAAACTACTGATTCTATGACAAACAAAAAACGAAAGGGTAAACGTACAGTATTAACTGAGGAAATGTTCAAGGCGTACGCCTTGAACGTTAACTAACCAAATCCATCCTAAAATTAACACAATAGGTGGGAATTTCAAAATCTTCTGCACATAGTCATTAAAACTAAAACCGTATAACTGTAAAAGTGTCCATACTTTAAAGCAAGGTGAATCAACAGGATATACAGTTCAGCAAACAAGTGATTGGCGCACATATGCCAGCTCCTGCAGCCTTTCGGCAGTTGCGAAGGGATTATGAGAGTGTTTTGCCTTTAATTGCAAGGACAACAACGATGTTAACATCCAAAATCATACATAAGGAATTAGTAAAGGATTTCTTGGCAGTACCGGTGATTGTTCTCAAATATCAAAATGCTCCCTGGAAAAATATATGGTAACTCCTCGGCTATTGTTTTGTACCATTGGACTGGAAAGTAACCTTGTATCAGTTTGTAAACGAAATCATTCCCACGGCAGCTAAGAAACATAAACACAATATAGTGCCTGCGCCGTAGTGTAAACATTGTGGACACGTAGATACGCAACTCCATAGACTAACCAACTGCGTAATGTTACGTGACATCTGGAAATGGACCAAGAAGCAGACGGGACACATGATTGGGATAACGTCTGAGAATTCTGTAACCTCAGTTTTGTTAGCTTGGAACTTCCAGAAGGGCGCAACAGAGCACCCACAGATATGGTTGACTTTTGGTTTGTACCATTACTGCCTGAGTTTCGAGCAACCGACTTTATTAGACTTTAAATCATGGCTAAAGGCTGAAAGATACAGGACGAGACGATACCCTAACATATTGAGACTTTTTGGGTTCGTGAAATTATAATTCCAATTGCATTAACTCAAAATGTTCTTTATTTCCACCGAATTACAGTTGAACACTTGCCAATTACACAGAATTACGTAGCGCACACAATTATAATTCACCAGTTCGTCTGTCACAGATCCTCTCTGCACTCGCAATTACACGCAACTCCTCCGATGCACGTACACAGTCTTCTGATCCGTTCCCTCACTGGGCGCTCCTCACGGCTGCTCGCCAAGAACTGAACTCTTCTCCGGCCCGGCGCGTCGCTTATATAAGACCAACTGACCTATCTAGAAGGTTCCGGGTTAGATGAAATATCCTGGATGTTCTAGAACTCAGGGGGAGGGGAAGAGACGGCACAGTGACGTTTATACAGCCACCCCTTGTTACCGCTCTAAGACAAATGGGTCGGCGTGGTCGAATGCCTCCCGTCTGGCCCTACTTCCACCCGGTTCTATAGGAAGTTCCGACGTTCGGGTGACAATATGGAACCTCCTGAATAAGCATTTGGAATTTAAAGAGGGGGAAAATTCAGAACCCATCCTTCTTCTTTATCTCACTTAGCACATAAATAGACTCATTTCCTTTCTCAAAAATATAATAATAAAAAAATAAGAAATAAAAAGGATGGAAAGTCACTAAATGAATTCGTTTGTTTCCCCAAAGACAATGCCAAATGAATCTAAGAATATAATACAGAAAAAAGTAGACTTGGTGTAAAAAGGTTACAGTATCAAAAACAGTCCTAAGTCTCGTCACTGCCACTAGAGTTCTATGCACTGTACAGTAATAAAAGAATAAAAAAGGTAAAAAACAGTAATACTCAGAAAAAATAACTACAACAGAGGAAAAAATAATTCTTTAATTGGTATATTTAGAGCGTGCAAAAAATGCATTATTGTGTATGGTTTCTTTCATTAGTGAATGACGGCTTAATTGACTCACAGCTTCGTTCTGTTCCGATTAAGCGTGATTCCACCTCAATGCTCGTGTCAGCACTCATAACCAGGGCTAGGAGGTTCGTACCGCTCGCCGTTCCTTTTACAGGTTGCGACCGACCCTCTCCCCGTAATCCAAACAAGTCATTGATAAGAAATGTACAGCGGGGAGGCATTGAAACAGGTTGCCTAGAGAAAAAAATGACTTATGAGATATTCCATCTAGTGTATTGCGCGCGATATGAAGAACGATCGGGTTCCAAGTCCTCATTCGGTAAGTTTCGTTTAACTCCGTGAACATAGGTGACAACCTTGAAATTTGAAATGCACTATACACTTGACATCTAGTGGCTAATACGCTAAGCTTTATCATGTCTGCCATATTTCCTTTTCATCATTTTCGAGGTTAATTAGCTAATCAGTTTACAACAATCGTATGTTAGAATTAGAATTTTAGTTCGTCCTTGGCAACTTATACATGTTATGAGACACGTAAAAATGTATAAATAAAGTATATATATAAAGTCAAATTGATTACATACAATATACACAGTAAGCAGCTTTTCTTTGGTTTCATGTGGTATTTGCATAGACTAATTTACTACAAGAAATGTCATAATATAAATATTACAGTGCTCCCACTGCTCATTTACATGGTTATAGTTCTAAAAATTCATTAACCGTATAAAACAGTGTGCATGCTAAAATTACTTAACCTTATTTTTAAAGTGTATTAATGACGAAGCTTGTTTAAATAAATTTGGAAGTTTATTGTATAACATTATCCCTTTGTAGTTAAAGCTTCCTTCATAAAGGCTCGTTTGGTGCGCTCGAATTGCCAGTTTATCCTTGTTACGAGTGTGGTGGTAATGTACATCAGCATTTACTTGAAAATGATTTATATTTGTATGAATATTTGTGGTTGCTATGGCTCTCGAAAGGGAACACGTTATTATTCGTCTACCTCCGTATAACTGTGATCTGAATGCAATTGAGCTGGCGTGGGCAAAACTAAGGAATGTTTTCAGAGGATGCAACGTTACTTCTGATACCTTCGCTTATCTTACACGCTATTTTACTGAACTGTGTTTTTCAAGGTTGATCAAACTGCAGAAACAAAAGAGGGTTAGCTCTCGCTTCTTTCCCTCTAACCGCACCACACCGTAAATCCAGCGCTCGACTTATCTTGCGCGTACTGTATTTAGATCATTATGTACAACATACAAATTCTTATATAGTACACATGGGTTGGTCTCTGGCTGATTTCATTATTTAAATAGGCACACTGTGGCAATACCTAAGTAATTATAACGTGGAATGTAACATTTCCTGATCGAATGTAAAATAATATCTGAACAATGAAATTAATTTCTTAAATATCTGAAGACTCTTATTAGATAAAATGCCAAAGCATGACTTTTACTACATATTTACTCATCTGAGGCCGTATTACTAAAAGCAATAATGTAGCTCTGAAGCCTTTCAAATGGAAAAAGTCTTTCTATGTCCTGTAAAACAAAATTTAGTTGATTGATAATCTGTTGCAAATTCGTTAATGATTTCAGCTAATTTAGTTTTTCGACCTGGCTTCTCTTTTTTCCATGTTTGCTGAAGTATCCCACTGAAATGTAAATGTAAATAATGAAGTAAATAAAGACATGAATAAGTACACTTCTAGAAAACATACAATGGTTATACAACAAATGTAGTTGCTTATCTTTGAAGCAGAGCAAAGATGTTATTCGAATGTCTTCCTTCCTACCAACGTGCTCTGTGCCATGCAGTTACACCTGTTTTGCAGTAATGAGTTGTATTCTAAGACGAACCTTGCCCTTGCTAGTAGCGCTGCGTTGTCTAGCCATGCTTACACTGCTCAAGGAAATAGGTACGAACTCCTTGCTCTGGTTATAATACAGCACCACTTATTTTGTTATGAATGTGTTTTCTTAGTTTAAATTTCATATGTTTAATACGTCCTAAAAATTTAAATTAATGTTAAAAAATCTACCTGAGGACAAAAAAATAATAATACTATTGAATAAGTCACGCCTTATTCACAATCATAGTAGTATAAAACATGTTATCTTACAGCTTTTCTAAAAAATATCACTTCACAAAACTGCTGTTGTCAAATGCTAGGCTTTGGCAATGAAGCCATTAGCTCTCTTGCTCTCCAATATTTCTGTGTAGTTGGTCCGGCAGGTAGGGCTTCACAGGTTAAAAGATGTTCTTCAGTCATTTCCTCTTCTTTGTTGTCAAATGCTAGGCTTTGGCAATGAAGCCATTAGCTCTCTTGCTCTCCAATATTTCTGAGTAGTGGGTCCGGCAGGTAGGGCTTCACAGGTTAAAAGATATTCTTCAGTCATTTCCTCTTCTTTGTTGTCAAATGCTAGGCTTTGGCAATGAAGCCATTAGCTCTGTTGATCTCCAATATTTCTGTGTAGTGGGTCCGGCAGGTAGGGCTTCACAGGTTTAAAGATATTCTTCAGTCATTTCCTCTTCTTTGTTTTCAAATGCTAGGCTTTGGCAATGAAGCCATTAGCTCTCTTGCTCTCCAATATTTCTGTGTAGTGGGTCCGGCAGGTAGGACTTCACAGGTTAAAAGATGTTCTTCAGTCATTTCCTCTTTGTTGCACAGAGGACAATTTGGACTTGTATAAATTCCTATTCTGTGTAAGTGTTTGGCCAAATAATCATGTTCCGTAAGTAATCTAAAATTTGCTACTGCAGCTTTATATGGGATTTCTGGAATAATTTCTGCATTTTTAATTAAAATGTTCCATTTTTTATCTTTGGTTTTGTTAGATATTGATTGGTTTTGTTGTTTTTATATTTTCTTTTGATTAATATTTTTCTGGATGTAAAGAGTAAGTTTTTACTTTTGTTTTGAATTAAATTTGCACCCTTTTTGGCAAGGAAATCAGCTGATTCATTTCCAGAAATACCACAATGTGCAGGTATCCACTGTAATATAATTCTTTTCTGTAATTTTTGAAGTTGTTGGATCATTTTGTGACATTCTTTAATTTGGATTGACCTCATTTTATATGAACTTATTGCACATAATGCTGCTTTAGAATCAGAAAGTATGACAGCATTTTTGAATTTATCTATTCTGTATAGAAGGTGTTGCAGTGAAATATGAATAGCCGTTACTTCTGCATCAAAATTTGTTGTGTGGTATCCTGTTGGTTGATAGAATGAGAACAGTGCACACTTAATTCCTGCTCCTGAGTTGTTGTCCAAGTTAGATCCATCTGTGTAGATATGTAACCATTCTTCAGGTGGGTATCTATTGTTCACAGTTTCTAATGCTAGTGCTTTTAGTACAGGTTTGGAAGTTTCAGATTTTGTAACTATTTGTTCTAAATCTAATTGAATATTAATTGATTCCAAAGTCAGTGGGTTTTCTTTGATTAAAATGTTTTCTTTAGAATTAGGAAGATTGAGATCTGTTTTTAATTCTGTAGCTTTGTGTAGGAAACTTGTTTGTGTTTTCATCTTGATTGGTTGCAGTAATCTTTTATTTTGTTGGTTTCAACCGCAAAATTTTTTCATGTTCTATTAGTGCCTGCTCCTCTAAAGTTAGATGTATTGAATAGTTCTGAGTTAAGGCTTGCATTGCCGTGATTGGAGTTGATTTTGCTGCACCGGTTATTAGTCGCAGGGCCTGATTTTGGCATACTTCTACGTGATTTATGTTAGAACTGTTTGATGTAATTATTACCTCTGCATTATAAAGAAGTATTGGCTTGATGAATGTTTTATATGTGGTGTTCAGTGTCTCCTGATTACTGACCCAATTGACTCCAGCTAAGCTTTTCAAAATTGATTTTTCTGTTGATTTGTTAATTACTGCTTCAATATGATGTCTCCAAGATAATTTTGAATCAAAAATTTTTCCTAAATATTTTGTTTCATATGTTTGTTTCAGGTTTGTTTTCTTGAACTGCAGATTTAGTTTAGGGATCTTCATTTTTAAGCTAAATATTTGGAATGCTGTTTTATCAGTATTTGTTTTCATCAAATTGTTGTCAGTTCACTAGTTAACAAAACTATAACAACAAAGTTCAAGAGTTGTTCCATACTTTTTACTCACCCCGTATTGCTAGAGTCGTAATAAAATTTGGTAGCTTTTATTCCTCTGGAATGAAAGACAAAATTAATATATATTTGATGGCCTGTAAATTACGTACTAATTTGTTTGGTTTAGAATGGAGTACTTAAATGTAACTAGCTTTCATATGACGCTGACGCAAAAGCGATTCACAACGTCAATGAATAACTAATTAGAATTAATAAATATCAATCAGGAACACATTAAATCACTACATTCATAATTTGAATGTAGCTCATTCATAAACGTTAAAACTGTATATTCACACAAAATACCGTAAAACTGTGTTTAATCATCCTGTAATATCATAAACTCCCATGATACAATGTGGGCACGTCAGCACCCCTTTGTTCAAAATACTACGTCTAGAGCTGATGTAAATCCTAATGTGTGATGAGAGCAGTAAAGCATATTAAAGGAAGAGAGCTGGATTTTTAATGTTTACTGTTGTACAAAAGCCCATTAGGCTTACGTGAAAGAGGATTAACTCTTTTCTATTTGGGATCTACATGTGCACACACTAATCATTAAGAGCCGTGTGCAATTCTGAATAGAATATTTCGTTACGAGTTGGAAGTCAGTTTTGCACAATCCTTTACCAACTGCACTTTTTATATTCAGGACATTCTCGGGAAACGAGCCAAGTTAAAAGACGATTATAAATCAACGTTCCGGGAGTGTATATCTCTCCCATCATCAGGATATTTATTAAATGTTATAAACACTAACCACATATAACGCAAAAATCAACGAAGACAAAACACTACCAATACTGGCATCACTGAACAAATAACTGTAGTAAATTTGGCTTTATACGAAGAATATATAGAATGTATTCGTCACCAGGAAAGCTTCAGGTCCTATTTTACACTTTTTAATTTGTATATTGCCGATACAGTAAGAATTTGGTAAAATGAAATTAATGTAGACATTAATGTATCAGGAGATAAACTGAAGAATTTATACGCTGATGATCGGATAGTAATGGCCACAAATGACGATAACCTGCAGAAAATGCTACACTGTATAAACAAAATTGCTTTTGAATATGGAATAAAAATATCAGCCAATAAATCCAAAACTATGGCTTTTAGAGGAATGAAGCCAGTTAGATATAAAACAGTGTTACGCACTGTAAAATAGATCAGATACCATACTTAAAAGTATTTAAAATGCAGATAAAATAAATAAATTTATGGAAGGATAGAGTCAGACTGAAAAATTCAATGCCATAGCCGAGATTTGAACAACGGATCTTCTGGTTGCCGTCCAGCTCCTCTAACCATTGAGCTACTACGGCCAACGTGCCGATATGACATTGAATTCTCCAACTGAGTCGTATTTTCCTGGTAAACCACTTAGGAGTTCTCATAAACACATGAGAAAACTACCTTAATGGCGACTTAAAACGTGTAAGTCTTTAAGGCCCGGGCTTTATAGTTAACCACTATTAGGTCAATTAATAGAAATTAATTGTTCTTTCACACTAGCCGTGTGTAGGCTAAAGCATGGAAATATAGTCAGACTGAAAATTTCAATGCCATATCCGGGATGTGAACCACGGATCTTCTGATTGCCGTCCAGCTGCTCTAACCCATGGTCCACGTGCCAACATGACAATTAATTTCCATTAATTGACCTAATAGTGGTTAACTATAAAGCCCGGGCCTTAAAGTACTTACAGCATAGTAAGTCGCCATGTGTTTATGAGAACTCTTAAGTGGTTTACCGGGAAAAATACGAGTCGGTTGGAAGCTTTAATGTCATGTTGGCACGTTGGCCATAGTAGCTCAAGGGTTAGAGCAGCTGGACGGCAACCAGAAGATCCACGGTCCAAGTCCCTGCTATTGCATTATATTTTTCAATCTGACTCTATCTTTCCATGCTTTAGCCTACACACAAGAAATCTACAGGAAATTGAAGCAGTACATTTCATTGGCTGGTGATAACTGCTGGACCCTGAGAGATTACTCTTGCTCACCGACACGTAATACTTAACCATCCTTCCATACCACACCAAATGGCCACCCCAAGAGGAATTTACCACACCAAATGGTTCAGGTTTATATGGTTCGGAGTATATAAAAGCCGCAAGAGTTAAGTTGCCAGTCAGTTGCTAGCAGTTGTTAATTGAGCGTGCAGCTGTGTGGACGTGTGGCAGACGAGGTTTGCGTTTGTGTATGCAAACTAGACCTTTAATTTCACGAACCCCCAAAGTCACAATATAATAATTAAGCTCTTGTTAAATAAGTTAGAAGAATCCATTATACCTAATTAAAATACGTCTATTTTAAGCATCAGTTACTAATTCTTGGTTTGCAATAAAACCCTTTTTACTCCTAGCTGCTTGGTCAAATTAACAAAACTAAGATTTTGGAGCTCCTATTAGAGCTTACGTGTAAAGCGTGCACAGATGCTTTTACAGAAGCTTTATCACGTCTCTCTGTATCATAAAGGAAATAACGTAATTATATTCTGAGTCATTCACGACGGGATGTTTACATTGGCAAGAGTGGCTGCACTTATATTGCGATACAATGCTAGGCGTGGTCCCTCTTGAAAGATGCATTAAGGCCCGTTGTTATGAACGCAGTGTGACTGGAGGTTTTGTTAAACAGAATACGGTATACCTGAACCCTGACAAAAGACGATCGCTAACAATGGCAGTAAATGGTGTTAGTTGAAAAATAATTGCCACTCATAATGAGAAATATAAATACATGTTTAGCGATAAATGAACTTGATATGCATCTGTTTATAGCACGTTTGCAGTAGTAGTAGAAATTTAGGCGCATTCGCAATTTCCTTGGCATTTTGTTAGAAACTCCCCGCCCACCGAAAATTGTCATACTCTGACTTGACTCAACTTATTATGATTGATTTACAAATAAATGTTCAACAAATCACGTCCATCTATCTTTCTATTATACTTCACGTTCTCTAATCTAAAATAGAACGCATTCTCATTGGGATAACGGCTGCTAAGATAAACAACTTAAGGGCATTTTAAAGCTTATTTCATCAGGGTGCCCCTTCAGCCTTTAATTAACTTTTACTTTTGGGTTATAAGAAAGTTTTTTGTTATGATATATGTTTGTTATTATTTATTTTTTGAGAGAGGTTTATTTTTTCTATTTAGATGGTACTTATCAACAACTAATGCTCATAGAGAGCTTCCATCGTATGTTTAAGTGGTGCGTGAACTACTTTCTTTACACAGTCCTTATGTTTAAGGCCACTGGCAGGTTATTTTTACCCAGACAAGGCTGCTTTTTAACAATATTGAAATATAAATATACAATAAACTAAACATTGCCAGAAACTGAAACATGGTATGATTACAGTATAAGAATGTGTGTATTTAACTACTGTAAAATATTTACATTAAGTTCACAAAGTTCGTCGAAAAAGGGGCTAAAGGCACGCTGTGTATCCTGAAAAAAAGTATTACAACCTATACTTCAGGTGTAGGTTCCTTGTAGGAATTTAAAGCTATACGTACCAATCTTTTTCACAAATAACATAAGGAACAGATTTATAATATAAACTAAATAAAAAGCATACAAAACTTATACCATGAACATGAAAAATTATTTAGTTTTGTTTAAAATATTTTTAAGGGCAGACATTTTCCCCTCAATTTTATAAATTATATTAATATAACAGTTATATTAGCGTGTACAGGGAACATTAACAAATACGCACCAACAATTTTGCATCAATATCTTTTGTAGTTTTTGAGAAACATGCACATAAAGTATGAAAAATTAAGGTTTCAGGAAATCACGATAAAAGATTAAGCACCATTTTTTTTTAAATTATACGAGGGTGGGTCAAAAAGAAATGTCTCCTAATTTTTTCCTTAAATATTTATTTTATTTATTTTAATTTATTTCTCATCTTCTTCTACATACAATTTCATTTATGCATTGACAATTGTAACATTTCTTTCACACAATAACAAAATGACTTATTCACATCTAACATACTGTCACCCAATTATGGGAAGGCACGACAAACTGACAGCTGGGTGGGTGACAGGAGGCATTCACGCCACGCCTACCCATTTAACTTGTGGCGCTCACTGAGGGGATGGTCAGAAAAGTATCACGAGCCACTGTACCGACTCTTTTCGCTCCCCCTGACGTCTGGAACAGTCGGGATGTTTGTTCCGAGCCGCGAAGGTTCGAGATGCAGCGATTTGCCTATATAAGCGACGCATTAGACGACTCAGGCAGTTCTCAGTCCTCAGTCTGATCAAGAGAGCGAGTTTCGCTGAGTAGCGAGTGTAGTGTTACGTAATTGTGAGTGTGGATTGCAATTGTGAGCGTTACGTAAGTGTATGTGATACTGTTACCCAATCGGCAAACTCTACGGTACCGATCAATAAATGCAGGGGAAAGCCGTTGGAGGGGGGGCCTGTGGCATCGTTACCGCTTGCAGAGGCGAGACAGTGGAGGGAGGGGAAACCACACGGGTGGCTGAATCTTCGTTTCCTCCTCCTCCCGCCGCCTGAAAGAGCGCGAAACATCGAGAATGTTTTCCCCCTCCACGAAAAAAAGAATTCTCGAGAAACATTTAGCCACCGATCAATACAGGAGACGCGACCGTCAGTTGAGTTGAGTCAGTCGTGGCGAGCAGTGTGAGGAGCGCCCAGTGTACGTGGACAGACGAACTGGCGAAATTGTAATTGTGTGCATTATGTAATTCTATGTAATCGGCAAGTGTACACATTGAAATTCGGTGGAAATAAAGAACATTTTTGAGTGGTGCAATTGGACTTTTTATTTCACGAACCCACAAAGTCACAATATGTATACCAACTGTAATTCGGTGGAAATGAAGAACTATTTGTATTTCTGCAACGTGACTTTTGATTCTTCGAAGCCACAAAGTCACTACCTGCTTGCCCCAAGTCTCGGTCTCAATACACATAGCCCCTGGTTCCTTAAATAAGTAAGTTATGTGAAAACTTTGAATTTGGCGTTATTCCTCAAACCTTCTTCTCCAATCCCCTGCAGTAGTAACTTCCTAAGTCAACTGGTGGCAGTACTGCATCCTCTTGCAAAATGACTGACATCGACATTCGTATTAAACAGCATTCTGTGATTGAATTTTTGACTGCGGAAGATGAAACGCCAATTCACATTCACGAAAGGCAAAACAATGTGTATGGTGATGCAACGGTGGACGTCAGCACTGTTAGACGATAAGTTCGCCGCTGGAACGAAGCTGAAGGGCAAACACCATTGGCAGACGAAAAGCGAAGCGGCAGGCCGGTGACTGCAGTGACTCCATGCTACATTCAGTGAGTCGATGACATCATTCGTGGTGATCGCCGGGTAACAACAGGTGAATTGTGTCACATTACCTCCCTCAGTAAAGGTTGTGTGATGAAGAATACTCAACAACTCGGTTACTCAAAAGTTTGTTCACGTTGGGTACCAAGAATGTTAACCACCGAAAACAAAGAAACAAGGAAAACAATAGCCTCCGAACACTTGCAGCGCTTCAATTTGGAGGGAGAGGAGTTTCTGGAAAAATTGTTTCTGGAGACGGAACGTGGGTTCATTTTTCTGAACCTGAATCAAAGAGGCAGTCAATGGAATGGCATCTCACAACGTCACCGAAGAAAAAAGAAGTTCAAAACTCAGCGATCGGCAGGGAAAGTTATGGCGATAGTGTTTTGGGATGTAGAGGGTGTGCTGGTCGCCTCGGTAGCGTAGATGGTAGCATGTCTGCCTCACGTCCAAGAGGTCCCGAGTTCGAATCTTGGTCAGGGTGAGTTACCTGGATAAGCTTTTTTCCGGTGTTTCCCCTTATCGTAAAAGACAAATGTCGGGTAACTCTAAGCTCCATGGACCCTGGACTCATTTGAGCATCATTTCACTCCATTCCTTCACCGTCCGATATGACTTAACGTTGGAGGACGCAAATTACAAAAAAAAAAAAAAAGAGGCTGTGCTTATGATTGATTTTTTTGGAGCAGGGATGCACAATAAATTCTTTCCAATACGTCAGAAATCTCAAAGATCTGAAGGCACGTCTTCGCCGAGTTCACCCAACAAAAACTCTGGCGGATGTTCTTCTTTTGCATGACAATGCAAGACCACACACCAGCCGTTACACCATTGCAGAAATTGATAAACTAGGATGGCAAGTCTTACCTCACCCCCCATACATCCCTGAGCTGCCACCATCAGGCTTCCATCTGTTCGGGTCACAAAAGGAAGCTCATCGTGTGAGTTCATTTTGAAGATAAGGAGGCTGTGAAAACGTCTGTGCGTCAATGGCTCAGGAAGCAAGACCGAATGTTTTACCACACTGGAATACTTGCCCTAGTTAAAAGCTGGACCAAAACTGTGGAAGAGGACGGAGATTATATTGAACAGTGACAAATTAATCGTCAATGTTGTAGTTTTCAAGCTATGTAAATTGGATTCAATTTTCTTGGCAATTAAAAGAGGAACATAAAAAAATAGGAGGCACTACTTTTTGACCCACCCTCGTAGATACTCTCAGAACATGCCTGATCCATATTCCTGCTCAGTTATGGTTTCCTTATCTTTTCCTTTCCTTACTTCTAGCTCTACTTTCAAGTAACTGAGCTGTTCTTTTTGCCTCCGAGAGTCTATGTGCATATTTTTCTAGACATGCTGTTCTCATAATTTCAGTAACCTTTATACCCATTTCCCTCATTTCCTTATGCCTACCACTGCACCCATCATAACAAATGAGACTATCATATACACCAACTTTAAAGTTTTTGGCCCAACATGCACTGTTTTTGGAATTCTTTCCCATTAACCTAATATTAACCTAATAGTATTTTCACTCTTACAATACTTATATTTAGTACTTTTTCTGATTAGTTAAGACAGTAAATCTAACTTAATAATAACATAGCCATATGCATCATCCAATACAAGTTCGTCGTCAGCTTTCACACGGAGAGAGCTCCTGAAGAGCTCCGTGTTGCATTCAAAGTTTCTGGAATTGCATCACTTGTATTTAGCGGATTTTTACATATCTATTTCCATAAAGCTTAGGTTTATCAAATGGTTTAACTCTCCCCATGATACCTACCAATACGTACAATCAGCGCAGTATCACAATTGATTGCAGAATAAAGTTTTGTAACCGCACATGGCCACGTGAAGCACATGTCTTAAAACACGCCAAAGAAGCCGAAAGTTGACCACAGAGAAATAAACGAGTGAAGTAGCAGGAAACAGAATGACCAACATGTTTCTAAGTGGGTTAGTTCAGAAATTCCAAGCTTTGGAAGTATGCTGAGTGAGATGTGTATGCAGAAGATCAGAAAGTGGGCGTGCCATTGCACCGCCATCTTTAAATTGATGGATTAAAGGGCGTTATGTGAATAATTTATCACTGACAATTTCCGAAATGTCTCCCCGGTATACGTATGTACAGTTCGGCCGCCATCTTATAATAAAGCATAAACAGTAGTTAAACGGAAGACGTGTTCCAGTAAACCAGGGGCGGCTGGTGGCTCTGAAAGTCGGTGGTTCACATATTTATCCATGCAATTTAAGTTTTTTAAAGTAACAAACGGTTGTTTAATCCTGCCACTATAGACTGCTGTATACACAAGTTAACAGTAATTCACAGCGTATAACACAACATGCGTATTTCAGAAACTTCTAGAGTATAACACTCTTCTGTTCATGCAGCTAAAAAATAGACTTCATGTCTCTTCATGGCAGACTTCAAGTGTACATTGCAAGATTCCTTTCTGGATTGTCTTGGAGGTCCCCTTAAACACTGCAGCATTCTCCAGATAGGTTTTTCAGAACACAGTCTAGCTCTGCACTGAAGTTTAGCAGTCCTCGAAAAATACCAGGATTGCTTGACGTAGCTGAATCATTGTGTCCTCGTAGAGCTAACTCAAAGGCTCCACAAAACCTAATGCAGTTAACAATAATGTTTAAAACATACCTATTTTGAGCCACTTTCTGGTTTTGTTCTTCAATTGTTCTCCGATATGCACTGTCCATCTGCTTTGTAATATTTACATTGCCAAGCATAGAAAAACTGTTTTTCACGTGCAGTTTTTAAGTTACGTGCTTTTAGCGCGATCGTGAAGATGCTGCAAAGCATTCACGCCATGTTTTGTCCACGGATCTTCACCGCCAAAGATAACGCAAGGAAAGCAAAACAGGCTATTTTTAATATTATAACCACATATCAAATTATATTTCTCATATACATTGTTTTTAAAGTTCCTATTCAAATAGCTTGTTTTTGTTTTGACTACCTATGTGATTTTTATATTTGGTGTGGGACTTCCAAGTCACTTATTTTCGGTTTTTTCTTCTAAGCTCATTTTTAAAAAGGATGTGCTAATAGACCCTTTATGGAATTCATTGTTTCTCCTTATATAACACAATATACTTGTATTTAAATAAGTCACTCTTATTCACTACTCAAAGCACGACACAGCTAACAAAACACGGCACAAAACATGTGGCTATGCTCTGGTAGGTAATAGTAATCTGTGGTAATAGTTGACTGATGCGAACATTTAATATGATAATAATAGGTTGCGCTGAAAACAGAAGGAGAAGGCTTGGCATTCACTATTCTCCGGCTGCTAGGTTAACTAACCTTATGCAGCCATAAGCCCCGCCCTTCCCCCCTACTTGCCTCGGAACACCAAAGGTTCATCCTGGCCTATACCTCCCCATTGTATATCAGTGGTTTGCAACAGAGAGTGAACTACTTGGCACCTGAAAACAATACAGAGCGCTGAGGGCCACTGCACTAGACAAGGTCGAACTGAACTCCCAATGGAACATGCCCTTGCATTAAAGGGAGACCCAGCATTTTGGTTGTAGCACAAACATGCTACCCCATTGAGAAGCCACCCCTGCAGTAAACTAAAGTTCAACTGAAGGTTTAAGATTAAAATATAAAGTAAAACTATAGTTTAAACCTAACTGGAGATCGTGATAAGAGTGGAGGATGTGTACTAGAAAAGAAAAGAAAGGAAAAAAAAATAATAGCAATTTTGCATGTAACTTTTTTGTATGGAGATTTTTTGAAAGTCTTCTCCTTGTATCTTTAAAAGAATATGGACTTAAATACAACGTTTGCCACTTTTCGCAATTGAGTTCTGCGTTTTTTTTAATTTACGTCCTCCAACATTTAGTCGTATCGGAGGATGAATGAAATGGGTGAAATGATGCTCAATGCGTCCGGGATCCATGGAGCTTAGAGTTACCCGACATTTGTCTTTGAGGATAAGGGAAAACCCCGGAAAAACCTTATCCAGGTAACTCATCCTGACCGAGATTCGAACTCAGGACCTCTTGAACGTGAGACAGACTTGCTACCATTTACGCTAGCTCATCGACACATATATACATATGGAAGGATTAGGTTTTCTTTCAGAATTTCTCTTTTTTTCATTTTTATAATGTTAATCTTGATATTGATATACATTATTTCCGTTACTGTTTGTTTCATCATTGGCCTCGAGTCCCTTTAACTTAATACAGGGGTCCCTGTGGTAAACGTTTTCGTTGATGGCATCTCTAACGCTATTGCTCCTTCGTTCCCTTCCTCTGGAGTATTTCCTTAGCAATTATTTTAAAAGCTTAATACTGACAACACTGCTTTTTCAAGGTGTGGCTTGTCTTTTATTGTTGGTGCTTTGCCTTGCTGGATATGAAACCTTTGCAGAGATTTTTGGTAGAACAACGAAGAATGCTTTTTACGGTTAAGCAATAGAAGGTAAAAAGATAAGCTTCTCATGTATTATCTCTGTTTTAATAATTATACTTTGAAACCATTTGGACCTAAATACTAAGTTCAAAGTTTTACCAGACTTAATAAATCAACATCATGCACTCGTCTCACAATATTCTCTCAAGTTTTACGGAGCGTATCCTGGCAAATGTTACTTATTTCGGTTCGAATGGATTTTTTGAGAACATCAATTGTCCGTGGCCTATTCTTGTACACTCTATTTTTAGATACTACCACAAGAAAAATCTGCTGAGGTTAGGTCAGGCTATCTGGGGTGCCACAGAACTTTTGAGATTATTCGATTATCAAAGAAACTGGTTACAAGTTCCATGGTGTCATTAGATGTATGGCACGTTGCTCCATCCTGCTGGAAATAACATTCTCTCATTTGTATATCCTCCAGCTGCTCCACAAATGTCTTGAAAATACCCGTATAAACTTCATTGTCTACAGTCAATTGTCAACAATTGTCAGCGTTGTAAATTCCCCCAGAGCCACTGAGATCATTAAAACAAATTTCTGCGTTCTAGGAGCTTAAATGGTTCAGGTTTATATGGATCACACTATATTATAGGATTGCCTTGAAAATTTGGGTTAATCAATGAGAATATTTAAGAGAAGTTCGTGCGACTACATTTAAGCATTTACATATTGGTCCTGGTGGCCGGATATCCAATCTCGGTCGTGGTATTGTTTTTTTTTTCTTTCTCTAACACCTATTTTAGCATATACTTTCCAAACATTGTAATTCAGATTTAAGAAGAAATATATATTGTGAGTACTGTAAATAAAACTAACGTATTTGTTCAAATAAGACCTGAAGCTCACTTTCTTCTCTATCAGCCAGCCAGGTGGAAAAATGATCAGATATCAACGTTTCCGGAGTGTGCATCTCTCCCATCATCAGGATATTTATAAAATGTTATAATCACAAATGAAATACTGGATATAACAGAACTATAAGCAAAGAAAAAACACTATCAAAATTCGCATTACTGAACAAAAGACTGTTTTCAGTAAATTAAATGCCAGGTCAGGAGTTGGCGTGAGTATATAATTGAGTTAATGCAACGTAACTACTTAACTTGATTATCAAGCTGTATTGATCTTTGCTTCTTAATTCGATGAATTTCCATTTTTAAGGCCGGTTTCCAAGAGGAGCTGAACTGAAATCCAGTATCACGATTAAGCGTGCTCCCATTAGAGGAAATGGCCAAAGCCTCCTTAATTCTCCGCTGCCAGTAACTGTTGCATTTTGCGAGGATGGTCGTCTCCCGAAAGTTTGCTGTATAGTCATTATCTGCCACTCCATACTTCTCAGGTTGCATTAAACGAATGCTCCGTTCATGTTCGATTATGGCAGTAGCAATGGTCCTTCCGGTTTGTCCTATATACGGTGTCCCACATCCACAGGGTATCCGGTACACTCCCGGAACTTAATATCCACGTTATCTAAATCTTTTTAATTATCTTTTCACCTGGCTGGCTGCCCGAGGAGAAAGTGAACATATTTGTTGTCCTTGTCTTTTGGTGGGCATGTGAGAAGGATAAATCAAAAAGAAAAAAAAATAGGATAGATGTTAAACTTTTTCTTCATCGTCGAAGGGTGTTAAAACATTTTTCAAGGAAGTTCGTACAACACACTTGTGCTATACATAAATAAATGTTCAAGTTCTTCTGGGGAAGCAAGCCAGGTGAAAAGACGATTTGAAATCGACGTTTCGGTAGTGTGCACCTCTATCATGAAGTTGTTTATTAAATTTTATGACGACAAATGTATCACTGGATATAACATAAATATAAAGATAAAACTATCATTATTCGCATTACTGAACTAAAGATGACTTTCAGTAAATTAAATGCCAGGTCAGGAGATGGCATGAGTATATAATTGAGTTAATGCAACGTAACTACTTAACTTGATCAAGCTACATAGATATGTGCTTCCTATGCCGACGGATTTCCATTTTTAAGGTCAGTTCCCAAGAGGAGCTGAACTGAAATCCAGCATCACCATTAAGCGTGCTTCTCTCGGAGGAAGTGGCCAAAGTCTCCGCTCCCAGCAACTGTTGTATATTGCCAAGATGATCATCTCGGGAAAGTTGGCTCTATGGTCATTATCAAAACAATCTCAACAACCTTAGACCTCCAATACAGTTTACTATGGAAGTGGAGAAGAATGGAGCGTTTCCATTCCTGAACATTCTTGTTTCAAAAACAGCAACGGTACATCGGGGCATGTTGTATACCGCAAGCCTACACACAAAGATCTCTATTTGAACGTTTATAGTTTTCATCATAAGTCTCAACGACTGGGAGTTCTCAATACACTGGCCCACAGAGCTTTGTTTATCTCTTATACCAGCCACTTAAAACATGAGACTCACTTTCCGGCTGGTGCGAGGCTATATAAATAATACAAGTTTGAATTAGTTATTATTTATCCTGCAATTGCGGTGAAGATTAAATACAACACACTTACAATTAAGTTAATAAATTTAAAGCTTTCTTATAAAAATAGCTTTTGTTGTGTGTTTTTTTTTTTTTTGGAACGTAAATATATAAAGATGATGACTTTCTTTCACGCAAACACACGAGAGATACAGGGAAACTCCAAGTTGATTGCGCAAACTTCCAACGACTGCCCTTGAGGTTTATTTATGGTCATCGCATGGGCCAAACGCACCGGAAACTGTAGACGCTTAAACCCAAAAGGTAAATCCGTTGGAATCAAAGGAATTCGCGGAATCAAGATATCCTCTCCTTTGTACTATTCCTTGCTGATTGTTGCTTCGATGACACTCATGAGCTTTTTCACAGTTAGTCTCGATCCACTGCACAGTTACGGTTGGTTGATGTTACACAGCATAATCACAACTGATCCTAGCCCGCCTCGGTAGCGTGGTGGTAGCGTGTCTGCCTCACGTTCAAGAGGTCCCGAGTTCGAATCTCGGTCAGGGTGAGTTACCTGGATAAGGTTTATTCCCTTATCCTGAAAGACGAATGTCGGGTAGCTCTAAGCTCTATGGACCCTGGGCTCTTTTGAGCATAATTTAATACATTTCATTCATCGTCCGATATGACTTAACGTTGGAGGACGTAAATTAAAAAAAAGACCAACTGATCCTAGTTTTAATTTTAAATTGTGAGGAGGGTCCAGGAAAATCTAATGAATTTTAAAACTATGTGAGATAGTTGAATACATCATCTTGGTTTATAACTGTCGATTGATTTGTACGAAAACAACTGTCCCGGAAGATACAGAAATTCTGGAACGAAATTCATCAGTACAGTCAGCACATGACGTAGCTCGTCGCACATTTGACTGACTTCTACGACCTAAGTCAGGGCGTCTTCTCCTTAGCTTATCAGAAAAGTTTCCGCAAACTTCACAAAGTCACAAAGGAATTCAATTAATTTTGTATCGATTGAATTCTCCCTATCGAATTCACAAACACAAATTATAAAGAAGTTATCCAAGGATTCATTAATACTTGACAATTGTCTGTGGTCAAATGTTTATGCTGTTAGTGTGGGTTCAGAAATTAATTTTGTGTCTAATCTTTGAAGGGTATATCATCATGATACACAAAAAATTTCAGTCATGGTAATCGATAAACGTTATTAAAATATGGCAAGTGAAATATCTTTGCAGACTTTGGCAAGGAGTGGAATATCTTTCTACTTTGTAATGCTTTTGTTTGTCTAAAATAAAAGAAGGTGTATGTGTTCCGTAAAAATTAGCGTATACTTTTATATTTAGTTAATAACCTGATACATCAACACTTCAGATTTTTTGTTTTCATCTTTTATACCTTCTTTGGACTTAAACAAATATTTCAAAAGCAAAATTAGGCAAATCGATTCAGTCGTTCTTGAGTTTCCGAGAGACTAACAAATGTCATATATATATAGTTATCTAAATTTTAATTATAATCAGTGCTAGAATTATCAATTGAGTTGATAACAAATTTTATGTTCTTTTTGTCTTTTGGTATTTCTTATTTCTCTATTAAGCGGCGTGTCCGTAAGATAAAGTGTCCTAGGCGCTGGAGCCGTGAGGAACGCTATTACGCGAGATACGGCAACACTGGCGTGTAGCTTGGATTCAACCTTCAAATAACCACCACAAAGAACTCGTTGCAACCATTAGTCTTGGCTGGGCAGCCATTTGCGATGGAGCTTCCTATCACTTCTGCCACCAAGAGCGAGCTGAGTGCAGTGATCCGTTTTTTGAGTGTCAAAGGCATTACCCCAACTTAAATGCATCGTCAGTTATGCGAAGTCTATGGGCCACAGTGTATGGACGTCAAAAACGTGCGAAAGTGGGTCACAGAGTTCAAAGATGGACGTACAGACGTCCATGACGAACAGTGTTCTGGTCAGCCTTCGGTTTCAGCCGAAACATTGCAAAGGTGGAGCAAGAAATACTTAAAGATCGGCGTGTGACAGTTGGCGAGCTGTGCGAACTGATCCCTGAAGTCAGTAAGACTACGATTGACAAGATTTTGACCGAACATTTGCATTATCGCAATGTGTGTGCGAGGTGGGTCCCCCAAATGCTCACCTGGCCCAGTTAGGATGGGACATCCTGAACCGTCCCCCTTACAGTCCAGACCTAGCACCTAGTGATTATCACCTGTTTACTGAGTTGAAGTCACACCTGGGTGGAACACATTTCCAGACCGACGATGATTCGAAAAACGAGGTTGAGTGCTAGCTTCGCAAATTGGTGGGAGAGTGCTATGAAAAGGGTATACAAAAACTGACACAGCGCATGCAAAAGTGCATCGATCGCAATGGTGATTACGTTGAAAAATATTTGTAAGTTTCGCCTTTCCATCAATGTAACATTCTTTTACAATAAACATGTTTTCTATATTAAATAAAATTGGAGACATTATTTTGCGGATATCCCTCTTAATAAGAATTAACAATGAAGACAGCTGCTAGAGCAAGTCATATGATTCTAACACATGAAATGCTCCAAGTCTGATTCAACTTTCCATATTACATCTTATGTTTATTTCCAGAATATGTCGTAGTCATTACAAAATCGGCCTCAATGATAATAATCTGTATAATGCTCCATATCATAGGGAGTAACTATTTAGATTCTTTATTTCTTTGTAAGTGAAACTCATGAAAACAGAGTGCAGGATTTTTAAAAGCACTTAAAAGAATTCATTGCCACCATTCTATAATCAGATATTGCTCATGCTTTTCCGATGATAAACGGTTAACTGGAATGTGATTCACGGCACCAACCGTCTGCATCCTCCCGCGATTTCCATTTCTTGCCCGCAGCAAATTCATCTTCAACAACAAGGAAGGCCTGTGTGTCTAAAGTTGGCACGTGTTTCACGTCCAAGAAAACATCCTGCAGTGTTTACTCCTCACAGCTCGCCGTTATCCGTTTGTCATTCAAATAATTCGCTAAACTACAAGTCCCTGAGCCAGCAAGTTATGTAGGAAATGGTTTTTATTAATTGTTTATTGAAACAGTTTTTTGCATATATAACCTGTCACTATGGACAAAGTGTACCTGTAAGGAGTAGTTTTGGGAGTGTGCATCTCTCCCATCATCAGGATATTTATTAAATGTTATAACCACAAATAAATCACTGGATTTAACACAAATATAAACAAAGACAAAACACTATCGAAATTAACATTACTGAACAAAAGACTGTCTTTAGTAAATTAAATGCCAGGTCGGGAGCGTGAGTATAGAAAGTTAATTGGGTCAAAGAAGTGTAACTACCTAACTTGATTATAAAGCTGTATTGATATGTGCTTCTTAAGTCGACGTATTTCTATTTTAATTCCGGTTTCCAAGAGGAACTGATGTAAAATCCAGCATCATGATTAAGCGTGCTCCTTTCGGAAGAAATCGCCAAGGCCTCCTTAACTATCTGCACCCAGTAACTGTTGCATTTAGCCAAGATGGTCGCCTCCCAAAAGTTGGCTCTATGGTCGTTATCAAAACAATTCTGTGCCAGTCCAGACTTCTTAGGTTACATTAAACGAATGCTCCGTTAATGTTCGTTTATTCTAGTAGCGATGGTCCTTCCGGTTTGTCCTATATACGGTGTCCCACATTCACAGGGAATGCGATACACTCCCGGAACTTGGAAGTCCAGTTTGTCTTTCTCTGGTCTCAACAGATGTTTAATCTTCGGAGTTGGCTTGTGGATGGCCCTGTTGTATTTGGCGAGAATTCTGCTAATTCTGCCGGAATTCTAAATTGTCAGTACAGGTCAAATATACCAAAATAATAGAACATTATTTAAAATAATAAATATTAATAACAATAACAGCAAACAAATATATTTGTTGTAAATTACATATAAATTATTAGGTATACAACGTTATTGATTCTCTCAGGGTGGTTCTTACAAAATCCTTTGTTTTTCTTCGAGAAACAAGGATACTTAGTGATCTTCCGACGGACAATCGTCATCAAACCACATTTCCTGGAGTTCACATTTTCTACACGGATAATTTTATGTGTAACACTTACATGTTCTTTATTTACTCTTCTTGTACAAATTATTTTTAGAAAAAAAAATTTCCTCTTTCAACTTCATCTTCATTCAAATGGCATTTATAGAAAATATTTTTTTTTTTTACATGTAGTAACGGCCATGGTAGGAATAAAACCTCCAACGGCAAGATTACATTAGAGAGAAAGTGTGGAAAGATAGAGTAAAAATTCAATGCCATAGCCGGGATTTGAACCACGGATGTTTTGATTGCCTTCCAGCCGCGCTAACCATTGAGCTACTATGGCCAACGTGCCGATATGACATTAAATTCTCCAACTGACTCCTGTTTATCCCGGTAAACCTCTTAGGAGTTCACATAAACACATGAGACAACTACCTTAATGGCGACTTACTATGCTGTAAGTACTTTAAGGCCCGGGCTTTATAGTAAACCACTAGGAGTTCTCATAAACACATGAGACAACTACCTTAATGATGACTTACTATGCTGTAAGTACTTTAAGGCCCGGGCTTTATAGTAAACCACTAGGAGTTCTCATAAACACATGAGGCAACTACCTTAATGGCGACTTACTATGCTGTAAGTACTTTAAGGCCCGGGCTTTATAGTAAACCACTAGGAGTTCTCATAAACACATGAGACAACTACCTTAATGATGACTTACTATGCTGTAAGTACTTTAAGGCCCGGGCTTTATAGTAAACCACTAGGAGTTCTCATAAACATATGAGACAACTACCTTAATGACGACTTACTATGCTGTAAGTACTTTAAGGCCCGGGCTTTATAGTAAACCACTAGGAGTTCTCATAAACACATGAGACAACTACCTTAATGACGACTTACTATGCTGTAAGTACTTTAAGGTCCGGGCTTTATAGTAAACCACTAGGAGTTCTCATAAACACATGAGACAACTACCTTAATGATGACTTACTATGCTGTAAGTACTTTAAGGCCCGGGCTTTATAGTAAACCACTAGGAGTTCTCATAAACACATGAGACAACTACCTTAATGATGACTTACTATGCTGTAAGTACTTTAAGGCCCGGGCTTTATAGTAAACCACTAGGAGTTCTCATAAACACATGAGACAACTACCTTAATGACGACCTACTATGCTGTAAGTACTTTAAGGCCCGGGCTTTATAGTAAACCACTAGGAGTTCTCATAAACACATGAGACAACTACCTTAATGGCGACTTACTATGCTGTAAGTACTTTAAAGCCCGGGCTTTATAGTAAACCACTAGGAGTTCTCATAAACACATGAGACAACTACCTTAATGGTGACTTACTATGCTGTAAGTACTTTAAGGCCCGGGCTTTATAGTAAACCACTAGGAGTTCTCATAAACACATGAGACAACTACCTTAATGGTGACTTACTATGCTGTAAGTACTTTAAGGCCCGGGCTTTATAGTAAACCACTAGGAGTTCTCATAAACACATGAGACAACTACCTTAATGGTGACTTACTATGCTGTAAGTACTTTAAGGCCCGGGCTTTATAGTAAACCACTAGGAGTTCTCATAAACACATGAGACAACTACCTTAATGGCGAATTACTATGCTGTAAGTACTTTAAGGCCCGGGCTTTATAGTAAACCACTAGGAGTTCTCATAAACACATGAGACAACTACCTTAATGGCGACTTACTATGCTGTAAGTACTTTAAGGCCCGGGCTTTATAGTAAACCACTAGGAGTTCTCATAAACACATGAGACAACTACCTTAATGGTGACTTACTATGCTGTAAGTACTTTAAGGCCCGGGCTTTATAGTAAACCACTAGGAGTTCTCATAAACACATGAGACAACTACCTTAATGGTGACTTACTATGCTGTAAGTACTTTAAGGCCCGGGCTTTATAGTAAACCACTAGGAGTTCTCATAAACACATGAGACAACTACCTTAATGGTGACTTACTATGCTGTAAGTACTTTAAGGCCCGGGCTTTATAGTAAACCACTAGGAGTTCTCATAAACACATGAGACAACTACCTTAATGGCGAATTACTATGCTGTAAGTACTTTAAGGCCCGGGCTTTATAGTAAACCACTAGGAGTTCTCATAAACACATGAGACAACTACCTTAATGGCGACTTACTATGCTGTAAGTACTTTAAGGCCCGGGCTTTATGGTTAACCACTATTAGGTCAATTAATGGAAATAATTCCATTAATTGCATTCCAATAATAGGACAAACGTGCAACTTTGGGAGAATATAATACACAATTGGGAGATTACATTACACTATTTACATATCAGAGAAAATGTTGGAATTGTCCTCCACCAGCATCTATGGATCGTTGGTCCCATTTCCTTTGATACGACTGTAGACACTGAAGTTTAAATGGGTATCTTCAATATATTAGTGCATCAGCTGGATGATATGGAATTGAGGGAAGGCTATTTCCAGCAAGATGGAGCAACTGACATCATGCAACTTGTAACCGGTTTATTTGATAATCGAATAATCTCAAAAGGTCTGTGGCCCCCCAGATTACCTGACCTAGCCTCACCGGAATTTTCTGGTGGGGCTACTTAAAAATAGGTTGTGGAGGAATAGGTCACGGACAATTGATGTTCTCAAGGAATCCATTCGAACCGAAATAAGTAACATTGGCGAGGATACTCTCCGTAAAACTTCAGAGAATATGGTGAGACGAGTGAAAATATGTATAGATGCTGGTGGAGGACACTTCCAACATTTTCTCTGAGATGTAAATAGTGTAATGTAATCTCTCAATTTTATATTATATTCTCCCAAAGTTATACGTGTGTCCTATTATTGGTTCAGTTTTATATGGATCGCACTATATATGAGAAACCCTAGTGGTCTTGTGGGAAACATACGAGTCAGTTGGAAAATTTAATGTCCTGTCGGCATGTTGGCCATAGCAGCTCAATGGTTTAGAGCAACTACACAGAGATGGGAGATCCGTGGTTCAAATCCCGGCTATAGCATTGCATTTTTCAATCTGGCTCTACTCATTCAAACAGCTGGTATGGAAGAAATGATTATTGCCATCAATTTACTTGAATAACATAGTGGTTTAACTATGAAGCCTATAACTTAAGTACTTACAGCATAGTAAGTCGCCACAAAAGGTGCGTGTCTCATAGAATATGAGAACTCCTAGTGGTCTACCGGGAAACGTACGAGTCAGTTGGAGAATTTAATGTCATGTCGGCATGTTGGCCATAGCAGCTCAGTGGTTTAGGGCAACCGCACGGAGAGCGGGTGATCCATGGTTCAAATCCCGTCTATGGCATTGAATTTTTCAGTCTGGCTCTACTCATTCAAACCTTAGCCTACACAGGGCTAGTGTGAAAGAAATAATTGTTTCCAATTGTTTATATTTTTACTGTTCGAAGTTTTAGGTTAGGTTACTCTAGATTTTCGTCTTTTTTACCTCTTTTCATTTGAACATTCAGCCTTACAGGGAAAATAAAAATCAGCTCGCTGAGCAGTTGGTCGACCGCTTTATTACGCTTATTTTTGTGGCATTAAACCATTCGATGACTGTCACTTGTTTTTGTTACACCTTATTAACGTTACCCAAACGTTTCAATGAACTAAACCAATGCATAGCGATGTAAATGCATTATTGTCATAGTTTCGGTTATTGACTGCGGCATGCTCAGTCACGAATCAAATGACATATGCTTTTTTAAATCTTATTAGAATGTAAATTAACACCTCCTGTCCAGTGGCTTTTGGAGCCCTAAATGTTTGTTTAGCGCTGTTACTCTCGGGGCTCTGTTAAAGCGATCAATAAGTTGTATTAGACCTCTGTTGGTTTCTTTATGCTCTGCTTTTAATGATACTCGACGTCTGCCCTTATATCCAAGATGGGGCATTATCAGGAACTAATAACGAAGGGCAGGGTGGGTACAGCTCCCTCTTCGTGATCTCCCTTTCCCCCTTCTTTCTCCGTTTTTAAAGAAAAGAAATACGAGACGACGCTAAAAATATTCGAAAGTAATCAATGGAAATATCATTTTCCAGTAATTTAATCGAGTTTTGGTAATAAAATATCCTCTCATGTAAAGTATACTACGGAAATAATGAGCAATCTGATTGCAAAAAAGAAAGAGGAAGAGGTTAAAGTGAAATTGAGAGATCAAATGAAGTTCTAATGGAACGCTGAAATAGGATTTCATTATAATGAGAAATTTATATATTCGAGAGATGTTCAATAAAGAATGATCACTTTTTTGACAACGTATCTTTGCTCATTCTCATAATTTTGATGGTTCTTCTCAAAATAGTCTCTCCTGAATGCGATGCACTTGTCCCAGCGTTTCTGCCAGTCTTCAAAGACATGCTGGAAACCATTTTTTAGAGATCCTTCAAAATCGCCTCCGCAGCCTTCACAACTGCTTCTGATGATGGATAATGCCTCCCACGAAGGCGTTTCTTCAAGTTAGGGAATAGAAAATTTCACATGGGGCTAAATCCGGACTATAGGGAGGATGAGGGATGTACTTCACGTTGATGTTTGCAAGATATTCAGCAACAACATTGGCAATATGCGGCCATGCAAGCCTCCAGCCTGCTTCACGGAAATTGGTCTTTTGCGCCTGAAATGGACTTGCAATATTTTTAGGACATCCGTGTAGTATTGTCCAGTTATTGATGTGTGTGCAGCTACAACATGCAGATAAACCGTTCCATGAATATCAAAGAATGAGATGATCATAACTTTCTCAACAGAAACCACCACTTTTGCTTTTTCGGGGGTTGGTGATGAAGGAGATTTCCACACTGAGCTTTTCTGTTTGCTCTCAGGATCAAAATAATGTAGGCAAGTTTCATCAGCAGTGATTAAGCTTGAAAGAAACTGCAGATCTTCCTCTAACATCAACTTTAACTGCATGCAGACCTGCATGCGAATGTCCTTTTGTTCGGGAATCAACAATCTTGAAACCCATCGCGCACAAACACATCTCATGTGTAATGTTTCTGTCACCAACGTATGGATGACACCCAATGAAATGCTCAGTATTTCAGAAAGTGATCTTAAGGTAATTCGTCGATCCTCTCTCACAATGGCAGCAGCAGTGCTGATGTTTTCTTTCGTAAGAGCAGTAACTGGAGCGCCGGTCCACTTTCCTTTGAAATTGATTGTCTCCCCTCTTTAAACATTTTAAACCACCTTCTAGCTGTGCTGTAGGGAAGAACAGACTCTCCATAGACCTCCTGTAACATTGTATAGGCCTCAACTGAAAATATGTTGAGACGAAAGCAGAATTTCAAAGCCGCATATTGTTCCTCGCGTGTTACCTCCATTGCAGCGGTAGGCGATACTAAACATGTCTGAACTTGCCTGACACTTACAGTCGGGAAGAGGAGTACAAACAATGAAACTACTACGGCGAGTTTGTTTCATATTAAACGATCAGAATAAAATAAGATTGAATTTTAGTGCGAAAAATTATGGCCGTAAAAAATCATGATCATTCTTTATTGACCAGCCCTCGTAGAATTAGTGTCAAATGTTTTACTGCAACCTTCAATATGAAAAGCGGACGGGCGGGCGGATGGATGGATATATAGATATTTAATGCTTGTTAGTTTTACATTATTTTAACATACATTTCCTTAAATTTAAATGTCTTACACTATAATTAATCTCCTCAGCGCTACACCTAGCATTGGCACCCTGACCTTCCTGTTAATGGTGTAGCACCTGCCCTTTTCTATTCAACATCCCTCTCCCTCTTCCTTCTCACCTTCATCTGTTCTCCTACTGTTTATTTTCCTTAGCCATTTATCCTTTATCTTAGCCAAAAAGTCCCCCACTTCTTTACACTTCTCTTTCCCTTTAACAGTCAGCATTCTAAAAACTATAATACTGTCTATCCCACTTCGAATTCTATATTTTCTCTCTCCAAGCCTGTACCTCTTTGCATCCTCTTAGACTTTGCAAATCATTATCTTCTGCTTCACACATAACACATGTTATATCATCCGTCGCCCTTAGCCCTTTTAAGAACATAGCCCCTGTTCTTAGCCAAGCCCACCCTTCTCATTCCCTTTTATTACATATGTCCACATATTTTTCTCTTCCCCACTCTTTTTTTTTTACTGATTTATATAATCTCAATGACTACTTTCCTTCTATGCTTCCCCAAATTTCTTTCTTGCCTTTGCATTTCTTCTAGCCTACACTTTACTACACTCCAGAATTCCTTTACATTTCTCTCCTCTAGTGACCATAAATTCCACATTCCTACTCTCCTTAGCTCCCCCTATATTCATCCACCAGCTATCCTTGCTTACGTTTACGTTTTGCAATGAGGTGGGAAAAAATGTAATTAGGAATATGACAGAACAAAAAATAGGCCTAAGACAAGGATGCAAAATGAGTACAATTTTATTTAACTTATTTGTAGACGAGATAGTAGACAAGGTTAAAGAAGGAAATCAGCAATGTCCGGTAATAGTAAACAAAGAAATTCCCGGACTGCTATATGTGGATGACTTAATGGTAGGATCTATAACGGTAGTAGGATTGCAGAAGGCAATAAACGAAATCCAGAAATTCTGTGAAGAGTGGGGAATAAAAATAAACATAAATAAGTCGAAAGTTATGGTCTTCAAGAAGGGAGTTGAACTAAAAAAAGATGAAAATTGGGTACTAAATGACATTAGGGTAGAAGTTTTCTTTCTTCTTCTTCACTTCATGGCATAGGCAATCAAGTGCCTGTTCCGCCTTCGAAGTCCTCCAGCCATCGTTTCCTGGGTCTGCCCACCGATCTCCTACCTTTAGGATGATACTGTAATTTTCGTTTTGTAAGTCTATTATCTGGCATTCTTTCAACATGTTCCTTCCATTTTTGTTTGAGATCTTTTAACCTATCATTCATACTAAAAATGTCCAGCTCTTCTCTTATATTTTCATTTCTTATTAAGTCCCTCTTCGTGCATCGTTTCACACTTCTCAAGAATTTCATATCTGAAGCCTGTATTTTACTCTGTTGCTTTTTAGTTAACGTCAAAGTCTCACATCCGTATGTCAGTATAAGTACAGCCATAACTTTGTACAACTTTAATTTTGTTTCTTTACGTATTTTGTTTCTAAATGTTCTATTTATTGTTCCACACACTCTTTGAAATTTGCATATTTTATTGTAGACATCATATTCCTTGTCATAACTAACATCAGTTCCCAAGTAGTTAAAATGGCTTACCTGTTGAACGCAACGATTATTTATAACTATTTTTGTTCTAATTGTCTCTTTCCCAATGAATGCCATTACCTTTGATTTTATAAAAGAAATTTTCATGTTATATTGCTTACAAAGTTCACTAAGTTTAAAAATAGATTTTTGCAGGGCAGACTTGCTATTTTGTATAGTAACTAAGTCGTCAGCAAACAATAAAATATTTAAAAAGTTTTTATTTGAAATCTTAAAACCTACATTCACTAGCTGCTTCCATTTGCACACTAGGTCGTCAATATAAATACTAAAAAGTGTAGGTGATAAAGTACACCCTTGTCTCACATCCTGATTAGTAAGAATTTTTTAGAAATTTTACCATTGTTCCTCACATTCATTTCTGTTTGGAAGTAGAAGCATTGTATCATTTTTATTAATTGTTGTGGGTATCCTCGTTATTCCAATATTTGCCACATTTTGCATCGGTTTACCCTGTCGAAGGCTTTTTCAAAGTCAACAAATGCCATATGCGTTTCTTTGTTAAACTCCCTATGTTTTTCAATAGTTGTTTAACAATAAAAATGTAATCTACACAGGATCTGCCTCTTCTAAATCCACTTTGTTCTTCGGAGAGAAGACATTCAGCTATATTCTGCAACCTTTTGTTTATTATTTTAGCAAATATTTTATAGGCCGTATCCAGTAAACTTATTCCTCTTTAATTGCTACAGTCATTTCGTTTCCCTCTCTTAAAGATAGAGATGGTTTGGGCTATAAGCCAATCTTCTGGGATATATTGCTTCTTCCAGCTACATATTATAGAAATGTAGCAGTCGGAGCTTTAGCAATAACCCCCATATTTAAATAGCTCTGCGTTTAATCCATCTTGGCCCGTTGCTTTCCTATTTTTAGTTTTTATGAGTGATTCTTCTAATTCTTCAATTAAAATTAAATCTCCTTCATATGTGACGTTGCCTTCTGCGTTTTCGTTATTTATCTCCGCATTTTCATCATACCATAAAGTAGGGTAGAAGTGGTAATTCAATTTGAATACTTAGTAAGGTTGAATAACAATGGAAAGCACACAGGAGAAAAATTGAAACAGTAGGAAGGATGGCAATGAATGTAATAAGAATATGCAAATATAAGCTAGAATTGACAACCAAGTGGTTAGAAATAATATATCAAGCACTAGTTGAATCCAAAATGCTCTATACAGCGGAGATCTGGGGAGGGGGCACAGAGGTAAACAAAACGGTGGACCAAAACTACAGAAGGTTTTGTAAAGAGCTACTAGGCTTACCAAGATCAGCAGCTAGGGATCTAGCTTTAGTAGAATTAGGAAAGACAAGAAGTAATGAAGTAATAATGGAAAGAATAATAACATTTTGTTACAGGTGTTTGGCCAAAGACGAAGGGGAAATTATGAAATTATGCATTAGACAGCAAAAAAGATTAGAGAACTCAAATAGTTGGTGGGCAGAGTTAGGAGGAATTATGGAAAAAAATAGGAATGGGAGATATATGGAGATTAGAGGAAAGGAATACAAGCGATGCGGGTAAATTGGTAAAATACAGAATAGAAGATATAGAAAGAGAGGAAATATGGGGAAGTCTAGAAAATATGAAATCATTAAAATTTTACAAATAAATAAAAAGGAACTGGGGACGAGAAGCATATGTAGATTACTGCAATAGGCAAGAGAGAGAAGGGTTAGCGTGGATGAGAACAGGAATAATATTTCTAAGAGGGATAAGAGATAGGGAAAAGAGAATTTGTGAACACTGTGGGGGAAAGAAAGCATAGAACAAACACTATGTAATAGAGTGCGAGGAGGTTGAATATGGAGAAAGATGGTTTGGGAAGAAAAATGGGGGAAATCAGAGAAGAGGATAGTAGCTATAAAAATGTTAACGGGAAAGGAGGAAAAGAAGGTAAGAAGTATTGGTGAGTTCTTACAGAAGATAAAAGAAAAATGAGCAAGAAATGTAAAGAACATAAGAAAGGAAGATGAGGGGGAAGAATGGCGCTAATTAAGTAATCAAGGAGGTATGGAGGTTAAGAGCAACCTGGCAGAGCAGAAGACCAGGGTATCATGGAAAACAAGGTAGCAACAAGGTAATGATAAATAAATGTAGCCTAAATTTCCAAATTGTAAAATTTTGGAATATCCACAGTAAATGTATCATATCATATCATTGTACATAATTTCAATACTTCATCTTCACTCGTCAAAGACATGTACGAATGTTTCACCACTCTTTCTAGCATTATATCCCTTCTCCCTGGACTTCCTAGTTCTAGCAAAGCTACCTCCCTTGGTGCTGTCCTTCTTAGAATATGAAAACAGTTAAAAAAAGGTTTATACTTAACGGGAGTGTGAACTATTTGTATTGCTGAGTTGTATGCTTCCATGGGTCCTCTACACCTGTGACTGCACACTCTGACGTAATTTGACGTAGATTTTTAAGTGTTTCGTATTTTGTAAAATCTATTGCACATACGCTCTATTAGAATATCAACAGTGGATACTAGAGTTAAATAAACTAGGGAGTTTAAAGATGCACAAAGAAATTCATGGAAACAAATCAGAGCTCATCCGACATACCCTAATGTCCACTTTCTTCTTGTTTGGTGGTACTTTCTCTGAACAAGTAGACGGAGTAGTAATGGGCTCCCCTTTGTCACCAGCTATAGCTAATCTCATATGGAACACCTAGAACATGAAATACTTGCCACAGCTCTACTTAAACCATCTCATTTCTATAGATACGTGGACGACACTTTTGGATCAGACACTTTGCCTGGCTTTCTTGAGCATCTCAACAGCCTTCGACCTCAAATACAGTTTACCATGGAAGTAGAGAAGGAGGGAACTCCTCCATTCTTGGACATTCTTGTTTCAAAAAACAGCAACGGTAGACTGTATACCGCAAGCCTACACACACCTATCTCTATCTGAACGCTTATAGTTTTCATTATGTCTCAATGACTGGGAATTCTCAATACACTGGCACACAGAGCTTTGGCTATCTCTGATCCCGCCACTTAAAACAGGAATTACAACTCCTGAGACTCACTTTTCGTCAAAACGGCGAATCCTAATATGACGTTGAAGCCTCGATCACCAAAGCTAAGAAAGGGAAACCTGTAATACAGCAAGCGTCAGATAAGCCTACCGCTACAGCCAGCCTACCATTTACCGGCAATCTATCCGGCAGAATCAGCAGAATTCTCGCCAAATACAACTTCAGGGTCACCCACAAGCCACCTCCGAAGATTAAACATCTGTTGAGACCAGTGAAAGGCAAACTGGACTTCCAAGTTCCGGGAGTGTACCGCATTACCTCTGAATATAGGGCACCGTATATAGGACAAACCGAAAGGACCATCGCTACCGTAATAAACGAACATCAACGGACCATTCGTTTAATGCAACCTGAGAAGTGTGGGCTGGCAGAGCATTGTTTTGTTAACGACCATAGCGCCAACTTTCGGGAGAGGACCATCTTGGCAAAATGCAACAGTTACTGGAAATGGAGAGTTAAGGGGGCTTTGGCCATTTCCTCCGAAGGGAGAACGCTTAATCGTGATGCTGGATTTCAGTTCAGCTCCGCTTGGAAGCCAACATTAAGTGTGGAAATCCGTCCACTTAAGAAGCCCGTATCTATACAGCTTGATAATCAAGTTAAGTAGTTACGTTTCTTTGAACCAATTAATTTTCTATACTCACGCCATCTCCTGACCTGGAATTTAATTTACTGAAAACAGTCTTTTGTTCAATAATGAGAATTTTGATAGTGTTTTGTCTTTGTTTATAATTGTGTTATATCCAGTGTTTCGTTTGTGGTTATAATATTTAGTGAATACTGTCGCGGCCACGCGCATAAAAGGTTCGATACAGAGAGATAACGGATGGGTAGTGTTTCACGGAGATAAAGAACTTGCATAAGCAGATAAACATTGCGCGGAGATAAAAGGCATACCAAAACCAATGGTTAGAAAATTTTAGTGACATCTTGATTGTTTTACAGAACATTTGATTTATTGTTTGTTACACAATATTCCAGAAATGTTTAGTGATATCAGTAGTGGTATATAGAAGCCGCGATTGGTCAGTCATGGGCAGTAGTAAACAGTAGTAAACAGAGTCGTAATGAGAATTGTAATTGAAACTGGTGTTTTAGACAGTGAGCTCTTTGTTGTGGTCAACGACCTTGGTAGATTGTAATTGTGTATGTGACGTAATTCTGCTACTGCAAGTGTATTTCTACTCAAGTAAAGAACGTTTTGAACTTCTGCAACTCGGACTTTTAATTCAACGAAGCCACAAAGTCACAATATCCTGATGATGGGAGAGATGCACACTCCTGAAACGTCGATTTCTAATCGTCTTTACGCCTGGCTTGCTTCCCGAGAAGTACTTGAGCTAATTATTGGCTTTCTCATCTGTCTTTCGAAACTTCTAGAACATCCTCATTGTTTTGTCAGGTGCCCTTTTGGGTGTAGCTGTTGAGGGAAGATTTGTGGTATAGGTCTTTCTTGAACTGCTTGAGATTTACCCAGACATAACCCATTAAACTGCAAGAATGTACTCGCCAACACCATAAAATGCTTCATGTGCTCTGTCATATTATTAAAATATACATTACATATTTATTACCCTTTAACATTACCTTAAGCGCGCTATTACTATATCACTAACAGCATATTTTTACATGCATTAGCACATAAATCACTTATAATAGTAATACAGAATGTAGATAATTACGAATATTACTTATGGAAAGTAATACCGGCTCAACATGAGGTAGATAAAGCACTAAGAGTTTATAAGAATATTTTGCACAAAAGTAGAAAAGGCGATATGCGAGCCACACTTATGTCCGATTTCACCAACAGATGTTAAAATCGACGTTAACAAATGTAACGTAACAATTATCATGGCGCATTTCACCAACCTGTTTTCTGAAAATGTTAACAAACACATATTAACTTCAAGAAACTTGTAAATATCTCACCTATAGAAGGCTTTGGATGAGTCGTATTCTTTTCTGAACGTACTGCGATGCACTTTTGTTTTCATTTTCGTCTGCACAAGCTTAAAAATAGTGGATGAACAGAATAAAATCCTAAATAAAGCCGTGAGATAAATTTCTCATCGATGGAGAAAGAATTGTTAAATGAATTGGTGACGAAGTGTAAGAATTAAAAGTTAACCACTGGCGCGACAGCCCTTAGAGGGCTAAGGTCTACCAACCCGACTGCCGGTCTCACGCCCACTTAGGCACGGCAGAGGTGGACGATCATCCAACCCGTACGGGGAGGATATGTGGTCAGCATCTCGGCATCCCCCAGCGGGAATGTTGGTTTCCGTGACCAGGGCCGCTTACCTAGCGTAAGCTCCTCACCTTCCTCACGATGCTGAGTGGGCTCCGGTCCTATACCCGGGACCTAAAATCCCCACCACATGGGTGGGATCGAAACCGGGACGCTTTCGGTAGCCAAGGCATGCTGTCTTAGCCCGCTACGCCACGGTGTATCGTGGAAAATAAGAGGACAGATGCGGTGAATGTAAAAGAGAAAGATGTCACGGGGAAAATATTGGAAACGAATTTAATTCAAATGCATGTGTCACTACTACAAGCACCAGACAACTTCGTCAGTATTACGTAAATTTTAAACGAGGAGCGAAGAAGGACAAGTGACGAACGTTTCAAGACGGGAGGTAGACAATGTATTATCCACATAATGCAGTGAATTATAAGATCGCAAAGTTATTAATACTTGAAGCAAAGACGAGATCGGCATATTCCTTTCGATTCATGTTCTAACTCAGTATTACGTAAATTTAAAATAAGGTGCGAAGAAGGACAAGTGACTTGAACGTTTCAAAACGGGAGGTGGACAGTGTATTATCCACATATTTCAGTGAATTATAAAATCGCAAATTTATTAATACTTGAAGTAAACTCGAGATCTGCATATTCCTTTCCATGGATATTCTAACTCAGTATTACGTAAATTTAAAACGAGGAGCAAAGAAGGACAAGTGACTTGAACGTTTCAAGACGAGAGGTGAACAGTGTATTATCCACATAATGCAGTGAATTATAAGATCGCAAAGTTATTAATACTTAAAGCAAAGGCGAGATCGGCATATTCCTTTCGATGCATGTTCTAACTCAGTATTACGTAAATTTAAAACGAGGAGCAAAGAAGGACAAGAGACTTGAACGTTTCAAGACGGGAGGTGGACAGTGTATTATCCACATAATTCAGTGAATTATAAGATCGCAAAGTTATTAATACTTAAAGCAAAGGCGAGATCGGCATATTCCTTTTGATGCATGTTCTAACCTCTCTTGTACTTCCGCAGTAACCTTCATAACAACTTGTTTGGACAGTCTATGCCTCTGTAGATAGCTCCTCAAAATAATTTTGCCTCATAGGCCGTACTCTATTACGAATGCCATTTAGACGGTCTTATATATAGCAAATCGACATCAAAAGCTGCATTCACTCCCGCCATCTTGATTATTTACAATTGTTAAGGACTTAATATCACAAATTTGGCTTGTTAGTTTAACAAGAGATTTAACACGAGTGTTAAGCTAACACTTGTTGGTGAAATGCAATTTTAGTTTTAACAATTGCAAAATTCATGTTAAGTCATAACATCTGTTGGTGAAATCGCGCATTAAGGTTTCAAGAGAAGGGGAAGTCATATTTGTGAACCTTTTAGGTGAAACTAAAGTTAGGCATAGACGTTTCTTATAAAGCACAACCACATACGACAGAGCATTTCATTTAAATCTGTAAACAGCCATTCCTTAGAAGCTCTAAGGAGATGAGGTTGTTCGTTGAAGTCACGCAGCTGTTCTTTTTCTGTGAAGTAACACTTGTCACAAAGACGGTTCAACATCTGCAGACCATCTTCTCTTTCCTTTGAATACAGGCAATATCTTTTGTAGTGTAGGAAACTTCCCGTTTTCCGATGATTCATTGTGTTTTTGTCTGAGCACAGCAACGAAGGATTTAGAGATTACTGCTACTCACTTTGGGGTACAGTAAATTAAGAGAATGTTACAAAACGTTACGGCTTCCATTACTTGCTCCTATGAAAAGAGGGAAAAGCATTAAATTCTTCCATAATTACACCACACGTCTTGAGGCTTCCTGAACGCAAAACGTATTTCTAGAAACAAAAAACCGTCGTTACACATGTCTTTGAGAACAGTTTTATACAAAAGAAAAGTCTGGACAAGCGCGTTGCTTATCTGTTCACACTTCTCACTTCCCATTTCCGAGCCTCAGATAACTGAGCTATAGGCGCAATATACGAAGGGGTGTCTTAAAGTTTTAATTATCACACTTTAAGAAATGCGATAGAGAGTTTGTGTTGATATGTGTTTGCTATTATGTCCAGATGAACATATTTTTCCCAGCGTTTATTGACCTTCCGAATACCTTAATCGTAGAAGTCTGCTGATACGTTTTAAATCACTATTTCACTTCATTAGTAACGTCATTTGTGTTGTAAAATTGGCGACCATGCGACGGATTCTTCATTTCCGGAACAAGAAAAAGAACATGTTGCGAGATCGGACGAATAAGGTGGATGCTGTAAGGCCCCAAATCCACATTCTCTTGTTTTGTCAACTGCAACCTGAGATGAATGAACTGGAGCATTGTCAGACAGAAGACGAACAACTTTGGAGAGCATGCCGCGTTGTTTCTTAATCAGAGCTGCTCAGAACTGGTCCAGAAGATTGCAGTAGTATCTGCCAGTGATGGTTTGACGCTTGGCAAGATAATCTGTAAGAATGACTCCACGACAGTCCCAGAAAACTGAAAGCATGACCTTCCCAGGTGTCTTTTGCACCTTTGCCGTTTTGGGAGGGGGAATCGGCATGTTTCCATTCCATGCTCATGGTTTTTGTCTCTCGATTATACTGATAGATCCAGGATTCATCCATGGTTACCAGACAATCAAAACCATCATCTTCATCCTGTTCCAACAGCACCAACATCTGTCTCGAAAGCTCACGTCGTGTTTGCTTCTGGAAAGAGGTCAGGAAACGTGGAACCCATCGTGCAGGCACCTTAGACATGTGGAGTTCGTCCACACACTACCACAACTAAGATGTGTCTCATTCATGATCATTTGGATGGTTGCTCGTCTGTCTTCCAGTATTAAACACTCCACTTTCTTCACTGTGACCACATCGTCTGTCTTTGACAGTCTACCAGCTCGTAGCACAGCCCGCCTTGGTAGCGTGTCTGCCTCACGTTTAAGATGTGCCGAGTTCGAATCTCTGTCAGGGTGAGTT
Source organism: Mantis religiosa (assembly GCA_030765055.1). Lineage (NCBI taxonomy): Eukaryota > Metazoa > Arthropoda > Insecta > Mantodea > Mantidae > Mantis > Mantis religiosa. The sequence continues at coordinate 206,852,066 of CM060951.1, read as the reverse complement.
ACCTGGATAAGGGGGTTTCCGGGGTGTTCCCTTATCCTGAAAGACAAAAGTCGGGTAACTCTAAGCTCCATGGACCCCGGACGTATTCATCGTCCTATATGACTAAATGTTGGAGGATATCATTAAATTCTCCAACTAACTCATATGAATTATTCAGTCTGCCTCTACTCATTCAAACCTTAGCCTACACACGGCCTGTGTGGATAAATGAATATTTCCATCAATTTACCTGAATAACATAGTGGTTTAACTATGAAGCCTGTGACTTAAGTACTTACAGCATAGTAAGTCGCCACAAAAGGTGCGTGTCTCATAGCATATGAGAACCTCTAGTGGTCTACCGGGAAACATACGAGTCAGTTGGAGAATTTAATGTCATGTCAGCACGTTGGCCATAGTAGCTCAGTGGTTTAACTATGAAGCCTGGGACTTAAGTACTTACAGCATAGTAAGTCGCCACAAAAGGTGTGTGTCTCATAGCATATGAGAACTCCTAGTGGTCTATCGGGAAATATATGAGTCAGTTGGAGAATTGAATGCCATGTCGGCATGTTGGCCATAGTAGCTCAGTGGTTTAACTATGAAGCCTGGGACTTAAGTACTTACAACGTAGTAAGTCGTCACAAAAGGTGCGTGTCTCATAGCATATGAGAGCTCCTAGTGGTCTACCCGGAAACATACGAGTCAGTTGGAGAATTTAATGTCATGTCGGCATGTTGGTCATAGTAGCTCAGAGGTTTAACTATGAAGCCTGGGACTTAAGTACTTACAACATAGTAAGTCGTCACAAAAGGTGCGTGTCTAATAGCATATGAGAACTCCTAGTGGTCTACCCGGAAACATACGAGTCAGTTGGAGAATTTAATGTCATGTCAGCACGTTGGCCATAGTAGCTCAGTGGTTTAACTATGAAGCCTGCGACTTAAGTACTTACAGCATAGTAAGTCGTCACAAAAGGTGCGTGCCTCATAGCATATGAGAACTCCTAGTGGTCTACCCGGAAACATATGAGTCAGTTGCAGAGTTTAATGTCATGTCAGCACGTTGGCTATAGTAGCTCAGTGGTTTAACTATGAAGCCTGGGACTTAAGTACTTACAACATAGTAAGTCGTCACAAAAGGTGCGTGTCTCATAGCATATGAGAGCTCCTAGTGGTCTACCCGGAAACATACGAGTCAGTTGGAGAATTTAATGTCATGTCGGCATGTTGGTCATAGTAGCTCAGAGGTTTAACTATGAAGCCTGGGACTTAAGTACTTACAACATAGGAAGTCGTCACAAAAGGTGCGTGTCTAATAGCATATGAGAACTCCTAGTGGTCTACCCGGAAACATACGAGTCAGTTGGAGAATTTAATGTCATGTCGGCATGTTGGCCATAGTAGCTCAGTGGTTTAACTATGACGACTTAAGTACTTACAGCATAGTAAGTCGCCACAAAAGGTGCGTATCTCATAGCATATGAGAATTCCTAGTGGTCTATCCGGAAACATAGGAGTCAGTTGGAGAGTTTAATGTCATGTCAGCACGTTGGCCATAGTAGCTCAGTGGTTTAACTATGAAGCCTGCAACTTAAGTACTTACAGCATAGTAAGTCGTCAAAAAGGTGCGTGTCCCATAGCATATGAGAACTCCTAATGGTCTACCCGGAAACATATGAGTCAGTTGGAGAATTTAATGTCTTGTCAGCACGTTGGCCATAGTAGCTCAGTGGTTTAACTATGAAGACTGGGACTTAAGTACTTACAACATAGTAAGTCGCCACAAAAGGTGCGTGTCTCATAGTATATGAGAACTCCTAGTGGTCTACCCGGAAACATATGAGTCAGTTGGAGTGTTTAATGTCATGTCAGCACGTTTTACCATAGTAGCTCAGTGGTTTAACTATGAAGCCTGGGACTTAAGTACTTACATCATAGTAAGTCGTCACAAAAGGTGCGTGTCTCATAGCATATGAGAACTCCTAGTGGTCTACCCGGAAACATATGAGTCAGTTGCAGAATTTAATGTCTTGTCAGCACGTTGGCCATAGTAGTTCAGTGGTTTAACTATGAAGACTGGGACTTAAGTACTTACAACATAGTAAGTCGCCACAAAAGGTGCGTGTCTCATAGTAAAACCCGGAAACATGAGTCAGTTGGAGAATTTAATGTCATGTCGGCATGTTGGCCATAGTAGCTCAGTGGTTTAACTATGAAGCCTGGGACTTAAGTACTTACAATATAGTAAGTCGTCACAAAAGGTGTGTGTCTCATAGCATATGAGAACCCCTAGTGGTTTACCGGGAAACATATGAGTCAGTTGGAGAATTTAATGTCATGTCGGCATGTTGGCCATAGTAGCTCAGTGGTTTAACTATGAAGCCTGGGACTTAAGTACTTACAACATAGTAAGTCGTCACAAAAGTTGTGTGTCTCATAGCATATGAGAACCCCTAGTGGTTTACCGGGAAGCATACGAGTCAGTTGGAGAATTTAATGTCATGTCGGCATGTTGGCCATAGTAGCTCAGTGGTTTAACTATGAAGCCTGGGACTTAAGTTCTTACAGCATAGTAAGTCGCCACAAAAGGTGCGTGTCTCATAGCATATGAGAACTCCTAGTGGTCTATCCGGAAACATAGGAGTCAGTTGGAGAATTTAATGTCATGTCGGCATGTTGGCCATGGTAACTCAGTGGGTTAGAGCAACCGCACGGAGAGCGAGAGATCCGTAGTTCAAATCCCGGCTATGGCATTGTCTACTCATTCAAAGCTTAGCCTACACACGGCTAGCGTGAAAGAAATGAATATTTTCACTCTTCATATAGTTTAATGTTTTAGAAAATTACACCACATTTGTGAGATATTCCTGAACTTAATCTTACACATTTAACATTTACTGTCAGGAAATTTGTATGGTTTCCTGCTTTCTGCATGAGGTGCATTGTGTGCGCATCCTTTCTGAAGCTCTAACAAAGAAATCTAATTTTCTGACCGATTGATCTCTGGTCTCGTATCCGCTTCTGTGTTCGGCACAAGATCCTCTAAGACTTTTACACTTCAGTCCTCTTTCCTTTCCCAACTCAATTTCCTTTTCTTTTAATTCCTTTCATTATACGCCTCTTCGTAGCTGATTAGCTGCTCTTTCAGTTCCATCTGATTTACTTGTCTGAATTTGTGTAAATGCTCCTGCTTTGATTTGGCTCCAGGTTCTCTTATCCTTGTCATTTCTTTCAGTTTTGTTGTGTGGTATCCCTTTTATAGTATTTACTTAATTCTTCTGTCTTATTTTGTATGAAATGTGAAAGGAAACAGCATTAAAAATTCAGTAACTTGCGAAGTATGAAGCTTCGATGTGGTACGCTCAAAGGACTATCACAAGTACTACCATTACCATTTCATACTTATACTCTGCACTTATTGTTATAATAATGTTAATTTAAACATTAATCAAACGCATTTCTTGCTAAGTAATACTAACTTATAAATATACTTAGAATAACTTTAGAGAGATTGTTCCGTGTGTAGCACGCACTATGAAAGTGAAGAGCTAGACTGGAAAATTCAATGCCATAGTCGGGATTTGACATTGAGTTTTTCAGTCTGGCCCTACACTTTCATGGTGCCTCCTACGCACGGCTAGTGTGAAAGAACAATTAATTTCCATTAATTGACCTAATAGTGGTTAACTATAAAGTACGGGCTTTAAAGTATGTTTTAAGTCGTCATTAAGGTAGTTTTCTAATGTTTTTATGAGAACTCTTAATCCTTGTTTCATATAAGCTTGCCCCGTATCCCTTAACGGTCACATGACCTTATCACATCTCTTTGGCTGCTGTATTGGTGCAGACTGTTGTGCGGTAAATTTAGTTCGTTATTTAACATGGTGATATGTCTTTATATGTTGGAAGAGAATTGTCAAATTTATATTTTCTTAACTGTTTTAATGAAATATATTAAGCAACAGAGTTGATTTATCTGAAATGCATATTAATTATTAAACGAAGTAAAGAGGAGGTTCCTCTGCTCTCAAGCACTTGGCACGATATCACGTGATTTAGCGGTAGTGATGACATATTTGTTTATATGACTTTTATCACTGACCTTGTTTTGAACTGGATTAGTCATATATCGGTGTGCTATGGCGAATGCGGGAGCTATATTATTTTATTGATGGTTTATTGCGCGTGTACAATGACAGAGTCTAGCGCCAGTTTTTCGCAGAAGCATCGCAAGGGAAAACCTTTCCAAAGCGGCGAAAAAATAATTGTGGTGCATGTGTTTAATGCACCCACAGAGAAGAATTCGTCTTTGTCATTGAGGGAAGTCGAAAAGCTGTGTCCTGAAAATCGCGACATGCAATTGAGACGACAGGAAAACTTACCACTCCAGGGGCGGTATTGCTGTGTGGCGAAAACGTTATTTAAGGACAATCAGACTGTACCGAGATACAAGTCACAAAATATACTACCTTGACGAGACTTGGGTGAATGAACAACAAACACAAATATGGCGTGACATGACTTTTAAGACTGAAACACAAGCATTTTTGCAAGATATGTGTGCTGGTTTAAAGCTCCCAGTGGAAAAGGCCTAAGGCCTTTCATTATAAACTTGTTTCAGTTTCATTGCTCATTCATTCAGTTTCAACTTGCTCAGTTTCATTATAAACTTCATTATTTTTGCATGCCTTCATATTCTTATTTGTATGATTTTATCTATCTTCCTGGCAATTATTATGACGTTTACTGCAGGTTTCAATGTGACGGGAAGGCACTGCCTATGGCGCGAAAACATCAGCCAATCAGGATGAGGGATAAGGTAGTTGCACGTGGAGTGATACATGTCAGCGGGGCAATGTTATATGAAACAAAGATTAGTGGTTTACCGGGAGAAAAACACGAGTCAGTTGGAGAATTTAATGACATGTTGGCACGTTTGCCATAGTAGCTCAATGGTTTAGAGCGGCTGGTCGGAGAGCAGAAGATCCGTAGTTCAAATCCCGGCTATGACATTGAATTTTGCAGTCTGGCTCTACCCTTTTTAGAGAAATTGATTTAATTTACCACTCCCCACGTGTGGTAACTGGGTGGTTTGTATGCGCTCTCATGTCGTGATTTGATTACGGCTTTGAAACTGTGATTTTTAAGTTTTTCCTCTCCAGGCCTTTCCAACCGATACGGCGTGGAGGTTTGGTCAGTATTGTTTTGGACCAGGATTGTAAGGGGGTGAAAGACTTACAAACTTAATCTGCAACTGGGGTGAAGCTACTGAAAGGGTAGAGCGAAAGAAACATTTAAGTCAAACTGAACTGAACAACTATATTTCAAAGATGCCTAGTATTTCTACAGGGCTCCCTGGATCTGGATGAGATCAGCGGCGCTTTGGTATCATTTAAATATATAATAACATGATGCAACTTTACCTTTAGCGACGTGTTTTTTGTATGGCGTGAACCTTGTGTGACTGTCAAAAGGTGTACGATCTGGTACGCCATGTTTGCGATCTTACTTGTGGTAGCACTTTGAAATAAACTCTTGCTGATCATTACAGAGACCATCAGCAAGTCCCCTCTCAAACCTCTGTGAAGTCTCTCCCCCGGGGCTAGCCCAACCAGGCTTAAATAGGGGTCCTACCAAAAAGTCAACTCAGCGATTCCCACGCTAACTGTTACTTTGCACCATATTGTGCAATCATTATTTACATCATTCAGAACATGTTTAAACCTGTTACTGACCAACTAAGCATTATTTACCTTGATCAGCAGGATGTGTGATTCATTGTTTAAAACATGGGGAACAAGTTGAGGCCTGTTACAGGCCACCTGTGAATTATTTCCCTAAGCCAGCAGGATGTATGATTCACCAGTCCAAAGTACATCTTTTACCAGTCAGCAGAATTTACGCTTGATCATACAGATTTTACATACAGCTGTGTCCAGACTCAAGGCATCGAAAATAAATGATACAGAATAATGATTACAGAAATTTCCAAATCTTCCTCAGCCTATACACGCAACAGTATAACGTATTTCCAGCCTAAAATTTGGCTTTCTAGACCAGAGTTCGCTTCCTATCGTAGCACCTAAAGTTCCCCACGATGTTGAGTGGATACTTGTCGTACACCCAAGTCATAAAATCGGCACCCTTCAGGGGGGATCGAACCCGGATAGCATAGGGTACTTTAATTATATTACAACCATTTTGGGAGAAATAAAGGTAACAGCAATTTTTATTATGTAAAGTTCACATTTTCTAGAAAATACTGCCGCATCCTTGAAAACTTTGAACTTAATTAACATTGACATTTAACAAAATTTTCATTTGTTGGTTATACGCTTCACAGGTGTTTGGATACATACCCATATAAATTCTATAGAAATTTAGTATATTAGAAGAACAGGACCTTAAAGTTATATTTTAGGCCAAACAGCTATTAAATTATGGGTAAAATTCAATGTCTTCTCTGCACATTTTGTGCATATTGCAGACAACATTAACATTTACTTGTAATTAGTGAATTTTTAGAACAAAATTTTTGGATGAAATGTGGTAAAGACTGTAGGCAACTAGCACAGAAACTGAATAGGGATAACTATTAAAGGGTGAGACATAAAGCCAATTTTAGTAAAATACCTTAAATGTTAAAAAAAAACTGCTTAAACTGTACAGTTCAAATATTGGTATTCTGTTACATAGTCTAGAGCTTAAGGACATGAACATGTCCTGACGTAGACGTTTAGAGTGGGATTACGGCCCTATGTAGATGACCGAAGGAATTTAGACAAGAGATTAAATATAGACACGTGCACCACCACTGTGGAATTAATATTCAAAACAAATAAAACACAGTGTTTTCCATGCCCTGTGGATCACTGCAGTACGGTATATACAGTGTGATTCATATAAATCTGAACCACTTCAATAGGCCATAACTTTTCAACAAATAATACTACATACGTGCAAATTTGGGAGAATATAATACACAATTGGAAGTTTACATTACACTATTCACATATTAAAGAAAATGTTGGAAGTGTCCTCCACCGGCATCTATACATGTTTGCACTCGTCTCACCATATTCTCTAGAGTATCCTCACCAATGTTACTTATTTCGGTTCAAATGGATTCCTAGAGAAAATCAATTATCCATGGTTGATATATATACACTTTACTTTTTATATATGCCCACAAGAAAAATTCCAGGGGATCTTAGCAGCCACAGATCCCTTGAGATTATTCGATTACATTGGGCAAACAAAAGAAAAAAAAATTGAAAGCTTCGAGCACTTCATGAGGCCATTCCTACTAATTTTGGGTTGAGCAAAATAAATATGACAATGAAAAATTTTTATTAGCTCTAGTTTCTATGATATACACAAGGTGGAGGTATTACATATTACCGGATTGAGAGAAAAGGATACATTTTAATTACATACATGCTAACAATAATGAAAGTGTATTTGATTTTTTTAACTGGTAATTAAAAGCTAACAGTTCTAAATTTCTGGAAAAATACTTGGCAGATAGTCGTGTCTAAAGAGAATCATGTGGTGGCCTATTGACTTCGTCGTCTTTTAGCTTGACTCTTGTGATGCAGTTCCGCAGAATCCCTCTACAAAGACCAAAAGAAATCCGCAATCATTACTTCATTCTAACAGCCCTGATATCTTTGTTCCATAACAGAAATGTCCTGATGGAATCTCTCCCCAGCTCCACAACTAGGAGAGAAAAAGTCTAGGTGGGAGTGGAGAAAATGGATTTTAAGGGACATGTTGCATCCAAGGTTACAGTATTTTCGCAGGAGCAACATCACCAAATGCTTGTAGTTGTCATCTCTTTTGCTGCCCAAAAATCCATTAACAACACCCTTGAAGGCTTCCCAAGCTTCCTTTTCTTTCCCCTCCAAAAATGGTCAAATGGAGGATCCTTTACAAGTTCTCTTATTTGTTGTCTGACAAAAATGCCTTCCTTAACTTTTGCATCACTTAATTCCCAAAATTTCTCTCTGATGTTATTTCTAAGGTATGGCAACTCCCAAAACATTCCCCCAAATTTAAAATCTTCACTCTAACAAATGAAATATCACTTTATCTTCCAAACAAGAGCTAATCTCTTGCTGGCCCCGTAGCCCAATCGGTAGAGCACCTGCCTGCCGTGCTAGGGGTCCCGGTTTCGATTCCCGGCGTTGGGGTTGGGCATTTTTCTCCCACCAAGATAATTCCCCATCCTCCCCAGAGTCTGGAAGTATGACTGAGAGTGTGAATGTGTGCGTGATCCAATGATTAAAAAAAACAAAGATAACGAGTTAACACCTTCAGTATGTTAGAAAGGAGAACGGCCGCCGATATGACCATAGCAGTTAAAGGCGGGGTATAAATGGTACAAGGAAGAAAAAGAGCTAATCTATCATGTTTATGCTTATTTTTGAATTCAGCAGATGGGAAAAATTTTCATTGTTGCCCAGTGTTATCGAAGAAACTGATTATAAATTCCATGATGTCATTATATGTATGAGACGTTGCTCCATCTTGCTGGAAGTAAGCTTCTCTCAATTCGATATCATCCAGCTGCTCCACAAATGTATTGAAGATATCCATATGAACTTCACCGAGCGGGATGGTTCAGGCGGTTTCGTCTGTGGCACCATTCGGGAGGTCCGGGTTCGATTCCCTGGCCAACCAACCTGACCCTTAGGTCTTTTTCGGGAATTCCCGGGTGGGTATGCGAATGCTGCGTAGGTAAATTACATCCCCCGAAATTCCTGTCCCTCCATTTCATCTCCATAATCATTTCATATCATCTCTCATCTGGTGGTATCTTTCAGGGTAGAAGTGTCGGCGGTGCATGGCAGGATGATATACTCTGAGGTTAACTACTTCCTCCTCCGGTAGGTCACTTACCGGTATCCGCTGCTCTGCTGGGACCATTTCGCGACCGCCAGCCAGGGAACTTTGGGGCTTGTTGCCGTCCCGCTGAATGGGAGCGAGTTCGTTGTCCTAGCCTGACAGGGGAAGCGTCTATCTAAGTAAACTGTAGGTACCCAGGCCTCTGTACTGTCTTGGCTCCTTGGGTCGGCCGCCCTCTGTCTCCTTCGCCTCATCGTTCCTCCCGGGGGTGCCCCTACTTGGGGGCATAGGATCAATGGACCCTGCATGGTGGGCTAGGTACCGAATCCCCTCCGTTATGCAATTCCAATATCATATAAACTTCAGTGTCTACAGTCATATCAAAGAAATCTCAACAATTATCAGTGTAGCCAATTCTCCCAGAGCCTGTCAGAACATTAAAACAAATTTGTACATTCTACGAGCTTTCAAAGGGAAGTTATGGCATTCTTTCTTTTTTTTTGTAATGTACGAACAACGTTAAGTCATATCGGACGATGAATGGAATGGATGAAATGATGCTCAAAAGAGTCCGAAGTCCATGGAGCTTAGAGTTACCCAACATTCGTCTTACAGGATAAGGGAAAACCCCGGAAAAACCTTATCCAGGTAACCCACCCAGACCGAGATTGGAACTCGGGACCTCTTGAACGTGAGGCAGACATGCTACCACCACGCTACCGAGGCGGGCGAAGTTATGGCATATTAAAATGGTTCAGGTTTATATGGGTCACACTGTAGTTAAACTCTATTTACACACACACCTTAACCTCCCATTCGATAAAAGGTAGTTTCCTTTGTTCAAGATGGTCTGAAGCGAAGCAAAAGATGTAAACACCGACGGCAAACAATTGAAAGAGGTTTCAAGGAGCACTTTGGGTCTCGCATACTTTTTTAGAAAATTGTCTACGTCATAAACACTTCCTGCCGGAGGGCTTAAGATCGCCTTAGAGCAAACAAAAGAAGCGCGAAGGGCAAACAGTTATAACGAGGTTATTATGTGCGAAGCGTGTTTTCTTTTGATATACTCGGTGCCCTTGTCGGTAGAGTCCTTTCAGCTCTTAATGAAGTAAACAAATTGGTCTAAATCAATTGTTCGTTTAGTTTCCTTAAAAACGGTATGGGCGCTCTTATGAATCTACATATATAAAATCTGCTTCTTCTTTCATATGCCTTGCTCTTTCTTAACCAGAGTAAGTATTGTGCTGTTATGTTATCATCAAAAGTTCGCCTTATGTGAACTCTGAACTGCTGCCTCGGTAGTGTAGTTGGTAGCGTGTCTGTCTCATTTAAGAGGTCCCGGGTTCGAATCGAGTTACCTGGATAAGGTTTTTTCTTATCCTGAAAGACGAATGTCATGTAACTCTAAGCTCTTTGGACCCTAGACTTATTTGAACATCATTTCAACCATTGCATTCATCGTCCGATATGACTTAACGTTGGAAGACGTAAATTACCGAAAAAAAACTCTGAAGCGAAACATCAGTTGTCTACATTCAAATATAAACAACTGCAGCCACACGACTTCTACAGCAAATATTGTTTCGCAGCAGTTCCTTACAAATGCTGATTATGGACTCTGACAGATTATTTTGACCCCAACCAGGTTATCTTGTATAAATACTTCAAATTTAAATATACCAGCAACTAATCATTAATTAGAGGATTTTATGAATTAAGGATTTGTTAATGATTAAAGGATGTTAAAATTTAATTCCTAATTTTTAGACTTTTATTAATTCCTACATCTTTATGATTAATTCCTTCTCGAAGTACAATCTTATGAAATTTAATTTAGCCGTATGTAGGCTAAGGTTTGAATGAGCAGAGCCAGACAGAAACATTCAATTCCATAGCTGGGATTTGAAACACGGATCTCCACATCTCCGTGCGGTTGCACTAAACCAATGAGCTACTATGGCCAACGTGCCGACATGCCATTAAATTCCCCAACTGGCTCATATGTTTCCCTCTAAACCACTACGGGTTCTCATATGCTATGAGACACGCACCTTTTGTGGCGACTTACTAAGCTGTAAGTACTTAAGTCCCAGGCTTCATAGTTAAACCACTGAGCTACTATGGCCAACATGCCGACATGACATTAAATTCTCCAACTGACTCATATGTTTCCCGGTAGACCACTAGGGGTTCTCATATGCTATAAGACACGCACCTTTTGTAGCGACTTACTATGCTGTAAGTACTTAAGTCTCAGGCTTCATAGTTAAATCACTGAGCTACTGTGGACAACGTGCCGACATGACATTAAATTCTCCAACTGACTCGTATGTTTCCCTCTAGACCACTAGTGGTTCTCATATGCTATGGGACACACACCTTTTGTGGCGACTTACTATGCTGTGAGTACTTAAGTCCCAGGCTTCATAGTTAAACCACTGTGCTACTATGGTCAACATGCCGACATGACATTAAATTCTCCAACTGACTCGTATGTTTCCCCCTAGACCAAAAGGGGTTCTCATGTGCTATGAGACACACACCTTTTGCGGCGACTTACTATGCTGTAAGTACTTACGTTCAAGGTTTATAGTTAAACCATTATGGACCGTATTCATAGTCAGACTTGGTTCGGACCAACTTGCTACTTCCGGTGTGCTAAAGGTGAACCATCGATTTTCTTATTCATAAACCGGGATTAGCGATAGTCCGGGGACCAAACACGTTGGTCCGGCACAAATTTGGGTCCAACTCCGAGGTGTAGTTTAAAGGCGGACTATCTTTGCAACATGGACGACAATGAAGTGATGAATATAGCTGTAGCGCGTAGAATTCGTGAAATAAGACGACTAGGAAATCTTATCTACGAAGAATAGAAATTATTGCAATGTACGACCATCTAAACCTCAAAAGCAGATACAGGTTTAGTAAAGCGAACGTCAGAAAGCTGATAGAAATGATTCGTCCTGAGCTGTACGTCAGGGACGATAACCGAGGCCTGCCACTCAAATCCTAGCAGCACTTCGGTATTATGCAAGAGGAGGATATCAAGACAACACTGCTGACCTGCATCAGTAAGCCGCATTATCAGCAAACGCGTTATAAATTTTCTTCCATGCCTCCTCCTTTCTCATACTTGTATTCGTCGACACGGATTTATATTGTATAATGTTCTTTCTTTTTTGGACTAGAGAAAACATTGGTCTTCGTCTGACCAATTGATACCACGCTAAGAAACATCTGTGAAACCACCACAGAGATTATGAACTTGTAGGTACACTGTGGTTTGTTTAGAACTCTATGGGACTCGCGCATGCGCAGAAGAACCTCTCTACGTCGTGCAACATTTGCTCCGTGCTGGTCGACAGCTTTACTTGGTCCGAGGCTTTTTATCGTCTATGAATACCAAAAAGTTAGACCGCATTTGGTCCGGACCAAGTTAATCGGAAGATAAAATAAATAAAATCTGAAAATCTAATCCCAGGACCTAATTTCTTATACCGGGACATGATTTCCAAATACTAATTTATTAACTACCAAATAAATACATAAAATACAATTTAAACAATAATTTTTCAGATAATAAAAGAAAAACAATAAATTAATAAAATTAAAACAAATACTAAAGTAACCATTTAAAAATTTACAATTTAACGAATAAAAAAATTTACTGGAATCCAGTATACAACTAACTGACAACCAGTTACAATTACAAATAAACTACAATACCGGAAACCGATACTTAATGTACTGGTAACCAGTACATTTAAAACTTATCAATTTACCTTTTCAACTAATAAAAACCTTTTTAGAAAAAAAATTCAAAATTTTTTACCAAAAACTTATATAAAAATAATTCATAAAATTTGCATTACAAAAATCACAAAATATACAAATTTAAAACTACTCTAAGTTCTTTAAACAAATTAAACAAATTAAAATACATCATATCAATTTATATAAGCAAACATATATTCAATTATTATTCATACTTCTACACAAATCAATACTTGTTTTTTTTTTCAAATCTACTTTATATCAAATTAAAAATATATATTTCAGATCTTAACAATTCATCTATAATAATAACCTTCAAAAATTACAATACAACTCAAAAATATTAAACAAACAATAATCATACATTCAAAAAGCATTTATACTAATTCAAAATTAAACCATTATAACAAACAATTTCAACAACCAAACCAAACTATTCAATTTAATTTATTTATAATTTAATATATATATATATATATATATATATATATATATATATATATATATATATATATACCTTATTAACACAAAAATATCAATTTAACATTATAATAAAACACATTTCAATTATTAAAACTCCTAAATATTTAACAAAATATATAAAAAATTCTATTCTATAATTTCTCAAAACACACTATCTCAAAATTTAACTATCCTAAATTTAAACCAAATTTATATTAAATAACATAACTAAATAACTTATCAAATCCTTAAATCCATTTTTTTCTAAATATCCACATCTTAAAATAATCCGTTCAAATCCTCCTTCACCTTTCACTCAAATTATCCATAAAAATAAGCCATAACTCAATTCACCAATATCCTTCACTACAAAACAACCATCCAAAAAACTTTACTCATCCATTACTACACCACATTATCACTTACAACACTCCTCTCATCATTTTACTCCGGGGAAGGAAAATCCCTCCCCAAACCACACAACAAATAAACTTCTTAATTCACTTTAAACACCAAGGGGAGGGGCAAAGCCCCTCTCCCAGAAAGATATACCATTTACACTACTCAAAATTATATTTAATTTGAGGGGTGGGCAATCCCTCCCCTAAAAATTTCACAAGGTACTATATTTCACTGAACAATAAAACACTTTCATTCCTGTGGTCACCTCCTCGTTGTACAGACTGTTGGACATTACTGGATCAGTTCCACCAACAGCCTTGAAGCGGGTACCTGGTTCGCCTGCAGGAACTCTATGTATCCTCCTCAGAACTGGTAAATGTGGAAGCGGAAATTGGAAGATAGTCTAGACCGAAGTGATAACTATGAATACGGCCCTGTGGTTTTAGTTTAGATGAGTGGTGCAAATAATCATTTCTTCCACACTAGCCGTGTGTAGGATAAGGTTTGAATGAATAGAGCCAGACTAAAAAATTCAATGCCATAGCCGGGATTTGAAACACGGATTTCCCGCTCTCCGTGCGGTTGCTCTAACCAACCGAGCTACTATGGCCAACGTGCCCACATGATATTAAATTCTCCAACTGACTGGTGTATTTCCTGGTTTGAAATTTGGTGTAGTTTTTATTTATTTATAGGTTTTCCACTTCACATCACTACACACTTTGTTGCTGCTTTCCAGAGATACATGTCGTTCCATTGTCCTCCTTCTAATCCCGTCTTCTTCATATGAATATATATTTTCTGGGGCCATGTTCTTGTGGCTCTTTCCCGCTTTCTTCTGCCCCGTACTTCCCACTTTAGAACTTATTTGGGCCACCGTACTTCCGGTATCCGTTGTACCATTGTCCATATCATTGTACAGCTCTACTGGACATTCTGTCTATAACAGTTTCCAGAGCGTCCATTTCACATCCAATGTAGGTGTTTCTGATATTTTGTAACCTTTATATCCCCATACTTCTTGGAAGTCCATCCATTCCTGTCGCTGATATTATTTTCTGCATTCTTCCATTTAATGTCCAACTTTCGGACCCATATGTAAGTATACTTTCTACTATTGTTTTTAAAATGTGTTGTTTAGTCTTTCTAGTTAGATTACAGTTCCATAAAAGACTGTTTAAAGTTCTAATCGCTTTCTTTGCACTACCCTATTGATAATATCATTCTCACAAGTGCCAGCCTTATCTATTATAAATCCTAGGTACTTAAATTGTTCCACACATTTAATTATCACATTATTTACTTGCAGATCTTCTAAATTTCCTCCTATTACCATATATTTATTTTTAATGGAATTTGTCCAATGGCATTTATGCCTTTTAATGTCATTTATTTATTTGTATTTGATAAAGATTTTAAGAAATAACAATTTTACTTTAAAAAATTACCAGAACAGTTTAGAACATTTACTGGAAACTGAATAGGGAGTGAACTTATTCATTTAATATTTATTAGACCGAAATATGGATTTCAAACAAGCCGAATGAAAACTTCAAATTAGCATTTGTTTAACGATGCTTTAGACGATAACTTGTCCACCCCCCGATTCCCACATTTGCACGAGAATGAATTGTTTTATGCAAATTTGTTATAGAAGTTAATGACAGGCTTTCAATGTTATGTTGTAATATGTCATATTATAATAGCGTTTGTTGAGACAAGTTATTTATTGCAAACCAGTGATTGATAGAAATGTCACTGGAATTAAATTATTATCATTCGGATTTCTTCATAACTTATAGTCATATGAATTGTCTCACTTATTTTAATATACGAGAGCTGATCAACAAAGACTGAGACTGTTTTTTCACTGATATTTATTATTGCAATTCAATGTTTACATGATCTTTTTCAAATTCGTCCCCTCCTACTTTAATGTACTTTTTATAGTATCTCTGCCGGTCCTTGAACACTTGCTGCAGATCATTCTTTGTCAGGTCCTTGAGAATCACCTCACTTTTCTTGGGCACTGCTTCAGAGTTCTCAAATCGAATACCCATAAGCGTTGCCTTTAATTGGTGGGAATGAAAAACAGTTATAGGGTACATGATCGGGGCTATAAGATGGATGTGGTGTTTAATCCAGCCAGAAACTGTATGACTTGATTTGCGACGTGAGGCCGTGCATTGTAATGTGAAGTCGCCACCCAGTCCGAGAAAGCTCTGGTCGTCTCTTTGCAATGTGCTTCCTCAGTGTAGCCAATGCTGACGTGTAGTATGCTGCTGTAACAGTAGTGTGAGGGGGAACTGCATGCTAGTAAATCATTCTATTATAGTCAGAAAATGTGATCACCTCACTTTCCCTGCAGATGGGACGACTTTTGCCATTTTTTGGTGTTGGAGAACCTGGCGAGTTCTACACTGTGCTGGCTTGTTTTCCTTCAAGATCATAATGATACAGCCATGACTGACTATCGGTGATAATCGAAGCTTAGGGGTATTCGATTTGAGAAGTCTGAGGCAGTGCTCAAGAAAAGTGAGGCGATTCTCAAGGACCTGACGAAGAATGATCTGCAGCAAGTGTTCAAGGACTGGCAGAGACGATATAAAAAGTGCACTACTTTGAAAAAGATCATGTAAACATTGAATTGCAGTAATAAACATCTGTAAAGAAAAATCAGTCTGTCTTCGTTTAAGCAGATTTTCTTGGAAGCACAGTTGGTCGTTAAATCTAGATTTTTAAGTGACACATCTATTTCAGGAGATTTGGAGGGATATAGTGCTGGTACACTAAGCATCTTTCAAGGATGCGATACGCCCCTATCTCAAAGCATACTTTACATAAAAGATAGACAATTTTTATTTTCTTAAAAACAACATACCAAACAGAATTAAAATACCATGAGTTAAAGATATTTTCCAGAAAAATACAACTTATTTTGAGTTTTATGGGAACGGGCTCTGAGGGCATGCTAATTTTAAATAAGGTTTCTACAACTGGTGTACTGTAAGAAATGCACAAATTCTTATTACACAAAAAGTCGTTAAAGCGCACCGTTTATATCAAATATTTTTGTCGAGATAACCATCTCAAAATAGTTTTGCTATTGCTTTCAATTTTCAAATACTTGTATTATCTCAAACAAAAATTGTCCTTCTTTCATTTATAAAATGGCATATGCAATGATATTTGAAGAAGAAGATATGTCTGTTTTAGTTTCCAAATTATTACGAAAAAAGTTATTCAGAATAAACCGAAAACTTCAGAGGTTATTTCCAGAAAATTAAGATATACATTTCATTGTCAACAGCTTAAACACATGAAAATAAAGAGTCATTTTTGAGAATTTTCGATACATTTCCCAGGTATAGGATAACTTGGTATGGAAGGAGGACTCATTTCTTGTACCACTTTTGCAATTGTTTCGGCTGAAACTGAAGGCCGACCAGAACGCTGTTCGTAAGGAAGATGTTTCTCTCTATGAACTTAGCATTGCAATTCAGTATCTTGCCGATAAGTGTCTGCGTTCTTAAGTTTCTGGTGTTGTGTAGTGCATCCAGATTTCATCGCCAGTGACAATTGAATCCAACAAATTCCTGGCCCTGTTCTGCATAGCGCTCCAGGAATCTCTGCTGGTCGGTGAGCATTTTAGGGGCCCACCTCGCACATACCTTGCGATAATGCAAATGTTCGGTCAAAGTTTTGTCAATTGTAGTCTTACTGACTTCAGAGATTTTCCGAAGCCGCAGACATTTTCTGCCGCAAAGTGATGGCCAGTGTGTTCTGGGACAGAAAAGGTGTATTATTGTGTGAGTTTATCTCTTCGAAAAGAGTTTTAACAAATAAATTTTTCAAGCCGTAGCTGAGGTAACTCGTAATAAGCTTTTACCTTGGAAATCCGCCCATTGAGCCTGGAGGAATATTGAATATTGAGGTGGTTTAGGGTACGACATTAGTACGTGTAGGTTTAACAACTTCTTCACCAATGAAATATGTGTTTATTTAATGAAATGTGTAGTGTTTAACGCCCGCTTTAACTACATACGACACTGTAGGCGATGGCACTGATGATACATGAGATGAAGATGGAGCACCGGTGGAATGAGATGGTGGGGGAAACCGGAGATCCCGGAGAAAACCCGCTCCAGCACCGTGTTGTCCACCAAAAATCTCTCTTTGCGGTCGCCTGGGATCGAACCCGGGCCGCCTTGGTGAGAGCCAAGCGGTCTAACCACTGAGCCACGGCGCGGCCGCTCACCAATGAATAAACAAATAAGTAATACTTACGAAACCTAGTAAGCTCAGCACATTACATTTTCTTTGTAATGAGACTGCCCTAAATTACGAGACGTGTCCGGAAAATAAGGTCTCCAATTTTAGTTAATATAGAAAACATGTTTGTCAATGAATGTTACATTGATTGGTAGGTGGAACTTACAGCTATTTTCAGCGTAATTACCATTGTGATCGATGCACTTTTACATGCGTGTGGCCTTTTCTGTATACCCTTGTCATAGCACTCTCCCGCTAAGTTACGCAAGTAGTGCTCAACCTCGTTTTTCAAATCATCGTCGGTCTGGATATGTGTTCCACCCAGGTGTGACTTCAACTCAGGAAACAGATGATAATCACTAGGTGCTAAATCTAGACTGTAGAGGAGATAGGCGAGGATGTCCCATCCGAACTGGGCCAGGAGATCAACCGTTGCATGTAAAGTATGGGGACGAGAGTTGTCGTGATGAAAAATCACTCCCTTCGTCACCATTCCCCTCTTTCGATTTTGAATGTTACGTCGCTTTTTTTTTAAGTCTCACAGTAGCTAGTGGCGTGTATTATTTTGCCGGTAGGCATAAACTTGCACAAAAATACACCTTTTCTGTCCCAGAACACAATGGCCATCACTTTGCGGCAGTAAATGTCTGCTGGAACTTTTGCGGCTTCGGCAAATTCGAATGCTGGCACTGACGGGAACGTTCTTTAGTTTATGGTGTTGTGTAGTGCATTCAGATTTCATCGCCAGTGACAATTTAATTCAATAATTCCTCACCCTGTTCTGCATAGTGCTTCAGGAATCGGTGGGCCGCTTCAACACGTTGCCGTTTATGGTCTTCGGTGAGCATTTTGGGGGCCCAACTCGCACACACCTTGCGATAATGCAAATGTTCGGTCAAAATCTTGTCAGTCGTAGTCTTACTGATTTCAGGGATAAGTTCGTACAGCTCGCGAACTGTCACACGCCGATCTTTAAGCATTTCTTGCGCCACTTTTGCAATTGTTTCTGCTGAAACTGAAGACCGACCAGAACGCTGTTCGTCATGGACGTCTGTACGTCCGTCTTTGAACTCTCTGACCCACTTTCGCACGTTTTTGACGTCCATACACTGTGACCCTTAGACTTCTTGTAACTGACAATGAATGTCAGTGGGGGTTAGTGCCCTTCGCATTAAAAAAGAACGGATCAGTGTACGCAACTCGCACTTGGCGGCGGAAGTGATAGGAAGCTCCATCGCAAACGGCTGCCCAGCCAAGACTAATAGTTACAGCGGGCTCGTTGTGCTGGGGAATTGAAGGGGTGAAACCAAGCTACAGGCCAGTGTTGTCGAATCTCGCGTAATAGCGTTCCTCACGGTTCCAGCGCCTTGGAGACCTTAGTTTACGGACACGCCTCCTATATCTAAACCGTAGAGAAACCACCTTAATATTAACTTTAAAATACCTTGGATTGAATTTAAGTGAAAAATTAAGAAGGAAACGGCATAATATTACGAAAAGAAAATAAACAAAATTAGAATGTCCGAAATAATATTGGTTACCGAAAAACATTTGGATCATTCAACAACAAACGTATAAAGGTCATACCAGAGCTTTTTGGTCATACGGTATCCTGCTTCGAGGAGCTGCCAGTAGCTCCAATATTGATCAAACAAGAAATAACGCGTGCGAGCGGGTAACACTCCCACCAATCATGCAATTTGACCTGGTGTTTTCAGTGGTTTCCTTCTTGTTACTAGAGTGTCCATCCTCTTCTCTGTACATTTACCGTTGTCTTCATAAACGTTTCATCCTGTTCAAGTGCTCGGTGACTTGCAAAGCTTCCATCTCCAGTATCATACTGGTACACTGCGGTGCACGTTACCCGGTCGGCCGGGAGGGGAGGCCTACGAGGGCGATGGCAGATGGAGTTGAACTGGTATTCTGGCGTCGTTTGGGGCTTTGCCGACGGGTGCTCCGTCACATGGCCTTGCTAGTCTCCCAGAGGTAGGTATTCGTCGGCCCATGGATAGGCGGCGTAGAGATTTGCAAAGCTTCCATCTCGAGTATCATACTGGAACACTGGGATGCACGTTCCCCGGTCGGCCGAGAGGGGAGGCCTACGAGTACGATGGCGAATGGAATTGGATATGTACGCTGGCTTCGTTTGTAGGTTTGCCGACGGGTGCTCAGTCACATGGCCCTGCCACACTCCCAGTGGTGCATATTCGGTCAGCACATAGACAGGCTGCGTAGAGACTTGCGCAAAGCTTACATCTCCAGTATCATACTGGAACACTGAAGTGCAGGTCCCCGGTCGGCCGGAATAAGAGGCCTACGAGGGCGATGTCGGGTGGAGTTGAATGCGTACGCTAGCGTCGTTTGGAGCTTTGCCGACGGGTGCTCGGTCACATGGCCTTGCCAGGCTCCCAGAGGTGCATATACGGTCGGGACATGGACAGGCGACGTAGAGACTTGCGCAAAACTTCCATCTCCAGTATCATACTGGAAAACTGAGGGGCAGGTCCCCGGTCGGCCGGAATAAGAGGCCTACGAGGGCGATGTCGGATGGAATTGGATGCGTACGCTGGCGTCGTTTGTAGCTTTGCCAACGGGTGCTCGGTCACATGGCCTTACTGGGCTCCATAGGGAGATATTCATCGGTACATGGACAGGCGGCGTAGAGATTTGCAAAGCTTCCATCTCCAGTATCATACTGGAACACTGTGGTGCAGGTTCCCCGGTCAGCCGGGAAGGGCGGCCTACGAGGGCGATGGCGGATAGAGCTGGATGAATTCCCTGGTGACATTTTAGCTTTGCCGTAGGGTGCTTGGTCACATGGCCTTGCCAGGCTTCCAGAGGTAGATATTGGGTCGACACATGGACAGGCGGCGTAGGATGCGAGTAGAAGCACCAGGGGTGCTAAGAATCCGTCTCCTGCTTGCCGTGCTCTCTGGTTACCTCCAATATTAACACTCTACATCAAGGATTCTTCCTTGTGTAGCAAGTGTGCCGTGGAATGTATCCAACGCTACGTTACATATCAATCTACACATCTCCAAAAATTACATACAGTATCTTCGGTATCAGTAGAGTGTCAGGAGCGATCCAAACTATCTTACCATTATCTACCAGACAAGAGCACAGCGATTGACTGTCTACAACGCTATAACCTTTTGGACTTGCTATTCTCTTTAGCTCTCTTTGTATTCCAGACGTTACCATCTTCTAACCCATTTACAAAATACTGCTTTAAGAGTACATTGTAAATTCATGGTTAATTTAATAAAAATATGTGAAGTACTACACACCTATTTCTGAGCACAACAGAAAGTCAATCTAAAGACTAATGTAGTGACGTTGAAGAGGTTTGAACTTCACCGACATGTAACAAAGCTATGGTATCTTAAAGAAAGGAAGATAAAGAAGAAAAAAAGGAACATAAACATCGTTTTTCTTCTCGGGTGAAGACGTAGAACTAAACGCTCCTGTCAAGAGGAAATTCTGACTAAGAGCCTTGTGCAATAAATTTCTCTTTTCCTCTTTTTATTCCACTGGGACATAGAAGAAGTTGATTTCAAAGCACGCTTTATTTTTCTTTCTTTCCAAAAGAATATACCTGACTAAGAGTTTACTTTGCATAGTACATAATTCTTGATGTAATAATAGAAAGCTTGCTCTGTGGCAATGTCACTTTGTAATTTAGTTCGACATCGTCTATATTCACAAGATGGTTTGAAATTGTTTCTGCATAAAATGAATAATTGTGACGTGCAGATCTCGTGAGATTTTCAGTCCATTACAAATATATTATACGAGTGCTGTTCAATAAAGAATAATCATAATTTTTTACGATTATAATTTTTCGCACTAAAATTTAATCTTATTATTTTCTTTTAGCTTAATGTGAAACAAACCCACCGTAGTAGTTTCATTGTTGGTACTCCTGGTTCCCGCCTGTGAGAACCAGGCAAGTTCAGACATGTTCAGTATAGCCTAACGCTGCAACGGAGGTAAAACGCGCGGAACAATATTCGACTTTGAAATTCTGCTTTCGTCTCAACATATCTTCGGTTGAGGCCTATACAATGTTACAGGAGGACTATGGAGAGTCTGTTCATCCCTACAGCACAGCCTGAAGGTGGATTAAAATGTTTAAAGTGGGGAGACATTCAATTTGAAAGGCAGGTGGACCCACTGCTCCAGTTACTGCCCTTACGGAAGAAAACATCAACACTGCTGCTGCCATTGTGAGAGAAGAGCGATGAATTACCTTAAGATCTCATTCTGAAGTGATTTTATTGGGTGCCACCCACACGTTGGTGACAGAAACATTACACATGAGGCGTGTTTGTGCGCGATGGGTTCCAAGACTGTTGATTCACGAAGAAAAGGACATTCGCATGCAGGTCTGCATGCAGTTAAAGTTGACGTTAAGAGGAAAATCCGGAGTTTCTTTCAAACGTGATTACTGCTGATGAAACTTGGCTACATCATTTTGATCCTGAGAGCAAACAACAAATCTCAGTGTGAAAATCTCTTTCATCACCAACCCCCCAAAAAGCAAAAGTGGTTGCTTCTACTGCAAAAGTTATGGCCATCTCATTCTTTGATATTCTTGGAATGGTTTATCAGTATGTTGTACCTGCACACACATCAGTAACTGGAAAATACTACAGGGATGTCGTGAAAACATTGCAAGTCCATATAAGGTGCAAAAGACCACATTTCCGAGAAGGAGGCTAGATGCTGCACCACGATAATGCGCGGCCACATATTGCCAATGTTGTTGCTGAATATTTTGCAAAGATCAACGTAAAGTGCATCACTCACTCTCCCTATATTCCGGATTTAGCCCCATGTTACCTTTTTCTATTCCATAACTTGAAGAAACGCCTTCGTGGGAGGCATTATCCATCATCAGAAGCAGTGGTGAAGGCTGCGGAGGCGTTTTTGAAGGATCTTTCAAAGAATGGTTTCCAGCATGTCTTTGAAGACCGGCAGAAACGCTGGGACAAGTGCATCGCATTCAGGGGAGACTATTTTGAGAAGGATCATCAAAATTATGAGGATGAGTAAAGGTATGTTGTCAAAAAAGTTGTGATAATTGTTTATTTAACAGCCTTTGTGTAAATGGGTATATCACCAGCACACGTGTACCGGAAACGGCACACCTGACCAACCCAGCATTCGCCTAGCTACCCGTGAAAACCCCCATTAAAATTGCATTGATCAGGTAGGATGCCTACGTAAATCGAACTCGGAACTCCCACATATGGACCACAGACGAAACCGGCTGTGCCATCCCGCTCGTTTACTTTTCCCATAGTAAAAGCGTAAGATTAGAATATGTACTTCCAAATGTTGCCGCCTATATACAGTACGCGCATGTTTTCTTGAGCGCTGGATTTACGGTGTGGTGCGGGCAGAGGGGAAGATGCGAGAGGTAACGTTCTATTGTTTCTGCAGTGTGCTCAACATTGAAAAACGCAGTTCAGCAAAATAGCGTGTAAGATAAGCAAAGATATCACAAGTAACGTTGCATCCTCTGAAAACATTCCGTAGTTTTGCCCACGCCAGCTCAATTGCATTCAGATCACAGTTATACGGAGGTAGACGAATTATAATGTGTCCACTGTCGAGAGCCATAACATCCACAAATGTTCATACAAATATAAATAATTTTCAAGTAAATGCTGATGTACACTCGTAACAAGGATAAACTGGCAATTCGAGCGCACCAAACGAGCCTTTATGAAGGAAGCTTTAACTACAAAGGAATAATGTTATATAATAAACTTCCAAATTCATTTAAATAAGCTGCATCATTAAAGCACTTTAAGAATAAGGTTATGAAATTTTTGAATATACACTGCTTTCATAATGTTAATGAATTTTTAGAACTATAACCATGTAAATGAGCACTGGGAGCATAGTACATTCACAAACCTGTAATGTTCATATTATGACATTTCTTGTAGTAAATTAGTCTATGCAAATACCACATGAAACAATAGAAAAGCTGCTTACTGTGTATATTGTATGTAATCAATTTGACTTTATGTATATACTACATTTATACATTTTGACGTGTCTCATAACATGTATATGTTGCCAAGGACAAACTAAAAGTCTAATTGTAACATACGATTGTTGTAGCTTAGCGTATTAACAACTAGATGTCAGTAAATAGCGCATTTCAACTTTCAAAGTTGTCATCTATGTTTACGGAGTTAAGGTGATGCAGTACCGAAAACCCCAAATTCAACAGTTTTAAACCAATCTTACTGAAATGTTCACCACTTAGTTCTTATGCATAGTGGACAGAGAATTCAAAATTTGGATTTTATATCTCCAATAGGTTTTGAGTAATTAGTTTATGAATTTAAAAATTTGGGCAAAATTAAAACCGCTCCACGTGATGAACATTTTCAACATTTTAATTTTTCTATTTATAAAAATATTCAGATGGTTATGAAGAAAAGATGTATAATATGAATTTCTTATACTACCTTTAGTTCCAGAGAGAAAAACAATTAGGTATGCAGCAAACAAAAAAGCCAAAGAATGATTAAACCTTTGATTTTATATATCAATTACTTTAAAAATATAATGAATATTAGAACTTCATATGATAGAAACCTTTGCTTTCTAAGAACACGTGTTGATAATTTTAGAGGAACTGAATCAAAACTGCATCGTGTGGAACATTTTGAATGACAAGAAACGTTGAAGAAACTATAACTGAGTAAATCGAATTTTAAAATCCAAAACATTTTCCTTCTCAGCTACATGCCTTGAAGTAGACTAAAACCCTACAGATATATAATTTGGACCCTCCTGCCTCTTCCTTCTCTCTTCTGCAGCAGTTTTCTTCAATTTTAGTTTCACTTGGATGTTTTAGAAGATACCTTTGCAGAAATTGCTGAATGAAGTAAGCGTAATTGGTCCTTCCCTTGGCTAACTTTTAGAGATGCTGGTGAAATTTGTGTCCATTATGTCTGACTGCAGCTTGAGTAAGGCAGAACAACCAAAATTGAATTCACTGATGGTTGATGTCACAGCAACCTGAAGTCTCTTCTTTGATACAAATATTTCTTTTGGGCAATTATGCCATATCATGTTATGTCAACCTTCATTTGCATTTTTTGTCTTACCCAATGTACATCTCCTTAGGATTTAATCTAATGCCAGCCTTTGGTACACATGCATTTGTTTTGTTGCCACATCAGGCCTCAAGTATGTTCCCATTGTTGTGTTATGTTTAGGTGTTTCATCCCATGTATCGTTTAGCCTATTCATGATCCTAACTATGTACACAGTCAACAGAAGGTCAGTTGTTTCAAAGAATGTTTTACCTATAACATATATAACAGTTATATGCACGTTTTGATGTATAAAATACCTTTATAAATGTTAAATGGCACACTAAAACTCATCATTTTTATATAAACAGTATGTAGTTTAACGAGAAATACAAGAAAATCCCGACCGTTAGAAACTCACACAAAAACAAAATATAAACATTACTATTTGCTTTCAATGTTTGCAAACAGTGTTTTGTTTCCATGGTGCCACATTTTGTAAGAAATAACCATCATACCAAGATACAAAATACCACCAGAAACTTTGCCCGCTAATTTCAACTGTATTAATTTAGTACATTCAATCGAACTCAAATGACAAAATTCTGTGAATCCAAGGCCGGCATGCACGTGTGCACGGACATTTATACTGTCATGTGAGGGTATTTAAATGCCTGAAACTCATAAATTTAGTTTGATTATGATACTATAAAGTTAAAAGTATTTTATTAGCTCAAAAAATATTTTTCCCATATTTTTAGCCAATTTCGGTGCTGCATTCCCTTTTAAACGAAACTTACCGAATGAGAACTTGGAGCCCGATCGCGCATACTGTACATAGCTGCTGCTGAAACAATTGACAAATCATGGCGTGGTAATGAGTGACCTTTTGAAGTCGCGGAAGTAGAAAAACTCAATGGCTGCTTGTTCACAAAACAAAGAAAGAAATGTAGATGTGCCTTCCAGGAAATGAGTGCAATGCTTTGGAAAAGGAAGGCAAAAAGGGCTAATTTTTGGAAAGTGTCCAAAAAGAAAGTCTTAAAATGGAAAAGGACAGAGATACATTTTAATTAAATCTCGTCACTAGGCAACCGTTTTGTTACCAGGTGTGGCAAGGAAGTATAGACTCAGCACAAAGAACAAATTAAATTAAAAGTTTCCTGCAAAATGCAACAGCTGCAAAAGAAGAAACAGGGTCACAAGAACTTGAAAGGAAATGCTTAGCAAGTTCAAGAGAAAAGCGTTTCAGCTTAAACGGGTAAACAAAACAAGGAATGTTCAGCATTCAAGTGCTTTAATTGTTGCTTAATATAACGTGTTTTTCATTGGAAATAGGGAGCAAGAAAAAGTTGAACTTTTAGGGATTCTTTAACAGCTCCAATTTTACTACTTAGAAATAGCTTTGTTTCTTCCTACTTGCACATGTCATTTTAGATGTTTATTCTCAAGCACAAGGGCAAATCAGCAACTGAGTTTGTACAATTTATTGCAGGGCTAGGAAGTTCGTGCCGCTCGCCGTTCCCTCTACAGGTTGCCACCGACATTCTCCCGGCATCCAAACAAGTCATAGATAAGAAACACCCAGCGGAGAGACATTGAAACCTGTCGTACAGAGAAAAAAAGTGACTTATGAGACATTCGTAGATGCAAATCTATTTATATCATTATGTACAATATACAAATTCTTATATAGTACATACAAGTCTGTCTCTGGCTGATCTCATTATTTAAATATGCACATTGTGGCAACACCCAAGCAGTTATAACGCGGATTGTAAGATTTCCTGATCAAATGTAAAATAATATCCAAATAATAAAATTAATTTCTTAAATATCTGAAAACTCTTATTAGACAAAATGACAAAGTAGGAATTTTACTACATATTTACTCATCTACGGCCGTATTACTAAAATCAACAATATACCTCTGAAACCTTTCAAATGAAAAACGCATTCTATAACCCGTAAAACAAGATATAGTTGATTGATAATCTGTTGAAAATTTGTTAATGATTTCAGCTAATTTAGTTTCTCGATCTGGCTTCTCTTTTTTCAATGTTTGCTGAAGTATCCTACTGAAATTTAAATGTAAATAATGAAGTAATTAACGACATGAATAAGTACATACAATGGTTGTACAGAAAATTTAGTTGCTCATCTTTGAAGCACAACAAAGGTGTTATTCGAATGTCTTCCTTCCTAATATAGTGCTCTGTGTCATGCAGTTACACTTGTTTTGTAGTAATGAGTTGTATTCTACGATGAACCTTGCCCTTGCTAGTAGTGCTGCGTGGTATAACCATGCCTGGCCGCTCTTACACAGCTCAAGAAAATCGGTACGAACTTCCTAGCTCTGCTTATTAGTCAAGAACTATAGAACTTAGCACACTGTACTTATGTAACCATTAGACTGTAGTTACATTGGCAATTAAAAGATGAATTCTAGCTCCTATTTTTAGAACATCAGGGTTGTTTCCAGAGATGGTGCTGCTACGCAATTATAATCAAGCCAAATTGAATTCATTTTAAACAAGTCCTTAAACGTATACTACTTAGTCAATAAATAAATAGAGAAATTGTTGCTAGATAGCATATATCGAGAGATCCAAAAACAACCTAACCGGCTGCGCCGTGCTTTTTTTGTCCGCGACACCAGCGCTGGTTGCCGGTTGCCACTACCTAAAAGGGACGCGGGTGAAACTATACAATATTTTTAAAACTAATTTTAAAGGGTTTACTCAACCTTAGTACTTGGAATATCTTAATGAATGTGCAGTTTTCTACGAAGACTGTTCAACAAATAATGGTCATAGCTTTTTACGGTCATAAGTTTTCGCAATAAAATTCAATTTTATCATATTCTGTTAGCTTAATGTGAAACAAACCTACCGTAGTAGTTTCATTGTTTCTACTCGTGGTTCCCGCTAGTGAGAACCAGGCAAGTTCAGAAAAGTTCAGTATCACCTGCCACTGCAATGGAAGTAACACGCGAGGAAGAATATGCGGCTTTGAAATCTGCTTTCGTCTCAACAAATCTTCAGTTGAGACCTATACAATGTTACAGGAGGCCTATGGAGATTCTGTTCTTCCCCACAGCACGGCTAGAAGGTGGTTTAAAATGTTTAAAAGGAGAGAAAATCAATTTCAAAGGAAGGTGGTCCCGGTGCTCCAGTTACTGCTCTTACGGAAGAAAATATCAACACTGCTGCTGCCATTGTGAGCGAGGACCGACGAATTACTTTAAGATCACTTTCTGAAGTGATTTCATTGGGTGCCACCCACACGTTGGTGACAGAAACATTACACATGAGACGTGTTTGTGCGCGATGGGTTCCAATACTGTTATTTCCCAAAAAAAAAGGACATTCTTATGCAGGTATGCATACAGTTAAAGTTGACGTTAAGAGGAAAATATGGAGCTTCTTTCGAACGTAATCACTGCTGATGAAACTTGGCTACATCATTTTGATCCTGAGAGCAAACATCAAAGCTCAGTGTAGAAATCTCCTTCATCACCAACCCCGAAAAGGGCTGAAGTGGTTGCTTCTGCTGCGAAAGTTATGGTTATCTCATTCTTTGATATTCATGGAATGGTTTGTCAGCATGTTGTACCTGCACACACATCAGTAAGTGGGCAACACTACAGGGATGTCCTGAAAACATTGTAAGTCTATTTCAGGCGCAAAAGACCACATTTCCGTGAAGCAGGCTGGATGCTGCACCACGATAATGCGCGGCCGCATATTGCCAATGTTGTTGCTAAATATCTTGCAAAAGTCAACGTAAAGTGCATCCCTCACCCTCCCTATAGTCCGGATTTAGCCCCATGTGACTTTTTTCTATTCCCTAACTTGAAGAAATACCTCCGTGGGAGGCATTATCCAACATCAGAAACAGCGGTGAAGGCTGCGGAGGCGATTTTGAAGGATCTCTCAAAAATGGTTTCCAGCATGTCTTTCAAAACTGGCAGAAACGCTGGGACAAGTGCATCGCATTCAGGGGAGAGTATTTTGAGAAGGACCATCACAATTATAAGGATGAGTAAATGTACGTTGTCACAAAGAAATTGTGATCATTCTTTATTGAACAGCCCTCGTAAGTTATCATTTTGTATGATATTTGTTCTTCTATAATATAAATGTTGTGAATATCTTGCAACTCTAAAATACTTTTACTGGTTGTATACAGGGTGCTCATGTTTATTCGTTATTTACCACCCTCCGATTGAGCAAAAGTGGCGTCATAGTTGAACTGATGGGTCTATCTTGAAATCTGAATGTCCTATACGGAGAAAAAGCGGTAATTTTGTGGAAGAGTAATCAAATTGCAGGGCTCTGTGAGTGTTTGTGTTGGTAACTAACACAACCAGCTTCCCCTGTATATGAAGTCAGAGCACCGCGTGTTAATGGTTGAATTCTACTTTCATACCACCATTAAAATTGGTGCGACATATAAATATAATTTAAACCGCGGCATAGAGGAGTTTATGCAACGCTATCCGGCATTCAGTTAAGTCCCTCGGGGCGTAATGTTGTCAAAAATGTCCAGGTACCGCCAGATTGATATACTTTTGTTTGTAACATAAACGTCTTACGTTTTATCAGTATACTGTATAAACCTTTTGTCATTCTCACGCTTAATTAAAATGTCTGTTAATGTTGGTATCCTTATATCTTTTAAAACCAAACATTTCCAAGATACAGGATCAGTTACTCCCAAAAAGAGAGCTACCGGACGCTATAAAGTGACTGGTCCCAACCCAGAAGCAATAAATAATGTTATGACAGAAAGACCTCAAGCATACCTTCTCGCAATACATACAGTGTTGGGAAGAGAGAAAGGAAATATAAGAAAATGGACACATAAGACTATGTACTAGAGATATTTTCTTGTTTAGAGTTGGATAAGAGCCTTGTACATATTGTAACACTAATTTATTTTTCATTCTTAGAACATGTTCTGTTAATTTTCTGGTTTGTAATGAAGTTAGATTCTGAGGAAACTGTGAGTGACAGAAAAGAATTGAGATGCAATTGAAATATTTCTATTTTATGTGACAGGTTTACAATATTGCATATATGTCTAGTATAATAGAAAAACAGATATTCATTGTGGAATAAGTGTTCATTGACTTATCATTTTGTATATTCTTAATGGTATAATTTTATGGCTGCATAATTAGCTTTGCAGTGCATTGCATTGCAGTATATAACTTCTTATAAACAGGTATCTTATCTACGCACCAGACGAAATTCCGCACCTTTACATTACGCGGGTAGGCCCACCTCTGAAATGGTATATTTACCTGCCGTTAGAGGGAGTCCTCAAAGCTGCTATCAGCACATCAAGTACGATCGCAAGCCGCTAGGAGAATCGTATATAAATTCGCTCCATCAGCGATGCTATTGCTGACGTCAAATTTTGCGCGGTAAATAAGATGCACACAGTGTATAATTTTCAAAATGCTGACGCTAGGTGGCGCCAAGATGCCCTACATCTTTGGTAACGTACATCGTCGTCCGGATCGAGTAACCTTTTGGGTTCTGCCCTCATCCTGCCCTCATCCCTGCAAAAATGGCACTTGCGACCTACTTGCATTGCTGTATCTCAGATGGCAAAGAGCCCCTCCGTGTGTATACTATCTCTGATGGTAGATGGCGATAGAACGAGAGGACTTACAGTTTTCATCGTGTCCTTTGGAATGTTGTACATAAGCTAGAAAGGTGAAGGGTTAGCTAAGGTTGATTTAAAGAAACCACTCCGGAGTAGGAAAATAAATCAGGACCTCAGCACGAAAGTAGGTGTGAGTAAAGCCCAATCTATGACACCCCTGGAGTGAAGTACGAATTCTCTCAGTTTTTGACTAAATGTCATGACACCCTGTCAGCCATTATTCAAACTCCTTGAGCAAAGATTTAGCTTCTTGTGACTGCCGGCTTTTCATTGTTGATAACGGAGAGATTACGCACCGTGGACGAGATTAGAGAGGAAGCAAAGAGATAGTGGAAGTAAGAGGATTTGCAACTTTGAAAAGTAGAGAGGATAAATGTTTAAGGTTACTAGCGGACACGTTTGAAAGGACTGGAGCACAATTGTTCAAGGTGAGGCACTCGATAATATCTGTACAATGATTTATCTTCTCGAAAATGTAACCAGGGAAAAAGGTATTCTTTCTTCAGCTTAAAAATTGGAAACAATTGCGCATCGGCTGCAATAACTTGGAAACAACTGCGAATCAAGTGTGACAATATTACTTCGAGGATCTCCGTGGTTAGGATCGTTGGTATGACACTTTCCAAAACCACAGCTCTTGGCTTCGATTCCCGGCAGCCTCTACTAACTAAGATGTTATTAAAATTGTATATATAAACGACATAATATTATATGCAAGTATATTTGCTTTTTTTAAAGTACTCCAGCGCAGGTCATATCGGACCATGGATGAAATGTTAAAATGATGCTCAAATGACTACTACAGGCGCTATCGTCTGAGCCATCCCTGCGGTTTAACCATGGTAGGCAGAGTAAGTATTCTTTTGTACCAAAAACATTTAACATCAACATTTCAGAACACGCTAGGTTAGAACAAATACGAAATGAAGATACAGGATGTTTAAAAAATACCGAACGAACATATCGAAGTAGTTGCTCATCTTTTATGTGATACATATAGATAGTTTTAACCGCCAATAAAGCCACATTAAAAATGCTCCAGCCTAAGTATGGATTACGCAGACAGAAACAAAGACGCGTGCCTCACGCTGTCGGAGTTTGCAGGTATAGGTTACACGTCGTGTGATGTGCTGTAGCTGTTTGTAAACATACCGACATACTCCACAGTAACTGGCTACTATTAAGAATTTGTATGGGTTATGAAATCGCAATAAAGAAGTTATCGATTAATTATTGCTTATGAGTGTTCCAAAATTCCGTTATAGCAGTCCATGATGGCAAACAAACTGGTGGACATATGCAACTTGTGCCTTTTAGAGGGAAGTTAATGTTAGTGAGATTGAGGATGGAAGCATTAAACGATAAAAATAACAGAAAACATCAAAGAATTGTAGATAAATCAACCAAAACTAAATGGCCTATACAATGAGACGTGTTTGATAATACTAATAAAGCATTTGTTTGTCGGAATACTGGAAAACAGCTATTATATTTCCGATTTATAAAGGCGGTAATAAAACAGAAATAAATAATTATTGGCCAGTTAGTCTAACTTCAGTAGTATGTAAATTAATGGAGCATTTAATTGCAGAATATGTACGAGAGGAGTTAGAAAATAAAAAGTGATTTAATGAAGTGCAACATGGATTTAGACCTGGGTATTCGTGCGAAAGTCAAATTACTTCATTATTTCAAGATTTGGCAGATGAGGTAGATGCAGGGGGAAGAACTGATGCAGTGGTAATTGACTTTTCTAAAGCTTTTGATGTAGTGCCACATAGTTTACTTATTTGTAAGCTAGCTAATACAGGAATCGACAAACGCGTAGTATTATGGGTTAAACATTTGTTGAAAGGGAGAACGCAAAAAGTTAAAGTAGGTAAAGAGCTATCCGATAGTGGAACTGTAAGTTCGGGTGTGCCGCAAGGCTCAGTACTAGGACCTTTACTGTTTCTCGTTTTTGTTAATGACATTGCTGTTAATATTAACTGCCAGATAAGGTTGTTTGCAGACGATTGTATCATTTATAATAAAATTCGGAATACAGTGCATGAAACCGCTCTTCAGGATGATGTAAATGAAATCTGTAATTGGGCTGCGGCTAACAAAATGGCAATTAATGCCAAGAAAAGTAAGTCCATTATTTTTAGTAGAACTAAGGGCAAAATTATTGTTAACTATCACATGGGAGGGGTGCAAATTCCACAGGTGGACAGCTGCAAATACTTGGGAGTGTACCTGGCAAGTAATGCTGGATGGGACGAACAAGTAAATTCCACATATAGGAATGCGTGGAAGGCATTACATTTCGTAATGAGAATATTGAAAAAGGGGAGCGCTAGATCCAGGGAAATTGCCTACAAGGCCTTAGTGCGGCCGGTTATGGAATATGGAGTAGCATGCTGGGACCCATATAGAGCTAACCAAATAGATCCATTAGAAAAAAGACAGAAGAGCGCAATAAAATTCATAAAAAGAGGCAAGTATTTTGGGCCTATAAAAGGAGATGAGACTATATGGGAGGAATTAAGAATTAGGCGTAAAAAACATAGGTTGGTAGCATTATTCAAAGCTAATGCTGGTGTAAAGGCATGGGTGGACGTTAGTGTAAGGTTAGATGATCCGGATTATTATGGACGAAACGATCATAGGTATAAAATTAAGGGTAGAAGATACAGAACCGACGTAGGAAACTTTTCTTTTGTTAATAGAAACATTGAAGAATGGAATGAATTGCCTGTAGCAGTCTTTCAGGGCTGTCCCCTGTCGATGAAGAAATTTTGAAAAAATCTAGATAGTATATAGTTTAACTTTTAAATTATAATGGTATATCATATGTAAATAGAGAACTAATTAGATATGTTTTAAGTAACTAAAGTAAAATAATATCATGTTTGTATTGTTTAGTGTGTTATTGTTGTAAATCTAGTATTTGTAATTTGATCTGTATTCTTAGCTCTGCCAACGGGTAGTACCCAATTGCAGTGAATAAATACATACATACGTAACTGAAAAGAAAGCTGTTGATATTTACAGTAAGTGGTTGAAAGCATTGTACAATTAAGATCATAACAAAATGCGCTGATGTTCAACAAATGAATATTATCATTGATGTAACTATTTTTACAATTCATA
Organism: Mantis religiosa; assembly: GCA_030765055.1. Classification (NCBI taxonomy): domain Eukaryota; kingdom Metazoa; phylum Arthropoda; class Insecta; order Mantodea; family Mantidae; genus Mantis; species Mantis religiosa. The sequence goes on along the minus strand of CM060951.1, from coordinate 206,818,453 downwards.
TTTTTAATGAAACTAAATTAATCGTGCGTTCGTTGAATTCCCGTCAGCTCTTCCATCCATCAAAACCATATCCGTCATTTCGACGTTCGTATAGCGCTCCATATTGCTTGGATTTGCTATCTAAGTACACGCAAAATCCTCCCTGTTAGGACGGAATGTGTAGTTTTACACTGAACAACCTTTCAGCTGTCCGAGTTATTAGTCGACTTTTTCACAAGTAACTGTCATTTGTCTCATTACCTGAAAGGTAGGCTAGGGTCGCTGATAAAGAGCAAGGAGTAATTCTTTTGTTTTCGTGGCCGGTGCGTCCCAGTAACAACTTTTGAGGTTTGTACACTAGTGCTTCCTGTACTGCCTAATCACAAAATCATGTAATATTTAATGCTACATGAAATTATACCTAACAGAACTTCTAAGCTGCTACATCAAAATTCGGAATAGTTGAGTTATAAACTATGCAACGGCTATAATAGTTCGATGTTGTTTTGCAACAACTGTATAACAGAATATAATAAATATTCAGTATATATAAAGAGCATATCAGAATGAAAGATGTGTCACGTTCAAAGACTGTCTGATTCACATTGCCTAGGTTTGCATTTGAATTCCAATCAAACGGAAGGAGAAATGTCGACCGACTCAGGAAGAGATGTGGGAAGTATCTGTGAGCGAAACGGCGGCTATTGTGCCCATGCCGTGAAATAGAAAAGAGGACTGGGTACTCACGTTTAGTAAACACAATGTAGGGATTTAGAATATCAGATCCTTGCATGCGAATGTACCAAGTGAAAAGTACAGGAAGCAAAGAAAATACTTTCCGCATAAAAGGACCCCTATAATGCTCCTTAAAAACACTTCTGATTATTTTTCTTCTTATAATAACAAATACTCAGAATATATAAAACTGTCTTTATCCTTTGTGAATTTCATAAAACTTGGAAACCGCGTAAGAGATAGAGAAAACCTTACCGTAAAAACTGTAAACCTCAGCCAGTCAGCAATTTATATCACATTATGTAGCATTAGCCATTTCTAAAATATTCACTATCATTCTTTTGAATTCAATCTATACAGGGGCGGACATATGTAGGTATTGTCGCCGATCGAATTGTTGCGACAAGCGCGGCCGAGTAGTGGTGGTTGTGTTCTAGTGTTTAACGCCCGGTTTTACTACATACGGCACCGCAGGCGGTGATACAGATGATTCATGACATGAAGATGGAGCACCGGTGGAATGAGATGGCGCTGAAAACCGGAGCTCCCGGAGAAAAAACCCGACCCAGTGCCGTGTTGTCCACCACAAATCTCATTTTGCGGTCGCCTGGGATCGAAGCCAGACCGCCTTGGTGAGAGCCAAGCGGTCTAACCACTGAGCCACGGCGTAGCCAAGAGCGGCCAACGTGCACAAAGAGAGAGATAGTGCAGCGCGGAGATAAAAGCTTGCCGAAACAGATAAAGAGACTGATAGCTGTCTGGAAGGTTGGATGTCTTGTTTGTTACAGATCATTCTATTTGTTTCTAGAAATAGGAGTAGAGGTATATAAAACGAAAGCCGCGACACTGCGCCACCTGTAATGGTCTAGGCCATTTTACTGGACAGGCGCAGGGCCCACTTTACCCACGCCGGAACACCAGTGGACCAACACCTCGGAACACAACCACCATTGAGCCCGCCGATTGGCAGCAAGCTCTTGGTTGTCTACGAGAGGAGCTTCACCGAATCAGCATCAAGCTATGCAGACTCGAGGAGCTCCTGACGACCACTGTCGCCGCCGTCAACCACCGTCCCCCAGCGGTGGAAGTTCAGGACCTCCACTCTGAGGTCCTAAACATAAACCAGCGCCTGGGTAACATGGAGGAATCCTTAGCAGCTGCTGCCGCCAAACGCAGCATGACCAATGGCGCCCTCCAGGACATGCAAGACAGGCTGACCACACTCTCCAGCCAGCTCATGGACGGACTTACACCGCAGAAACAGCTAGTAGAGTCAATGCACACCCAGCTCCAGGACAGCGCAGCCCAACATGAAGAAGGGATTGCCGCTCTTCTGTCCAAAATTGACCGCATCAACAACGCCTTCTGCGACTACCCACCCAACGACACACTAAGCTCCTGCAAGGGCAAGCTTGAAAACATTGTTGGGTACATCAATGATACAGCACCCAACAAGAAGCTACACGAAGCCCTTCGCGAACACCAGGATCACATCACCCAGAGCATCTACGACCTGAAGATATCCCTGGCTCCAGAACACGGGGTCCCTCCGCCGCAATTTCTGCCACATCGAGACACCCGCACACGCAGAACGCCGCCGCCATCAGACCTGCAACGCCGCCTCCCTCTGCGGCCATGAGCTGTTGACGGCCTTGGCCCTTCCGCATCACCGCAAACCAGTTCCCGCGAGGACTTAACGACTCCAGCTGATTACGCATATAACGATCACCACTGTACACAGGTCGTAGTCAGGGTCCCCTGGATCATGACTGCTACCTGATCACCACAAGCGGATTTTCCGCACACCTAGTTTCTACCCACGAACAGCCGGGTTGCTTCGGCGGAACCGGCCATCAAATTCGCCTCAACAGTCCCACCTAAATTAGCACCACAGGCCCCAATAAATAGAATCACCCCAGAACAACATCCCTCCCATGTCCAATCCTTCTTCCTGCCCAAATACCCAATTTATCCTGTTGTTGGTTTTTCCTATACCATTATTCCCGTTTCCCCCCACAAAAATTAAAAAAAAAGGTCAGAGACTGTCGTAATGGAAACTTGATAAACGTGCGCGTGCATCTGTGTTTTGAAAGTGAACTCTATGTTTGTGGTCGACGACCTTGACGATGTATGTTACGTATGTACAAAGTTGTAACAGTATTTTTGGGTTATATTTAGAAATGGTATGAAAAGTTTATAAATTTATAAAAATATGTGTAATTGTGTGATTGGCCGAAGTAATAATTGTATGAAGTAATATGACGTAATATTGTGACGTAGCATTAAATCAGCCAGTCACACAATTAATAGAGGAGTAACGATACTTACGAAAAATCAATAATCTTGGTAGAGATTTGTTGTAATGGTGGAGTGTGAGGAATAGTAGATTAAGATCAAAAACATTTAAGTAGTAGTTTGAGGCGGTTCAGGCTCTGATGTAACCCAGCTGAGATCTCCCTTATCTCAGCACCTCATATTTGGATAGCGGTGATGGAGAGGGGTCACAGGTGGGGAGATTTTTGGTACAGGCAGGGTTTTTCTCCGGGCGACCGGCATGAGGACTCTTTTAGTTGCTCAGGGTTCAGGGTTCAGGGCGTTGGTACTTCTTGGCGTGGTTGTGGTATTGGAGAAAAACTATCCGCATTTGTCCATTCTCAATTTATTATCACCTGCAACACTAGCTCGACTCGCCACCAATTGTAAGCCGCTATCTGGTTGTTTCTCTTACTGTGCGCGTCTACGACGCTGACCAGTTCACTCCGCGGTGTCTCGTAACTTAATGCACGCGGTTTATCCGCGGTATTGTATAACTTAGTATACGCGTGGTTCACTCCTTCGAGCAACTTAGTATCCGCGGGTCACTCCTCGGTGTCTAGTAACTGAGTGTTACATGGGTCTCTCCCCCGGTGTCCCGTAACTCAGTGATACGTGGTTTACTCCATCGGTGTCTAGTAACTGAGTGATACGTGGTTTACTCCATCGGTGTCTAGTAACTGAGTGATACGTGGTTTACTCCATCGGTGTCTAGTAACTGAATGATACGTGGTTTACTCCATCGGTGTACAGTAACTGAGTGATACGTGGTTTACTCCATCGGTGTCTAGTAACTGAATGATACGTGGTTTACTCCATCGGTGTACAGTAACTGAGTGATACGTGGTTTACTCCATCGGTGTCTAGTAACTGAATGATACGTGGTTTACTCCATCGGTGTCTAGTAACTGATTGATACATGGTTTACTCCATCGGTGTACAGTAACTGAGTGATACGTGGTTTACTCCATCGGTGTCTAGTAACTGAGTGATACGTGGTTTACTCCATCGGTGTACAGTAACTGAGTGATACGTGGTTTACTCCATCGGTGTCTAGTAACTGAATGATACGTGGTTTACTCCATCGGTGTACAGTAACTGAGTGATACGTGGTTTACTCCATCGGTGTCTAGTAACTGATTGATACGTGGTTTACTCCATCGGTGTCTAGTAACTGATTGATACATGGTTTACTCCATCGGTGTCCAGTAACTGAGTGATACGTGGTTTACTCCATCGGTGTCTAGTAACTGAATGATACGTGGTTTACTCCATCGGTGTCCAGTAACTGATTGATACATGGTTTACTCCATCGGTGTCTAGTAACTGAATGATACGTGGTTTACTCCATCGGTGTCTAGTAACTGAGTGATACGTGGTTTTCTCCATCGGTGTCCAGTAACTGATTGATACATGATTTACTCCATCGGTGTCCAGTAACTGAATGATACGTGGTTTACTCCATCGGTGTCTAGTAACTGAGTGATACGTGGTTTACTCCATCGGTGTCTAGTAACTGAGTGATACGTGGTTTACTCCATCGGTGTCTAGTAACTGAGTGATACGTGGTTTACTCCATCGGTGTCCAGTAACTGATTGATACATGGTTTACTCCATCGGTGTCCAGTAACTGAGTGATACGTGGTTTACTCCATCGGTGTCCAGTAACTGATTGATACGTGGTTTACTCCATCGGTGTCCAGCAACTGAGTGATACGTGGTTTACTCCATCGGTGTCTAGTAACTGATTGATACATGGTTTACTCCATCGGTGTCTAGTAACTGATTGATACATGGTTTACTCCATCGGTGTCCAGTAACTGAGGGAAACGTGGTTTACTCCATCGGTGTCTAGTAACTGAGTGATACGTGGTTTACTCCATCGGTGTCCAGTAACTGAATGATACGTGGTTTACTCCATCGGTGTCTAGTAACTGAGTGATCTGACCAGAAACTTCTAAGTCCTGCCATAGCTAAAACTACCCCCACTATCGCAAGGTTTTCAATTTTGGGGACGTCACGTGGATGCATTACTAGTGAGTGATTGGATAGTTCATAATTTTGCCTCCCTCTATTTTTGAAATATTAGGTGTGCGCATGACGGAGAAATGCTACAAACTTTCCCAGGCTTGCAGTCTAATTTATGCGCAAGCACGTTTAAAAGGGAGCACTCAGGAATGCCTATAATCCCTCAGAAATCAGTACAAGACACGTACTTTTAAAGATTCAATGAAACCTAGACGCGACAGAGCGGTACCTATGCTAGCCTTAGGGCACATTTGCCTCAGTTCGCTTTTGTTATCAGACAAAGGAGGTGGCATACCTTAGCCAGATGTGTTTCCGAACTTTCAAAATCTAGCTATACTCTGTCGATATTATATTTCAGATAAACGGTTATATCATTGCAATATAAAACTACTCCCAATTACAATCACACTTCTTACTACAAGTCTGACATCCTACATAATTAATTATACTATGTTCCTGACCAAGGGGAACGGCCACAAGTTTGAATCTGTTTAAGTATAACAAAGTTAGAATCTATCGATATGTTGGAGTGACTAGGAAAGGAAGTTCAAGCAAAATGTAATCTAAATAATACAATTAAATAGTTACAAAATTTGACTTCTCCGAAACTTTATTCCGAACCACGCCTTGAAAGCAAGATTCTCATGACTCTTATGTCATCAAGCACAATCATCAAGAAACAAATCAAAATACAACGAATTTGTTATTTCTGGCTTCTCGACGTGGATCTTCGAAAAGTCAACGTGCATCCCATCTCAAATATAGAAATCCCGTACCAAATTGCGCCCGAACGTGTGGATTAAGACGGAGACAAATTAACCACGAATAGTCTCAAATTCCTGTTCCAAAGTGTATTTCTACGGAAATAAAGAACATTTTGAATATCTGAAAAATTGGACTCTTAATTTTACGAGACCACAAAGTCACAATATATTGTTGTATAATTAGTAAATTTGATGGAATTAAGATGAATTATTTTGATTTGTATGACTATTTTATTATTAATCTTCACATCCTTGTTGAGTTTTTCCTTTGTCCAGTCGTTTGTCTTTTATCTTTTATTCGTTCTTTTCAATCCTGCACCACAATGGCGGGTAATTTAACTAAAGATAAACGAATCTGGATTTAGGAATATAACTGGAAGACAGGAAATTACGAACGGGTTGGACAGACATGGCGTGAAGAATTAGAAACACCTGCTCCATCCAGTCTCATAATTTACAGGTTACTCAACAAATTTCATCAGACAGGTGGATAGAACGACGAGGATCGATTGAGTGGGCACCAGGATGTCTAGAACTTACTCCCATGGACCTACTTTTTCGGGTTTTGTTACAGATATGGTATTTGCAACAAGACCCAGTATGATTCAGTACATAAGAGAGGCGTACCAAGAAATTGATGAAGATAAACAATCGTGTACAAGGGTATGTGTAAGTGAGACTTGTAGATTACAGGCGTGTGTAAATGCTGAAGGCAAACATTTGAACATTTATTTTAGTAATAACAGTAATACGTCAATATTGGAACTTTTTGTTATGTTTGTATTATTTGCATATACATTTAGTGTATTATGTATAATGCACATTTAATTAACATATATAATCTGTCAGAACTGTATACCTATATATGCACAACCCTGTATATTAGTAATGTGTCCTGACTTCTTTTGTTTGCTCTAAACTAATGTAAAATGGGCTTAATATCGAGGCAGTAGTATACAAAGAGGTTAACTGCCTCTTACCTCTCTTGTATCTGTATTAAAAGCGCATTGAAACTGTTTATATATATATATATATATATATATATATATATATATATATATATATATATATATATATATATATATATTCGTTATATAGTAAATATTCCTTTCACCACCAGCTGTAAACCATATTTTAAACTACTAAAAATACTTCCATTACCCTGTGTGTATATATATGAAGCTCTAGTTAGGACAAGAATTGTACTTGCTCAATTTGAAACAAATTCACAGATACATACACATAATACAAGAAGTAAATCAGATCTACGCATTATAAGCCACAATAAAACTTTATTCACACATAGCTTTGAACATAAAGCAGTATTATTATATAACAAACTACCCGATGGCATTAAAAGTATAACATCGGAAAAAAGGTTTAAACTGACTGTAAAATCATTTTTAAGAGAAGGTTGCTATTATTCAGTGGAAGAATACTTAAAACATGATCAACATATCAATGCTTCCTAAAATGATGTTTGTGAATAAATACTTGTGCAACTTCGGAGGTGATACTTGTAATGTAAAAAATATCCTACTAAAAGTAATGTCACAGACAACAGATGAGTTTCTAAGAAGTAAAATTAAATAATAAAGTAAATATTGATTTTTTCTTGGTAAAAATTATGTCTCTTGCAGCCTAGTTCTTAAAAATGTAATACATTAAACTATTATGTGACCTAAGTTGCATTATTCTTAATTACTATTTGTATTATTATTCTGTTAATTACTACTGCATTACTTTAATCACTATTGTATTATTTAACTACTATTGTATTATTTAATTACTATTGTATTATTCATAATTGTATTACTCATAAGAAATGTATTATTCTTATGGGTACAAATTTGACGAAGCCATGAATATTGTATATTCCTAAGGTGAATAAAACTATCTATCTATCTATATTATTAAAAGTCAAGTAGTCAAGTACTTACGATAGTAAGTCGCCACAAACGGTGTATCTCGAATGTGAGAGCCCCTAGTGGTCTACCGGGGAAATATACGATTCAAATGGAGAATTTAATGTCATGACGGCAAGTTGGCCATGGTAGCTCAATGGGTAAGAGGGACTGGACGGAAACCATGAGATCCGTGCTTCATATTCCGGCCATGGCATTGAATTTTTTATGTTGACCCTATCTATCAAAAACCTTAACTAATATACGGCTAGTATGAGGAAATTATTAATTTCCATCAATTAACTAAAACGACTAATACATCGTAAATTTACAAAAAATATTGAATACTTAAATACACTGCTTGTGGAATCTATCTATGGTGGAAACCAGACCATATTAAACAATGAAGGCCGCGCCGTGGCTCAGAGGTTAGACCGCTTGGCTCTCACCAAGGATACCCGGGTCCGATCCCAGGCAACCGCAAAGTGAGATTTGTGGTGGACAACACGGTGCTTGGGCGGATTTTCTCCGGGATCTCCGGTTTCCCCCGCCCTCTCATTCCACTGGTGCTCCATCTTCATCTCATGTATCATCAGTGTCACCTCCTGCGGTGCCGTATGTAGCAAAGGTGGGCGTTAAACACTACACATTTCATTTCATTTTTAAATAATGAAGCAGCGTGTTCATTCAAGAGGAAAAGAAATGACTAAAATTGTGGTGATAATTGGAACTTCATCTTTGATGTGACAAGGATGTTGCTTTGTTCTTGTTGTTGTAATTTTAAGTCCTCTAATGTTGCGAATTATGGTACATAGCTATATTTTAATTTTATTTTTAGAAGCAATATTGCATCGTTTCTAAATTTGAACGATTTATTAAAAAATAGAATAATAATAGCTCCCTTACTTCTTGTCACAGAGACACATTTAGATTAATTTTTAGTGATTGTTTAGCTTCACAGTTGGTGTTCCTGATAGATATATAGTGTGATCCATATAAACCTGAACCATTTCAATAGGCCATAACCTTTGAACAAAACATAGGACACGCGTGAAACTTCGGGGGAATATAATACACAATTCGTAGATGACACTACACTATTTACATCTCAGAGAAAATATTGGAAGTGTCCTCCACCAGCATCTATATATGTTTTCACTCATCTCACCATATTTTCTGAAGTTTTACAGACAGTATCTTTGCTAATGTTACTTATTTCGGTTTGAATGGATTCCTTGAGAACATCAATTGTCCGTGGCCTATTCTTGTACACTCTATTAATTAGATACCACCACAAGAAAAAATCCCTCGAGGTTAGGTCAGGGGATATGGGCGGTCACAGACCTTTTGAGATTATTTGATTATCAAAGAAACTGGTTACAAAATCCATGGTGTCATTAGATGTATGGTATGTTGCCCCATCTTGCTGGAAATAACCTTCTCTTACTTAGATATCATTCCGTAAAACTTCAGAGAATATGGTGAGACGAGTACAAACATGTATAGATGCTGGTGGAGGACACTTCCAACATTTTCTCTGAGATGTAAATAGTGTAATGTAATCTCCCAATTGTGTATTATATTCTTCCAAAGTTGCACGTGTGTCCTATTATTGGTTCAAAAGTTATGACCTATTGAAATGGTTCACGTTTATATGGATCACACTAGAAGTTCCGTGGGTCCAAGTGAATTTATTTTCTCAACTTTTACTTGAATAGTTTTTTTCTGAGTGCCATTTTCTGATATAAATGAAATATATGGATATAATTTGGAGTAATTGTAATGGTGGGATATTTGAAAATATTTCTGGTATATCTTAATTCAAAATTACCCAATTGGAGAACCAGCTTAAAATTAATAATAAGGCATATTACGACGGTTCTTCAATAAAGAAAGGTCACAATATTTTTTTGACAACGTATCTTTACTCATCCTCATAATTTTGATGCTCTTTCTCAAAATAGTCTCCCCTGAATGTGATAGACTTGTCCAAGCGTTTCTGCCAGTCTTCAAAGACATGTTGGAAACGATCCTTCGAAATCGTCTCAGCAGCCTTCACCACTGCTTCTGATGATGGATAATGCCTCCCCCGAAGACGTTTCTTCAAGTTAGGGAATATAAAAGAGTCACATGGGGATAAATACGGACTATAGGGAGGGTGAGGAATGTACTTCACGTTGATCTTTGCAAGATATTCAGCAACAACATTGGCAATATGCGGCCGCGCATTATCGTGGTGCAGCAACCAGCCTGCTTCACGGAAATGTGGTCTTTTGTGCCTGATATGGACTTGTAATGTTTTCAGTACATCCCTTTAGTATTGTCCAGTTACTGATGTGTGTGCAGGTACAACATTCTGATAAAACATTCCAAGAATATAAAAGAATGAGATGACCATAACTTTCCCAGCAGAGGCAACCACTTTTGCTGTTTTGGGGGGCTGGTGACGAAGGAGATTTCCACGCTGAGCTTTGCTATTTGCTCTCAGGATCAAAATAATGTAGCCAAGTTTCATCAGAAGTGGTTACGTTTGAAAGAAACTCCGGATCTTCCTCTAACATCAACTTTAACTGCATGCAGACCTGCATGTGAATGTACTTTCTTTTGGGAATCAACAGTTTTGGAACCCATCGTGCACAAACACGTCTCATGCCTAATGTTTTTGTCACCAACGTGTGGGTGGCACCCAATGAAATGTTCAATATTTCAGAAAGTGATCTTAAGGTAATTCGTCGATCCTCTCTCACAAAGGCAGCAGCAGTGTTGATGTTTTCTTCCGTAAGAGCAGTAACTGGAGCACCGGGTCGATGATATATATAAGGGCGTTCAACTACGGCGGTCATCAGCGCCCTTTAAAAAACTAGTCATGGCAAAAGCCAGATATAAAACTTTCTAAAAACTATACAAGGTAACAAAACCTATTAAAAGTACACGTACATAAAAAACATCAATCAAAACCTACTAAAAATTTCTTTCACTAAATCCTAAACTCTAAACTAGACAAGAATCTAAAAACCTTCTCCACGGGTCTCCACGCACGGCCTACACGTGGGTGGGCCTGTTGACCGTTTTCCTCAACCACGAAGAGGAGCCCACACGAGGGACACTGTTGCCTCGGGACTCCGGGTGCGCCAAACCCGTACCTACCGAAGTAGGCCCTGGGGGGGGGGGGGAGCAACGGGTCGACCTTCGATTGAAATTGTCTCCCCTCTTTAAACATTTTAAACCACCTTCGAGCTGTGCTGTAGGGAAGAACAGACTCTCCATAGGCCTCCTGTAACATTATACAGGCCTCAACTGAAGTTTTTTGAGACGAAAGGAGAATTTCAAAGCCACATGTTGTTTCTCGCGTGTTATCTCCATTGCAGCGGTAGGCCATACTGAACATGTCTGAACTTGCCTGGTTCTCTCAGGTGGGAACCAGGAGTACCAACAATGAAACTGCTACGGCGTGTTTGTTTCACATTAAGCTAACAGAATATAATAAGATTGAATTTTACTACAAAAAATTATGATCATACAAAATTATGATCATTCTTTATTGAACAGCGCTTGTATTATATAAAGGTGAACTGTAAACTTTAGTAGGACATCTGAAATGGCGTCTTAGTTAACAAAGTTGTTCGTATAACATTGGTGGTATGGTGCTTTAAGCCTCATGTTGTTGTCGGCGGGCCCTAAAACCCCACACACTCACTCACTCCACTTATATGAAGTGTATTTAATTTAGTTTATTACGGGATTCCTCCAAGAATATTTCAAAATTTGCATAACGTTTGGTTGGTCTAAAATCTAATATCTAACAGATACTAGGAATTTCCATCGAGGAAGAACTTCAAAGGGATTTTACTGTCTCTGTATAGAGACATCATTTAGAGCTAGAAGCGGAAATAGATCTAATAGAGGATGCCAGTTCCAATGAGGACAGCGAATACCAAAGTGGATGTTGTGGCTTGTAGAGGAAGCGATCGATAGTAGAACAGCATTTCTGTGAAGAGGTCAAGAATTTCACTTGACGGAATGAGGGTCAGCTGCCTACCTTATCCAGAACAGGAAATGAAATTACGCGATCATAGGATGCTTATGAACAGATCAACCTGAATAATGATGCCTGTATATGCTTCTCGCATGGCCCTTTGTTTAAAATTGGCATCACTGTGCAACTCTAGTTTCTGCATAAACTCTAGGACCTTAGCTTAGTCTTTACGAGTAATTAGTAAATTGCTTCCGTAAGTTTGAACATAGGTTTTGCGTTTTTAAGTATTTAAACACGTGGCTATTTCAATTTTTCTCTCAAGACCATGACATTTGAAGTTGATAATAAAAAGGATTTGTTGTTTAAAAGCGGACTATAGCTTTAGTCTACTGAATATTTCTTATACGGAGTACTTCATTTAAAATCTAACGGGGACACGGCATTTCAACCGTGTGCGATTGGGTGTGCCATAGCCGGCTTTGCTTCTAAAAACTACGCACGTAAATAATGCATAACACTCTTAAAGTTAGATTACTTCCGTAAAAACCCTGGCATAATGCATTGCTTACCTTAGCAGCGACTCTCACCACCGATGGGCGTGGCTTAGGCGTGAGGTGATTGGGGAAGTTCCTCGATGCCGTCCAGCATGTCGGCTGCACATCCCTCGAAAACGTACCTCTCGGCTCTGCTGCTGCACTCATATTCAGACGTTGCTGAGTAATCACTTTGCGAATCACTGCTGCTACTGTCGTCATTAACAGTGATCGTTAGCTTTTCCACCTCTGTTTCTAGGAGACCCTGAGTTTTTATATATTTCTCTTCCACTTGGTGAACATGCCGGCAAACTGGAACCCATTCTGCTTCTCCTATTTCACCATACCGCTGTTCGCACAAACGCTACACGTCTCCCACATTGCAAAACGCAACCCATTCTTTTACATTTGCCCAAATTTTTTCTATGGCATTCAGGTCGGGATGGTACGGTGGTAAGCGGAGAACTACGAGCCCATCTTTTTCTAAAATTGCATCCACAATATATTTCTTATGTTTTGGCTTATGCAACTTTATAAGATCATATAGTTCCGCTTTGAGCATATGGCTTCCGAACGGAATCCTATGCTTAACCAACCAGTCTTGCATATCCTGCTTTTTTGTGTTCGCTGTGGGGCATTTTTCTCTGGTCACATTGTGATATGAAGCTACGTCTATCACAAGAACAGACTTTTCTGGAAGATTGGGCTTTAGATTTTCTTTAACTGCATTCTAACTGATAAGTTTCACAGATTTAGTGTTCCCAACAAAGCACGTGATAGCCAAGTTCACTCGTCTAGATGAGGATACACACTGACCTTTGCGTATACAGGTTGACGCATATGGCTGGTTGGAAGGGAGAGAGGGAGGAACTGGCATACATGAGGCGCCCGCTGAACACCCAGGGCTTTTATGGGAATACGGATACTCTACCTTATAGAAGACGCTGCAACTGTTATTCACCGGCGGCTAAACAAGCATTATATCGTAAGAACACATTCTGATTCACACGAATAATTTGGGTCACTAATATTTTGTTTCAGTTCTTCCAATGTATGAGGATTTGTCTCTTAAACTTTGTCTTTCAGGTCACCCCACACACTGTTAGATCGAGGGAGCGAGAGGGCCATATACCAGAACTAATTACTTTATCTTCAAATACTTTTATGCATGGACTCCTTTGCTGTATGGACAATAGCAGAATATTTTTGAAACCACCCATATATTCCTGTTCTGGCAATTCATGATACAATGGGATCAAAATGTCATTTGAATACCTATCTCTATGTACAGTCTGATCAAGTTCTAGCACTTACAGCACATCAAACTCCAATTTTCCTATCATAATGAAAGATTTACTGAACGCGATGTGGATTTTCAGAGGCCCAGTACCGACTGTTATGAGCGTACATCGGATCCCGTACACCTTAGCAATCAATGTATGTGCACAGTTGCTATACAAGAAAAGGCACGACATCAATAAACGTCCGTGTCAACAAATATACCGAAGCGCTGTGTGTGTACAGTCCGGTACAGATACAAAGTGTAAGTTGCGTTACAACATGCCATCCTCCTCATTGCTTTCGTTGCGGGAATTGCAGTGAACAACCACGTTCATTCCTAAGTTGTCGAATGTAAATTTCCTGCGACTCTCACTGAAACAATATAAAAATATTTGGAGAAAGATCGTTCAAAGTCACATCACGTTAATGGTGTATATGAATAGTACAAATGATTTTCATATATTTGTTCTAGACATAATTTATTTCCTATATTACGCAGCATTGAAAATCCAGTATTTTTCTGTTGAATACTGGACATTTCATTTTTTGTTCGTTTGGTGCATTCTCCATATTGATAATTTTTGCGGACACTTCCTGGACTGCTTTTAGACAGCTCGAAATTACATTCTTCAAGCTGTTTAGTGGTTGTTAATAATAAACAAAACTTTTGATTTATAAAATGGAGATTCTCCAATAATTGTTGTGAAAGTAATGCTACGAGGCATATTTTTTAAGTCAGTACCGTTTTGGCATTAAAAAAGACGTGCACAAATATCGCAATAATTTTATTTTTACATGAAAGCCTGTACCTTAATCTACTTTTCTACATAATTTCCGTGAATATTCAGGCACTTGTTATAACGTGGCACCAGTTTTTGAATACCCTCCTCATAAAATTCTGCTACCTGACGTGTTAACCACTGTATCACAACTGTTTTCACTTCGTTATCGTCTTAAAGACGCTGACCGCCCAGATGTTTCTTCAAGTGCAGGAACAAATGGTAGTCGCTGGGCGCCAGATCAGGGCTGTATGGAGGATGATCTAGAGTTTCCCATTGAAAAGATTTGATGAGATCTTAGTGCGATTAGCTACATGTGGACGAGCATTGTCATGCAGCAAAACGATACCCTTACTCAACTTGCCACGTCTTTTGTTCTGGATTGCATGGCGTAGATTGTTCAATGTCTCAAAATAAGACGCTGCATTGATTGTCTCATTACGAGGCAGAAACTCCACTAGTAATACTCCTTTTCTGTCCCAAGAAACAGTGCACATGATTTCCCGGGCAGAAATTGTTTGCTTAAACTTAACTTTTGTGGGTGACGATGAATGTTGCCATTCCATGGATTGTTGTTTCGATTCTGGTGTGACGAAGGCCACCCATATTTCGTCACCAGTAACAATTTGGTCTAAAATATCTTCACCTTCATTGTGGTACCGCTCAAGGAAAGTCAATGCACTGCCTAAACGTTGGGTTTTGTGCAAATCCGTCAACATTTTCGGAACCCAACGTGAACACAATTTCCGGTACTTCAAGTCTCGATCACAATGCGATACAAAACACTACGAAAATATTGAGTAAAATAGTCGCACAATGATGACATTGTAAAGCGTCTGTTTTCTCCCACCTTTTCGTCCACTTTCTGCTCCAATATTTCTAATATTTCCAATATTTCCCGGTAAACCACTAGGGGGCATCAGAGATAAACCGTTTGTGGCAGCCCATCTCGGTAGCGTGATGTTAGCATTTCTACCTCACGTCCAACAGGTCCCGAGTTTGAATCTAGGGTGAGTTACCTGCATAAAGTTTTCCCGGGGTTTTCCCTTATCCTGTAAGACGAATGTCGGGTAACTCTAAGCACAATGGACCCCGGACTCATTTGAGCATCATTTCATCTATTCCATTCATCGTCCGATATGACAAAGTTGGAGGACGTAAACTACAAAAAAAAAAAAAAAAAAAAAAAAAAAAAAAAAAAAAAAAGTTGTGGCGACGTACTATCATAACTATTTGAATCCCAAGCTTCATCATTTAACTCTTATTATTTTAGTTAATTGATGGAAATTAATCATTTCTTCACACGTATATAGGCTAAGGTTTGGATTGATAGTCAACATGAAAAATTCAATATCTCGGCCAGGATTTGAACCACGGATCTGCTGGTTACCGGGGAAATATATGATTCAAATGGAGAATTTAATGTCGTGACGGCAAGTTGGCCATGGTAGCTTAATGGATAAGAGCGACTGGACGGAAACCAGGAGAACTCTGGTTCAAATCCCAGCCTGACATTGAATTTTTCATGTTGACTATCAAAAACCTTAGCCTATATACGGCTAGTGTAAGGAAATAATTAATTTGCATCAATTAATTAAAATGGAGTGTAAAAGTTTTCTCAATTAACAAGAAATAAAAATAAACATTTGCAGTAGCTGTTTATAAAATATTAAGGAAAGAAACTATTCTGAATGCAAAACCTAATTTTTTCTTGCAGTTTCGTTTGTCCAAGCTTGCACCTGCTGGGGCTGTAACGGGTTGTGGTCTTCTTGAATAAATTGTGCCATGAAGAGAGGATCCACAATATGAATACAATATGCCATGCCCGAAAACGTGAACGGAAGGGCTAAAACGTTTCGCTTCTCGGGCTGGAGTAAACTTCCCGTTAATTGTGAACGTATATTTTGTGGTTCCTCTTCCCGGTTATTGTGTACCAGGACCGGACGTAAAGACCGCAGGATAAAATACCGTGGCACACATCAATATTATCGTCAGAACACAACCCCTTGGGGCTTCGATGTTGTTATACTGAGCAGATATGTGCCCTTCTTCTCCAAGCAGTATTTCTAACACTTTCCAAGCCTTTTTGTTTTATTCATTGTTATCTGTGTGGGCAGCTACGAGCGTTTTCTTGAAGAACCCCTTTCCCATTTCAGTGTCGTGGCCGCGGAAACGATATTGTCAGTTATAACAATTTTAAGCTCTCCAAGGAATTCGGACTCGTCTACCAGAATCGGCGATAAAGATTATAGGCGCCTCTGGGAGTCCTCGTGACATTCCCAAAGTGCGACATTCTTCCTCTCCGTAATTCGGATCGCCTTCCATAGATACGTATAAAGCAAACACGGACTAGATGTCAAAATACGGTGCACTAGCACCCAAAGGTAACATTTCCAAATCATGCTGTTTTCATATAAAATTTAATTGATGCAATTCATAGGTTTTCGCTGATTGGAGATTAAGAATAAACAGCAAAACATAATGGTATTTAAAATAGGATCGATATTGAGGAAAGGAAAGGAGTGGTTTATAGAAGATCAAAAGGTAGAAGTGGTAAACGAGTATGACTATTTAGGTATAAGGATGTGTAGCAATGGAGGATGGCCCTCAAAAGCCAGAAAAGTGATAGCTAATGGCAGGGCAGCAATGTCAGGGGTAAGAATATGTAAACATAAACTGGAGATGTCACTTAGATGGTTAGAAACTGTTTTATGAAAGACTCGTTGGATCCAGAGCAATGTATGCAGTGGAGGTATGGGACACAGTAGAGATAGGAACACAATTAGACCAGATGTATGGATTGTTTTGTAAAGAACTACTAGGGCTGCCAAAATCGGCACCACTTCTCAGTGGCATTATTAGAGTTGGGTAATACAAAAAGGAGGGGAATAATAATGAAGAGAATATTGAAATTGTGGTATAAGTGTATTAAAAAACAGAAAGGGGAATTATTGCCTTCTCTACGACATGGCACGCTGGGCTCCTTTACAAACTGATCCACCTGGGGCTCCCAACACAAATAGTCAACATAATACACAGCTTCTTGCGACACCGCACATTCCATGTCATAGTCGCGGGGAAAACATCAACACTTAGACCAGTGAGAGGCGGAGTCCGCGAAGGCTGTGTACTATCCCCCACCCTATTCAACGTCTTTATGGCAGATTTCCCAACAGATCCACGAGTCGAAATGGCACAATATGCTGACGACGTGCTCCTGTTCTGCAAAGACAAACACATCCTCAGAGCCTTGAACCCCTTACAAGGAGATCTCCCTCTCACACAGCAGTGGTGTAGACATTGGCGGATGTCCGTTAATCCGGACAAAAGCCACGCCAAAAATTTTACAAAGCGCCACACCCCCGCAGACTGCCCCAACTTCAGCTACCGAGATCGAAGGATAGAGTGGACCAACTCTGTCCAGTACCTAGGTGTTAACTTAGATAGGGGTCTAACTTTTCGCCAATACACCAGGGACCGAGCGGCGAAGGTACAGGGAGCAATTGCTTACCTGTATCCAATGCTGGGGTCAACCTCGATGCCAGTTGGCATGAAGTTATATCTCTTCCGAGCGCTGGTAATCCCGGTTATGCTTTACGCCTGTGAGATCTGGGGCATGGCCACAGACAGCGTGCTAGCATAGCTCCAACGTGCACAGAATAGAGGACTCAGGTCTATATATTCTGTGGGACGTTATTTTCCTACCAGGTTGCTTCACGAGACTTCGAGTCTTCCATACGTGGAGGATGAAATTAGGCGCCGGGCATCAAAATTATACGCCAGTTTACCTAATCATAGAAGCGCCCTTGTCAGGACCTTGGGAGATTATGGCCCCACTAGACGCCGTTCTAGACAGCACCGGTTACCCCGCATGGCTTGCGGGCATCCGAGATAACCTAGAAGCTAATCCGAACAGCAGCTAAAGCTGAGCTCCACATAATCCTTCCAAGCTGCTTGGCATCAGAATTATTTCCCCAAAGTAACACAAATAAGAACACAAGGGTGCAAGGTGTTGCATCCTGTCCTTCAACCCCTAGGTACATCTTGTAACGTCATAAAAATTCACCAATCTCAAAACCCACATTTCACCCTACATTATCCCGAAATCCACCTTACCTGCGGTAAAACCCTTAACGGGTGGTCACGCAGCAAAAACCTTCTGGCTATATACTGCCAGTCAGCACCGCATGAAAAAAGGGGGGAATTATTGAATTTGTGCATGAAGCAACAGAAAAGAATTAAGAACAAGCGGTTGGTGGTTGGAATTGGAAAGAATGGTATCGGTATGGCAGATTTATGGAGAGCAGAGGAGTGAAATCAAAGCGGGGTATGGAAGGAAGTGAGGACCAGAGTACAAGACATAGTAGGAGGGAGATATGGGTAATTATAGAAGAAAAGACATACTTGAAATTTTATAAGCAATTAAGGGCAGAATGGGGTAGGGAAAATATATAGATCAACGTGACAAAACTGGAAGAGAAGGCATAGCTTGGATGAGAGTAGGAATAATATATCTAAAACTGTTTTGAAGTAATGAGGCAGGGATATGTGAATTTTGTGGAGATAAAGAGAGCACTGTTCATTACCTGATAGAATGTAAGGAGTTAACAAATTGCAGGAGAAGAAATGTGGGATAAGAAATGGGACAGTGTGAGTAAAGAGGTAGTGGCGTTACTGATGTTAACGGGGATGAGTGAAAAGAAAAATAGATGTATAGGAGAGTTCTTATATAAGTTAAGAGAAAAGTGGATTAGGATAAAAGAAGCGAAGGTCACCAAGCTGCTCAGGAAAACCAAAGGCTTACGGCCTGAGGACCTGAGTCAGCGAGTAAACCTTAGGTCACCAATTTCATTTATTTGTACAGGATGTATAATAGTGCATGTTCCATATTAAAGTCATTGTGGTGAAAATGTATTGGAAACTGTACAAATAAATATAAAATATCTAAAAGTTTTCAAAATTTTATTCCTGCAGCTCAGTTAAAACTAGAGAAGCATTTCAAATTTCATTATTTTTGTGCAAAATGTTTATTTTGTTTATTAATCAGGTGTCGAACACGATGTGGAAATCGTAATTTGGTAATAATAAAATTAATGTCATATTATAAAAATATATTTTTACTAATATAAGTGACACAATGATTTTTTCAATCTTCTCGTTGTTCCTGAAACATGTTGAACTATTTAATTATAAATAGTTAAAAATTTGTTCTCTGTGGCCGAATTAATTATACAATTAAAAATGAAAAAATTACATGCTAGTTTTGTAAATTTTATTCTCTTTGAGTTATTGCTGAAATGTTCTTAATTGATTAAAATTACTTCATATAGAATGCTTTAAGTAAAAACAAAAATGTAATAAATATTAAATACAGGGCATTAGAACCTATGTTGTTGGTCATAGGCCGTATTCATAGTTATCACTTTGGTCTAGATCAACTTCCCAGTAACTTGGTCCGGACCAAAGACAGTCTAACCTTTTTGGTATTCATAGACCATAAAAAGCCTCGGACCAAGTAAAGCCGTGGACCACCAACGAGTGAATGCTGAACTAAGCAAAAGGTTCTTCTGCGCATGCGCTAGTTCTATAGAGTGCTAAATAAGCCATTGTGTACCTACAAGTTTATAAATCTCTGTGGTAGTTTCACAACTGTTTCTTAATCATTCTGCTGCTGTTTGAGGTTAGGTAACAAAGTCTGGTGTGCTGTGAATATGGATAATATGAAGAAGCGTGGTATCAATTGGTCACAGGAAAACAAACGTTTTCTCTAGTAAAAAAAAAGAATGAACATTGTAGAAAATAAATCCCTGTTGACGAATACAAATATGAGAAAGGAGGAGGCTTGGAGAGAAATTTATAACGAGTTTGTTGATAATGCGGCTTACTGATGCAGGTCAGCATTGTTGTCTTGATATCCTTCTCTTGTATAATACCGAAGTACTGTTAGGATTTGAGTGTCAATTGAGATACTCAGGCCTTGGTTATCGTCCCTGACGTACAGGTTAGGACGAATTATTTCTATCAGCTTTCTGGCTTTCGCTTTACTAAACCTGTATCTACTTTTGAAGTTTAGGTCGTCGTACTTCACAATAATTTCTATTGGTAGATAAGTATTCCTCCGTCGTCTTATTTCACGAATTCTACGTGCTACAGCTACAGTCATCACTTCATTGTCGTCCATGTTGCAAAGGTAAGCCGTCTTTAATCTACTCCTTGTAGGCGGACCAACATTTGAGCCAGACCAACGCGTTTGGTCCCCGGACTATCGCTAATTCCGGTTTATCAATAAGAAAACCCATGGTCTACTGTTAGTCCATCGGAAGTAGGAAGTTGGTCCGGACCAAGTCTGATGTGCTGAAGCCTTAAGGGTAAAGGTATAGCATATAATTGTTGCTAACGATTCAGTGTTTTTGATATAAACATAGTTTTTCAACTTTTTGAAAAACTATGGATGTCCTTGAGGGATACAGATAACTCAATTTTCAACCACTTTTAGTTATGAAATATTTGCTTGAAAATTATCGCTCTTCGCTTGAATGACTGAGAAAAAAAAAAAACCTGAAATAATTTTTAGCATATAGCAATTAAAATATTTTAAATTAGTTTTGAGCAATCACATTTTTGGGATAGTAGCATATTGTGATACTTTAGTACAGTGAAAATAAGTTTTGATTGGAATTTAAGTTATTGGCTACTGAAATGTAGCTGTTAGGGTTAAACATCTCCAGGTTGAATGAATAAATGAATGAATTATTTATTGTGCATATTCCAAAATTTTACAATTTACAACTTTAGGCTACATTTATTTGTCTTCACCTTGTTGCTACCTTGGCTTACATGATACTCTGGTCTTCTGCTCTGCTAGGTATCTCTTAATCTCCATACCTCCTTGTTACTTAATTAGCCTCTTTCTTTCCCCTCATCTTCCTTTCTTATATTCCTAACATTTGTTGTCAATTTTCTTTTACTTTCTGTAAGAACTCGCCAATACTTCTTACCTTCTTTTCCTCCTTTCCCATTAACATTTTTATAGCTACTATCCTCTTTTCTACTTTTCCCCATTTTTTCTTCCAAACCTTTTTCTTAACATTGCAACCTCCTCGCATTCTGTTACATAGTGTTCTATGCATTCTTTCCCCCACGCAATTCACAGTTCACTTTTCCCTACCTCTTATTCCTCTTTGAAATATTGTTCCTGTTCTCATCCCTTCTCTCTCCTACCTATTGCAGTGATCTATGTATGCTTCTCGTTCCCAATTTCTTTTTATTTCTTTGTAAAATTGTAATGATTTCATATTTTCTAGACTTCCCCATATTTCCTGTCTTTCTATATCTTCTATTCTACATTTTACCATTTACCCACATCATTTGCATTCCTTTCCTGTAATCTCCATATATCTGCTGTTTAGTGCAAATTACATTTTTGTAAGACAATGAATAAAGAAATCATAAAGTGCAATTTAAAACTTTAGATACCACATTTGAGATGATATATTCAAATTTACATATAAATAAGAGCGAAGCAGAAATGTAAGGAATAAATGCTTCATATAAAAATGTATTCTAAAGAAAAATTTACGTTCTGTTTCATTACTTTATTTATCCATTCTGCAACAAAATATCCTTAAACATGCTTATTTTTTCATATATTATAAGTAGAAATGGGTTTACTGCATATTTATACGTAAGTATAAGAGATTTTTTAAAAATTACTTCCTCCAACGTTGTCATATCGGGCGATGAATGAAATGATGCTCAAATGAGTCCAGCGTCCGTAGAGCTTAGAGCTACCCAAAATTCTTATTTCAGGATAAGGTACCCCGGAAATAAACCTTATACAGATAACTCACTCTGACCGAGATTCAAACTAGGGACGTGAGGCAGACACGTTGCAGACAGTCTGCAACGTGAGGCAGACACTGGCATCTACGCCAGGGCTAAGTACAAAGAATTAGGACTATACAACATTGTATATGGAGAATAAAGAATGTCTGCTTTCCTGTTGGGGGAGGCAATTCTTTTCCAGACAAGATCAGTCTCTCTTCTCCCCAGATAAGTAGGTTTTAGGGTTATGTAATATGGTGGTTTATGTTTTATTAAAGCTGATATTCACATCCTTGCCTGTTGAATTGCCGTGATGCAACACTTAAGACTCTAGCAATGTAGTAGTAACCCGATTTGGTTGGAACAAAAGCCTTTGTTTAAGTTAGCGATAATAGACTGGGTAAACGTATACGAGTTCCCCATTTGGCCAACATAAACCGATATTGTTGACACAGCCTGATTGTGTTACGGTTATAATGGAGAAGTAGCAATGTTAACCTGGCCCAGATGGCTAAGCTTCGACTCCCACACAGGTCAGGTAAAGCAAATGTAATTTTGGAGGTTGAGAAACCCGGCCAAATTTAGATGACCCGAGTACAACGGAGTCAAACAAGAGAGTTTAACATGCTTCTGTTTGTAATTATGAAATACGTGAATCAGCTTTCCAGTGCCACCCACGTGTACATACGAGGCCTGTGCAATAAAGAATGATTACAATTTTTTTTGACAACGTACCTCTACTCATTCTTATAATTTTGATGGTCCTTCTCAAACTAGTCTCCCCTGAATGTGATGCACCTGTCCCAATGTTTCTGCCAGTCTTCAAAGACACGCTGGAAACCATTTTCTGAGAGAGATCCTTCAAAATAGCCTCCGCAGTCTTCACCAATGCTTCCGATGACGGATAATGCCTCCCACGAAGGCGTTTCTTCAAGTTAGGGAATAGAAAACAGTCACATGGGGCTAAATCCGGACTATAGGGTGCGTGAGGGATGTACTTCACGTTGATTTTTGCAAGATATTCAGCAACAACATTGGCAATATGCGGCCGTGCACTATCACGGTGCAGCATCCAGCCTGCTTCACGGAAATGTGGTCTTTTGCGCCTGATAGACCTGCAATGCTTTCAGGACATCCCCGTAGTATCGTCCAGTTACTGATGTGTGTTCAGGTACAACATGCCGATAAACCATTCCATGAATATCAAAGAATGAGATGACCATAACTTTCCCAGCATTAGCAACCTCTTTTGCTTTTTGAGGGTTCCTGATGAAGGAGATTTCCACACTGAGCTTTGCTGTTTGCTCTCAGGATCAAAATGCTGTAGCCAAGTTTCATCAGCAGTGAATACGTGTGGGAGAAACTCCGGATCTTCCTCTAACTTCAACATTAACTATATGCAGACCTGCATGCGAATGTCCTTTTATTCGGGAATCAACAGTCTTGGAAGTCATCGCGCACAAACACGTCTCATGTGTAATGTTTCTGTCACCAACGTGTGGGTGGCACCTAATGAAATGTTCAGTATTTCAGAAAGTGATCTTAAAGTAATTCGTCGATCCTCTCTCACAATGGCAGCAGAAGTGTTGGTGTTATCTTCTGTAAGAGCAGTAACTGGAGCACTGGGTCCACCTTCCTTTGAAATTGATTTTCTCCCCTTTTTAAATATTTTAAACCACTTTCGAGCTGTGCTATAGGGAAGAACAGACTCTCCATAGGCCTCCTGTAACATTGTATAGTCCTAAGGTGAAGATTTGTTGAGACGAAAGAAGAATTTCAAAGCCGCTTATTGTTTCTCGCGTGATACGTCCATTGCAGCGGTAGGCTGTACTGGACATGTCTGAACTTACCTGGTTCTCAAGTCGGGAACCAGGAGTACCAACAATGGAACTACTACGGCGAGTTTGTTTCATATTAAGCTAACAGAATATAATAAGATTGAATTAGTGTGCGAAAAATTATGAGCGTAAAAATTATGACCATTCTTTATTGAACAACCCTCGTATTTTCGTGTGTTTTCCCGGGTCACCAGGCAAATACTGAGTGGGTTAATTACATTCCCGAATTTCCTGTCCCTCCATTTCATCTTCCCAACATCTCTCATCTGATGGTCTCTTGAAGTGTCTGCGGGTGTCTCGGGCGTTGCATTGCAGGACGATATGCCCTTGGAAAACTTTCTCCTCCGGTAGCGTGGCCTGCGACCTCCGAATCTAGTCTTGTGGGGTCATTTCCAGATTACTGTAGGGTGACATGCAGGTTATACTGACCTTCCGGGGATAGCTTTTTGTTTAATTTCACGTTCTCCAACGTTAATTCATAACGGACGGTGAATGGAATGGGTGAAATGATGCTCAAGTGTGTCCAGGGTCCATGGAGCTTAGAGCTACCCGACATTCGTCTTTCAGGATAAGGGAAAACCCTGGAAAAAGCCGTATCCAGTTAACTCACTCTGACCGAGATTTTAACTTGGGACCTCTTGAACGTGAGGCACGCACGCTACCGTCTACGCTACCGAGGCGGGCCTTCCGGGGATATTATAGCTGTTAAATTGCAGAAATCCTGTCCTCTGCACTGTCATAGCTCCTTGGGACGGCCACCCTCTCTCCTCTCGCCTCATCCTTCTTCCACTTGGTGGAATAGGTACAATGGACCAAGTTTGTACCTACGTACCGAATCCTCTTCGTAGCGCAATCCAGTTCTGATCCAGGATGTCACAAATCTTTAATTCTGTGAAATAGAGTACTTCTGTTCGTTGCTATACAAGTAGAAAAATTAAACAGGGCAAATAAGTAAATTAAAAAAGGAGAAAGGATGATATTTGTAACTCAAAATGTTAGTATTGCCTATTACTGCAATACGTTTTCAGTGGGTTCAACAATTTAAATGTTTAGGAAATTCGTGTCACATTCTTCAAACTTTTGAACTTATATCGGTGATATTCATCAGTCTTCTCTTTTTAGTTATCTTGTAAACACATCCGCACATGCGCGCAGCTCGAATTTTTTCTAAAACAATTTATTTTATGAGGAAGGACAAGGAAACCCAAAGCGAGTATTGTCACTGCAATCTACGTATCGGATTTTATGGTACAGCAAAATATTTTCGATAGGTAACTGATATTGAAAACGAAATCTGCTTAAATGTTCTTTCTGTGAAGGTACTGGTTGGAGCTGCGTGTTTGACCTCTAACACCCACGAAGTAGAGTTCAGGAAATTTAGTAAACGCTTTGGGAATTAGCAACAGTAGACGTGTAGGAATGTCAATATGACGCAATTAGCTTTGATCTCCCAATTCAACTCTGCTCCAGCATGTACGAAGCTGTAGATAAATGATTAGAGAACTTTGGTGCGTGTTAGTTCTCTTCTCTTGATCTATACGTTCTACAACCAACCATCGATTTGGTCTGAGTGGGAAACGGGACAGAACTTATCCGCTTTGGGGGTATTTACTACCTGCTTCAAATGACCAGTTATCTTCTTCTGATGAACTATTCGTCCATAGGAAAAGAAATGGATGAAAAATATTGTCTGTAAAAAAATGAATAAATGAATGAGTAAATGAATGAATGAATGAATAAATAAATAAGTGAATAAATAAATAAATTAATAAATGAAAAAATGAATAAATGAATTGAAGGAATAAATTAATGAATAAATGAATGAATAATAGGATGAATAAATGGATGAATAAATGAATGAATAATTGAGTGAATAATTGAATGAATAATTGAGTGAATAATTGAATGAATAATTGAGTGAATGAATAAATGAATAAATGAATGAATAATTGAATGAATGAATGAATGAATGAATGAGTGAATGAATGAGTGAGTGAATGGATGAATGAATGAATGAATGAATGAATAAAGAAAGAAATAAAGAAACAAGGAAACAAAGGAAGAAATAAAGAAACAAACAAAGAAATAAACAAACACACAAACAAGCAAGGAAGGAAGGGAGGATGGGAGGAAGGGAGGATGGGAGGAAGGGAGGAAGGTAGGAAGGGAGGAAGGGAGGGAGGGAGGGAGGGAGGAAGGAAGGGAGGGAGGGATGGAGGAAGGGAGGGAGGGATGGAGGAAGGGTGGGAGGGAAGGAGGGAAGGAAGGAAAATCTGTAGTCCTTCTAGAGCAATTTGGTTCAGGCATTGCAAAATGTGAAATAAAGAATAATTCTTATTTATTTACCAAAGTAGATTGTTAGACTGTGACGTGTGAGGTTCCATTCAGAAGACCTAGTTCGATTCCCATTCTCACCCTTTGTTATTTCTTGGTTTTCTCGCACGTTAGGCCAATTTTTGGGTGGTTTCCAGTCTACTGAGTCTTTCTTTGCACCTTTTCCCATTCATTCCGATTCTCGGTCATTTTTCTGATGTGATTCTAAATTTCAGGACGTATGATGGTATCCAACAAATGGCGCGCATGCTTGCTCAAAAGATTATAGTACTGTCTACTCATCAGAAGAAGGCAAACAGGGCCTGAAGAGGCAGAGGGGCTTGGGTTACTTGTTAGCTCTGAAAGCAGATTTGTTTACTACGATGTGAGTGTATGAGTGACAGTGAAAGTGCATATGAGTCACCCATTCTGTCAGATCTAATGCTCGTTTCATCAGCTGTAATGATAGGTATTATGCAAGAGTGAGTCATGTGACAATACTGTGAATTTAAATGAACCTATTATGTGTTTCAAATGGAAAGAGTTCTGGCCTGTAGCGAATCAGATGCGTTAGAACCTTCACCGTTTCCATCTCATTACCCCCACTCTTTTAGTTTTCCCTCTCTCTCAAACATTTGCGAGCGTTCTTGGCGCTAGACGTAAGGTAATGAAAACTGAATTTGCCAAAGTTTTATAAAAATCAGTTGTTCAAATTACAGTTGTAACATGGATATTCCTAGAGCAAATGATATATTGCTGTAACAATGAAATTAATATAAGAAATAATATTACTATTCATATTCAACCTGCTATTATAATTACACAAATGGTTTAAACATTTAGTTTAAAATTAAATATATTTTATGTATTACTTATTTTTCTAATCCAACGAAAATACCAGCGATACATCCGTATAGCTGTGAATGTTACTTACGTTAAGAGATAATTCATCATTGTCATTGTCTTCAACGTCTGAGTACTGCAAATTTATGATGATAGGTTCCAAAAATTCGTTTATTTCTTTCCAAAAGTCATCTTCTTGTAGTTTATCTGATGTCTCACGCAGTTTTCCCAGTCTTGTGTTCCTTGTACATTTCTTTGTGAATAAGTCGTTTAACGTAAAGTCAGTTTAAAAATATTATATCTGTTTGCAACATAATTTAAGCGCACATTAATTCATTGGATTGTTCTAGCAGTAGTAAGGGGGAAGGTGGATTGGGTCTCATTGATCCAGCTGATACACTTTTTCATGGAAGAGTAACTAAATAATGCTGCTTTGAACTCTCTAGAGTAAATAGAGATTACGAACCATTCATAAACAAAGATATAATGTGACCAGACACGTTCCGCTAGACCAGCAGGAAGTGTATTGTTTCCTCTCATCGAATTTAGCACCACTTGGCTCTCACCAAGGCGGCCCAGGTATGATCCCCGGCAACCGCAAAGTGAGATTTGTGATGGACAACACGGCGCTGGGGCGGGTTTTCCCCGGGATCTGCGATTTCTCCCGCCATCTCATTCCAACGGTGCTCCATCTTCATCTCATGTATCATCAGTGTCATCGCCTGCGGTGCCGTATGTAGTAAAACGGGGCATAAAACACTACACATTTCATTATCGAATTTAACATAAACGTTGGGCTATTCAAAGTTCATATTTCTTTTGTCACGTCATGTCAAATGTTTATGTTTCAATTTTGAGTAATTTCAAATATACGTTCACGCATACATGGCAACCAATAATAATATTCATTACAGTGCTTACGTCGCAATGCATTTTTATAATATAATGGTATCTACTTTATTTATTTGTATTAGGAAAAGTAAATGAGCTAAAAATATGGGGATTTTACGGTTATGTTTAATACATTACTCTCTCCTTTCTCAGTTCTGCAAAATATAAAGTTTTGTCTTAGTGCGAATAGTATTTATTAGAGATAAATACACACCACTTAGGGGAATGCAATACAACACCGCAGGACTCCGATTGGTTGCTCACCTAGTAGAGCTCATCCCATTTGAAAAACATAATAGCATCTTTGTTATATACGGACGCACAAACATGCGGACAGTAAAAGTGATTATGTAACACATCCTTCCGCGTTAACTTCTTTTGTTGGGTGGATAGTATTCCCCGAGAGCTTCTTGATCGACGGATGATTCATTGACACTCTTTAGGCAGCTATAGCATTGAGACGTTTCTGTGAATTGTCAACCTATAGTTCTTCCATTTCATCCGTTCCTCCTGGAGTGGTAGCTGCAATAGTTCTTGGTAGAACACAGAGAACAGGCACCCCTCTTCGTTATTTCTTTACTTTAGCTGTACGTTAGCAGTGGTGATAGTAAGTTTATTCTTAAATTAATAACTGCCTTGATTAAAAATAAATACTCCAGCTACAGTTAAAAGCCTTTTACTGACAGAATTGTAAATAATTATTTTGACTCACTTAAGATCAGCTCTATAAATTTTATGGCATTTAAAATAAATTTAATCATTCTCTTCCCACCTTCTATTCTTCACTGATGATAGTTTCTACACTTCAGGCCCTTACAAAAACTAAATCATGGCAATATCCAGTTATGAATTATTCAAAATTTAAAAAAAACATATTAAAACAAAATGACTATAAAATAAATAAGTACAAATGGGCAAAAACAATTAAAACACTATAAATACCAATAAAATTACAAAAGGCATAAAAATACCACTCCTGTATATCAACTTGCCATGACAAGAGCTACCTGCCCAGTGGTGGTCGAACCAATTTTTCCCTTTCTTTGGGGCAGGGCTAGAGCTTTCAGCAGGTTTTCCTGCCTTTTCCTCACTGTCGTTTGGGCAGTGAGGACAGGATCTACCCGCTCCACATCCTCAATGGAGGACGGCGGTTTCCGTACTAGTAACTTCGAATCCAGTCTCTCGACAGGATCGGAAACTGCGACCACACACACAGCAGGCTGGTAGGCTGTTTGGAACAGCCCGAAGGGGGGTTAAATCGTGTACCTGCTCTGGAAAGAGCTTAACCACGTAGTGGCGGAATGAGAATATTGCAGGATGACGGGTGAAAATTAGGTGCTTGTGCAGAAGGGAGGTAGCTTGTTGCTCCTCGAAGAATGATGAACCGGGTGCTACAGTCAGTATGCACCGCTAGTGAATGAGTTAATGAACCTGGAAGAAGATAGGTATAATTTTGAGTTATCCAGACTAAATATTGGGTGGCTGTAATATAGTTTAGGCAGGAATGGGGATCATGTGGTTACCGGTAATGACCGCAAGACATGCGGGGTAACCGGTGTCGTTTTATACGACGCTCGCTAGGTACATAGTCTCCAAGGGATCTGACTAGGACGCTCTGATGCTGAGGCAAACCCTCGAAAAATTTGGTAGCCCGGTGCCTAATTTCATCCTCCACATATCGGAGGGATGAAGCCTCGTGAAGTAATCTCTCGGGGAACCTTGTGCATACAGAATAAATAATCCGAAGACATTTATTCTGTGCACGTTGGAGCAGTACCAGGTTTGAGCCTGCGGCCATACCCCAAACTTCACACGCGTAGAGCATGACAGGGAGGACCAGAGCCATAAAGAGGCGCAACTTTAGGGAAACGGACATCGTAGACCTAAGCACAAGGTAAAGCGATGCCGCAGCACCACACGACCGATGCGCTTTCTCCCGGATGTGTTCCTGAAAAGTTAGGCCCTTGTCCAGCAGACTCCCAAGTATTTGATGGAATTCTTCCACCTAATCTTTGCCCAAAGTAGGTGAATGTGGGGAAGTTGGCGGGAAAGCGGCGCTTGGTGAACAGAATCGCTTGGCACCAATCCTGGAGGAGGTTGAGGTAACGCTGAATGGGGTTGAAGGTTCTGCGTGGGTGTCTGTTTGTGGAGTATAGCAACACTTCGTCAGCGTATTGCGCTATGTTGACGTGCTGTTCAGTGGGAAGGTCATCTACGTATACGCTATAGAGCGTCGGGGACAACACAGAACTTTCGGAGACTCCGCCGCAACTGCGGCCGGTGAAGATAAAAGTCGCCGATCGGCGTCCCCTCCAGATGATTCCTCAGATGTTGTTGACGGAGATGTTCGCGGAGTTTTGCGCTGGCTAGCTCTCCTTTCACTGGTCTTACCATTTTTCTTGAGGAAGTCCGTTCTGTCATAAGAAGTCTTAAATTTCCTTGGCGATACATTGTATATTACCGGTTCACATGTTTTTGAAGTGGATGCTTTCGGCGGTGACTTGGCTGAATCCTTCTTCTTAGGACTGGACTTTTCCGGGGCACTAACAGTTGTTCGTGCTGGTGTTTGTTGCTTTGGCTGTGACCTTGGTGTAATTGATCTTTCAGATATTACTTCCCCGTTTATTTCGCTGGTTTGTGTTGCGATTTCACGTCTAGGTACCGGCTTAGCTGCAACTGCACTATAAGTAACGGTCCTAGTTACAGAAGGCTGACGAATTCGGAAGAGTTTCCGGGCTTCCACGAAGGACACCCTCTCTCTTACCCGGATCTCTTAGATCGCCTTCTCCTCCATAAAACGGGGACATTCTCTGGAGTGTACTGAGTGATTACTACAGCAGTCAACACGCTTTGCTGGTGAAGTGCATGCATGGTCATGCTTGACTTCCCCGCAGTCAATGCAAGTAGCAACTCCATTACAAGAATCACTTGTGTGGCCAAAGCGCTGGCATTTATAACACGTCAGTGGATTTGGTATATACTGCCTCACTTCAATAGCTTCATACCCTGCCTTAATCCTTTTCGGGAGGTTTACCCGATGAAAGGTAAGAAACAGCGTACGAGTGAGCTTAATTTCACCTCGTTCTTTGCGGTGAACTCGATATACACTTGTCACACCTTGTTCCGCCAAGTTTTGCTGAATGTCCTCATTGGACATGCCATCCAATGCGCTGGTGTTTACAACACCACGCGAGGAGTTCAGAGTCCTATACAATTCAACGCGCACCGGATAGCCCGCAAGCATATTGGCTTTCAAGATTTTAGCAGCCTGTGTCGAAGAAACTGCTTCGACCAGGAGTGTTCCATTGCGAGATCTAGTACATGCCTTCACAGAACCAGCAATACTATCTAAACCCTTCTGAATAACGAACGGGTTCACGGTACTAAACCTCCGACCTTCCTCAGTTCTATAAATAAGTAGCGAGGACCAGTAGTCTCGACTACTTCTTTTCCACTTTTGTTAAAATATTTGTTATTATTAAATTGTGCCATAATAAAAGGATTAGGATTCATCCCCCAGTGCCCCCCACCCCTTACGGAGCCCAACAAGGGGTCACCACACTGGGATGACAGGGCTACACACGGGATACAGCGAGCTCACCGTCCCACTCACCCTGGAGTTCGGTACAATACCTAGTCCTGGCCGATTGATTAGGGGTGGGTTAGTCCCTAACCTGCCGTTTAGGCGAAGCAGAAACCAAAGTAGTGTATTAGAAATGCGCACCCTCCCCGAATTCAGAAGAGCACTGGTACGAGCTCAGATGCACATCCCTCACCCACCAGGACTACCCTTTCCACCGACACGGGTCTCCACGCACGGCCTACACATGGGTGGGCGTGTTGACTGTCTCCCACAACCACGAGGAGTAGCCCATATGAGTGAGACTGTTGGCTCGGGATCCCGGGATCGCCAATTCCCGTACCTACCGTAGTAGGCCCCTGGGGGGGGGGGGTCTGAAGAAGCTCGACCCGATATTGAACACTGTGGGCGGTCAGCAGAAATCGAACTGGGACCTCGAATGTGCGTTAACGCCGAGCCTTAGCTACGGTGATATATGGATTTTGATTTAAGTGGATGTAAGTGATGTATGGCCAAGGGAAACCTGATGAATTTTAAAATAAAATAAATATTATCAGATTAAAATTTTAATTCTGTAACGCTGCAACAGGGTATTCCATGTCATTTGAGGACGCCACTTTATTTTATAAATGATCTCCATTACTTAGTATAGATATATTGTTGTGTTCTGTGATGCAGATTCTATATCGCTGATTGTATGTCATTTGGTTAGGCTATCATTCCTCGTGCAGAGCCTCCTTGAGCTCATTAAATTCCTTGGTTTCCTAATGTACAGTTGAGATTTCAGGTAGCCCCAAAGGAAGTTGTCGCATACTGACAGGTCTGGAGAATATACGGACCCACGGAATATATCCTTTTCTTAAAATCATTTGGTATTGAAAAATTTATTTGACCATTAAAATGGACATGTTGGCAGTATGGGCTGTTGAAAGCAGGTGATGTTGAGATCGATTGCAGGATAATGTAACTCAGGAGTGAGAAAGTCCTTTAAAATCGATCTGAGGTCACTGTTACAGTTCTATCATTCTCTTAAAAAACTAAGAACCTATGATTCTAAACGCTACACCAGACTGTTGCATGTGGACTATGAAGGGGCCGCATAAATAACTGTAGTGAATTTTAATCATATCAATAGCTAACATATTGTTAGCTTTTTTTTTAAATTTTAGCCTACACACGGCCAGTGTGAAAGAACAATTAATTTCAATTAATTGACCTAATAGTGGTTAACTATAAAGCGCGAGCCTTAAAGTACTCACATGTTCTAAGTCGCCATTAAGGTAGTTGTCTCTGTCATGTCGGCACGTTGGCCATAATGGCTCAGGGTTAAAGCGGCTGGGCAGAAACCAGCAGATCTGTGGTTCAAATCACGGTCATTAAATGGACAAGCCTGGGACTCAAGTACTTATGATAGTAAGTCGCCACAAATGGTGTATCTCGGATGCGAGAACCCCTAGTGGTTTACGGCGGAAATATACGATTCAAATGGAGAATTTGAAGTCGTAACGGTAATGTTGACCATGGTAGCTCAATAGGTTAGAGCGAATGGACGGAAACCATAACATCCGTGGTTCTAATCTCCATCGTCGCATTGAATTTTTCATGTTGACTATCTATCAAAGTACCTTCTCATCTTAACTCTTGAACCACAATCATCTTGTATGGATGCAAATGCAAATCTTTGTGTAGAATACTCCTAAAAGTTGTCCGTGATAACCGAAAGCAGCAGTGTATTTTCTTGTTGAGCAACTAGGAGGTAGTCTGACAATTTCAGTGTTTTCTGGTGTTCTGACAGTGTGTACAGCAACTGGTGACTTCTTCTTCGCTGTAGAAGCTGTTCCTCGGATATTATGAACCCATAACTTGATAGTGTTCCTGCTATAAACGTTGCCTTGACATTAAAATGAAGACGAAATAATCGTATTTTATTTACAAGCGAGTCACCATTTTTAAAAAGGGTTTCCTCCAGAAATCACGATGTTCAGCATTCCATTGCGCCATTTTTATAACAATGACAAACATCGGTCTTTCTCGTGGTACTTCTCATTCATTTATTTGTCATGTTTATCAACTTATTTAAATCTGAAAATGGTCATTTCGCATGGCCTACCCTGTGCTTATAACCTACGTGGTGAAAGATATCTAATTTCCTCCTGGACTGCGGGCATTTACTAGTTTACATACTCCTGCCATTGTTAATGAAGCCAAATATATCTACAAGCATCACAAAGAGCATTTAGTAAACTTTCATGCATCCCGTTGGGCGCTTCGAAGTATTTTCAGTGTTATTTCAGTGCATTTTTATTGGAACAGTTACTGGTCGCTTTCAGCAGAATCCCTTTATAATACTAATCGCTTTTTTTCTTGTATTACGTACACGTGAACGAGTTTTAAAAGCACTAATGGGTGTTGATAATTACCAGTTTAAGCCTATGTCAATTTAAACCCTTAATTGATATTTGGGTAACAAGATAAATAAAATACGTCATATGTTTCGTTCCCCTTACTGTTTCTACCTACAATTTTGTAAACTATTACAAAAGCATATTGTTAATTGTTGTAAGGTTTACAGAAATGCTTAATTACTCATGTCGTTGTTCATAGAAGATAGGATAGAGCGGGGCTATTCCGTTCATTTCAAATTTATGGTGTTATAAAACAAATAAAAATAATTTTTGATGTTAAACCTAAAGCAGAACAGTTTTTATTAATCTGTTAAGGCGTACAGGTGTTATAAGCACACATATTTTACTTGTTATAGTTGTGACCAAATAAAACAGCGAATGTTGCACGGAAAGCGGGGCTATTTCGTCCGGCTCAGGGGCTATTACCACTCACAGTACTTTTGTATTTTAATTAAATGCATTTGTCACAAATTAAGTTTTTCTTACCAACTGCATCAACGCACACTTCGTGAAACCCATAGTCCACACTTCTGGCATTTGATCCAGTCTCTTTGGTTGCTGATTTCTGAGATTAAAACTTTGACTCACAAAATCCAGATGGTGCATCTTCCTCATCACTGTATTCTAACCAAGTCATCACCTGACTCACTATTCTCACAATTTAGTTTTACAATAGGTCTACGCTTTTCTTTCTTTTTGCTCCGGTGTACATCCAAAGCCTCTTGTTGCCAAGTATTTAAACCTGGAAACTAAATCTTTCTCCTCCTCCAAACTGAACACTGTAGGATGACCAACTGATTTGTACACTCCTACTTCTAATGCTTCTTGACTTCCCACTGAACAGCACGTCAACATAGCGAAATACGCTGACGACGTGCTACTATTTTCAACAAACAGACATCCACGCAGAACCTTCAACCCCATCCAACGCTACCTAATCCTCCTCCAGGATTGGTGCACGCGTTGGCGTTTGTCCATTAATACGGAGAAAAGCCAAGCGATATTGTTCACCAGGCGCCGCTTCCCTTCCAATTTACCCCAATTTACCTACTTTGGGCAAGGGATTAGGCGGGAGAATTCCATCAAATACTTGGGAGTCAAGCTGGACAAGGGCCTAACTTTTCGGGAGCACATCCAGGAGCAAGCTCATCGGTCGTGTGGTGCCGTGGCATCCCTATACCCTGTGCTTAGGTTTGCGATGTCTGTTTCCCTAAAGTTGCGCCTCTTTATGGCTTTGGTCCTCCCTGTCATGCTCTATGCGTGCGAAGTCTGGGGTATGGCCGCAGGCTCAAACCTAGTTCTGCTCCAACGTGCACAGAATAAATGTCTTCGGATTATTTATTCTGTTTGCACAAGGTTTCCCGTGAGATTACTTCACGAGGCTTCATCCCTCCGATATGTGGAGGATGAAATTAGGCGCCGGGCGACAAAAATTCTTCGAGGGTTTGCCCCAACATCAGAGCGCCCTCGTCAGATACCTTGGGGATTATGTACCTCGTGAGCGTCGCTTAAAGCGATACCGGTTACCCCGCATGTCTTGCGGCCATTACCGGTAACCACATGATCTCCATTCCAGCCTTAACTAAATTTCAGCTAATCCAAAATTTTATTCTGGAAAATTCAAAATTGTACATACCTCCTTCCTAGTTTATTAACTAATCCACCAGCGGTGCACTCTGTCTGTGGCACCCGGTTCATCATTCCCTGAGGAGCTAAAAGCTACCTCCCTACACTACTCCCACTTAAACTACACCCGTCATTCTGCAACATCCACATCCCGCCACTTCCCAGAGCCCACTGCACCTTTCATACTTACATCGCTGTTTAA
Organism: Mantis religiosa; assembly: GCA_030765055.1. Lineage (NCBI taxonomy): Eukaryota > Metazoa > Arthropoda > Insecta > Mantodea > Mantidae > Mantis > Mantis religiosa. The sequence continues at coordinate 206,782,639 of CM060951.1, read as the reverse complement.
TACGCTCGTAACAGCACGAGCAATGTCGTCCTCGTCCAGATTCGTTCCAAGCTTCATTTGTTTATATGTCTACCATCTGAACTACACCGAGTCGAGAACTGATAATCGCGTAGTGATTTGAAAGTGAATTCTTTAGTTTGTTTATGTGTGGTGAAGCCACGAGAAACTGTATTTGTGTATGTTACTTCACTTTAGAGCCTGTAACGGTTTTAAAAACATATTTTTACTTGAAATAAAGAACAGTGTGAACTTCTGCAAACCATTCTTTTAATTCCACGAACCCACAAAGTTAGGATATATAATTGTTATGCTATTTTCCAGTCTAAAAAGACACAGAATTTATATTTCGCTTATTAGCACCAATCAACCGAAAAATAATTGGAGCAGATTAACTTCTGTGAACATTTAAAAGCACTAATAGGTAGATTACAAGTGAGTACAGTTTTAGGTCAGATTAAACTCCAATTAAATTTAATTCCTCCGAAATAAGCAAGTTCTTTTTTTTAACATTGGGTATGAAAAGCTCTGCATTACTGTATTGAAATCGTTTAGAAAAATAACAAGTTTAGTTTGAAGTGCTTACAGTTCGAATAATTACTCTCACTTTGTCAAAAATAAACCTCACATTTGGAGTTCTTGCACTTGCTGTACTTGATGTAAACTATTACTTCACAATAACCCACAAATATATTTTCTTTTCAGAAAAATTCATTAAAGTTTTTGAGTTTCTCTCTCCACCATCCCTCCCTAACTCTTTAAATTCTTCCTCCCTTTCGTAGTGCTTCATTCCACTGTCTCTTAACCTCCGTATACAAATTTTAGGTTATGCAATGTTAGAAAATTTCAGATAAAACTATGGAATATAAAAATGAGAAATTTAAAAAATCAGTGATTTCACATAGATAAGTTTGAAATATTAATACTGCAAGAGACGTTTAAATTATAAAATATAAACCAATTTTATGCACATATAAAAATTATGTCTCCACATATTATTATATAGTCTATAATTTCTCTAAGTAAAGGAAGTACTGCAATATTTCTGTGTTTTGCTTTGACTGTAAATACACGTTTTGAACTCCTTGAACTAAAAAGGAGCATTTGTAGACAAATGTCGATATGTTTGTGAGCAAGCTTCGAACTGTGAACAGTAACCCGACCGCCACCTACGAGGGTTGATCAAAAAAGTATGATCATATGCTTTTAAGATCATAATTTTTCGCACTAAAGATCAACCCCGTTATATTCTGTTAGCTTAATGTGAAACAAACACGCCGTGCTAGTTACATTTTTGGTTGGAACTCCTGGTTCCCGCCTGTGAGAACCAGACAAGTTCAGACATGTACAATAGCGCCTACCGCTGCAATGGAGGTAACACACGAGGAAAAATATGCGGCTTTGAAATTCTGCTTTCGTCTCAACAAATCTTCAGTTGAGGCCTAAAAAATGTTACAGGAGACCTATGGAGAGTCTGTTCTTCCCTACAGCACAGCTCTAAGGTGGTTTAAATGTTTAAAGAGGGGAAACAATCAATTTCAAAGAAAGGTGGAGCCACCGCTCCAGTCACTGCTCTTATGCAAGAAAAGAACACTGCTGCTGCCATTTTGAGAGAGGATCGACGAATTACCTTAACATTACTTTCTGAAATACTGAGCAATTCATTGGGTGGCACCCACACGTTGGAGACAGAAACATTACACATGAGACGTGTTTGTGCGCGATGGGTTCCAAGACTGTTGATTCCCGAACAAAAGTACATAGGCATGCACCTCTGCATGCAGTTAAAGTTGATGTTAGAGGAAGATCCGGAGTTTCTTTCAAACGTAATCACTGCTGATGAAACTTGGCTACATCATTTTGATCCTGAGAGCAAACAGCAAAGCTCAGTGTGGAAATCTCCTTTATCACCAACCCCCAAAAGCAAAAGTGGTTGCTTCTGCTGGGAAAGTTATGGTCATCTCATCCTTTGACATTCATGAAATGGGTTAACAATATGTTGTACTTGCACATACATCAGTAACTGGACAATACTACAGGGCAAAAATCACAAAGATTTTATTTTAAAACCACTATCCCAAACTTTTACGTAGAAAGTGATCTCGGCATTATGCATATTTAAAAACCGTCTTCTAACTTCGATAAAATTACTATCTATGGGTACGTAAAATATGAAGCTATTAACAGTGAAGCAAACTAATGTATACAAATGTAACAATTTGTAACATAAAGCTTCAGTTATCTTATAAGAAATTATGAAAGTTTTCTTATTAATTAATTAGGATCACGATTTCAAGTTTTTCACATCTTCAGCTAAAGCCTCAAACAGCCTTGCTGTCAAGGTTACGTTCACCAGAGCTTACTATATTTTTGCCAGTACTACCAAAATCTTAAAATAAAACAAATTTAAAAACAGAATCGACTGCCACTATTTCAAAGTTCATTACGCGATGTTTATTTTGTAACATAAATGTATTTTCCCAAACCATTAAATCCATCGGACCATTTAATTGTTTTAATAATTTAACTTCAGGATTTATTTCATGCTTAAATTACCAAAAATAATCTGTTACGGCCGATTTATCAGTTTTTTTATACTTAATATTAGGAAATGCACTTTCGTTCTGGTTTCCAAATTATGTTTTACAAATTTCTTTTACAATCTAAACAATTAAATTGATAAATTCCAGATTTTTTATCATTAGGAATTTTATCCATTTTAGAGAAATGCAGTAAATTTTAATACTATATTTATTTTGAGGAACTAAAGTTATACCAAACCCTTTAAAAATTGTTTGGAAATGCTTATTAACTCATTTATGTTTTATATTTATATTTTTAATTTAGTCTGAGATATTTCTGTTTGTTGTTTTGACTTTTCAGTACTTGAGCCCTTCTGAAATGGGAAATCCTTATATCTTTTTTCTCTGCTGAACTTGCAAATAAACTGCAACGTTAAAGTCAACAGCTAGTGAATGACTGGCTCATAAAAATTTAAATTTCGCTTAAGTTCTGCTATATTTGCCTAATCCTGTTGTAATGCAAGGAAATATATAGATAAAAACATTTTTGTAAGTGTTTGTTTCAATTAAGATGAAGTACAGAGAGACCCAAAATCATCCTAACCGGCTACGCGGTGTATTGCTCCTCCGCGCTCTCGGCATTCGTTACCGTCTTATCCTAGAAAGACGCAGATGAAACCATGCATTTTCAAATATACTTATCCATGTTATTAAAAGAGACGCGGAAACTGGCTACCATCGTAGTCCAGACATGTTGGCACCTCTAGGAAACTGTGGCAGTAGTTCAAGATGAAAACTTCTTGCATTTCTCCATTAGCATCAACATTTGTTGCCTGTACATACGTGAATATAATTTTGCTTCCCTTCTTTTTGTTACAAAATTAAGAGACAGGGAGCCAAATTTTGGTATTTTTCAACAAAGACGGGCAAAAGCTCATACGACCAACTTTTATGTGATGACAATTTGAAATGAGTTTCAGGTCAGAATTATTAGTAGCGATTTGCGGGCTCCTCGGACCTCGAACTAGCCCCCAGCGATTTCTATCTCTGCAATAATTAAAATCATAAAGTGTAGAAGACAAACCCACACACCCTGGAAGAATTAAAACAAAATATCCCCCAGGAAATTGCCTGGATTTGTCAATGTGAGCTCCCACGAGTGATGGGTAGTTTCCTAAAGAGGTACTAAACATGTATGCACAACGATGATGCCAGTTTCAGCATCTACTTTTATAACATAGATAAGCAAAGCCGTTAAAAGCGGTTTAAAAATGTATGGTATCATCCGCGCCTTTCTATGATAGCGGCAGACGGCAACGGGTGCCGAGGTCACGGACAGACAAAACACCGCGTGGTCGGCTAGGTTGCTTTTGGGTCTCTCGGTAGATAGATTAATCATTTCTCCACAATAGCCGTATATAGGCTGAGGTTTAGGATAGGTAGGGTCAAAGTGAAAAATTCAATTTCATGGCCGGGATTTGAATCACGGATCTCCTAGTTTCCGTCCAGTCGCTGTTACCCATTGAGCTACCATAGCCAACGTGCCGTCATGATATTAAATTCTCCAATTTACTCATATATTTTCCCGGTAAACCACTAGGGCCTCTCGTATTCAAGATACACTGGCTTCATCATTAAACTCTTAAGTTAATTGACGGAAGTTAATCATTTCTTCACAGTAACCGTGTGTAGGCTAAGGTTTTGCATAGGTATTTTGAATAAGAGAGCCCCTAGTGGTTTACCGGGAAAATATGGGTCAATTGGAGAGTTTAACATCATGACGGCATGTTGGCCATGGTAGCTCAATGGGTTAGAGCGATTGGACGGAAACCAGGAGATCCGTGGTTCAAATCCGGGCCATGTCATTGAATTTTTCAATAGAACTAAGTGTTTTTAATTGTAATTGTAATTGTATTTATTTCATCCTTTGGAACATAATACATATGTTAAAGGACACGTCAGTTCAAGATACAAAGATAAATATAAAACGTTACACAAGACTAAAAACTGTACAGATACAGGATCCAACAAAAGTCTAAAGTAGAAAATGCAAATAAATATTGTCAATAGATTGTTTGTTACAATTTCTGACATAGTCAATTTTTCATCATTAATCTACTTCTACATAGTCAATTAGAAACTAATTCTACACACGATCCCTTAATCAGCTTAATGAACTTATCACTTTCAATGTCACAATTCATTTAAGTTATATAAACATTTATTTGTGAGGAAAGCCTTTAACTTCCATTTAAACTGCTCTTTTGAGATGCTAGCTATTGATTTAATATCAGATGGCAGTTTATTGTAAAGCTTAATTCCTAGTATATGTACATTCTTTTGAGAGACAGTTTTAATTACACTATCTCTATAGTAATTCATATTGGTTCTGGTGTTATGTTCATGTGCCTGAATGTTTTTAACTGCATTACACTTGTCCACAATAAAGATTATAGCTGTATAAGCATACAGAGAGTAGATGGTGATTATTTTTTTATTTATAAAGGTATCCCTTTAAAATTCCCTTGCTTTTAGATTATACATGAACCTAACACACTTTATTTTTGGTAAATAAGCAGTTTATCCATGTGTGTTTTGGCTGCTGAACCCCATATTTCTATTCCATAGATTAGATATGGATAGATACATCCATAGTATATTAATTTTAGGATATTTGTATTGTTGTACTTGCTAAAATATCTTAAGAGATATAATGATTTACTAATTTTTCCGCATATGTTTTCAATATGATCAGCCCAAGTTAGTCGATTATCTAACACAATCCCCAAAAAATTTATGTGTTTTCACTTCTGACACAATGTCACTCTGTACTTTTAGATTTATATTACCATCATATTTTGTTAGCAAGTTGAAGTGTATCATATTGGTCTTTTGCATATTACTTTGTAGTTTGACAGATTGAAAATAGTTCAGAAATTCAAAGGTAGTGTTGTTTAGAGGGCTGTTCAGCCCTTCTATTCATTTATTCCAGCATATGGCTGTTGTATCATCGAATATTAATTGTAAGAATACCTATTACAAAAATTATTAAAAAATTCCGTATTAGTGCATGGGGGATAAGGATGGCCACGAAACATTTATTTTCAATCCAGTCTAGACATGAACTGTTGGCTGGAATGCAATATACTTCTTATATAGCGTAGAAAAAGTGTAAAGCGATGTTTCTCTCGAAGCAGTAAAGTAATAATCTATATGTTATTTATAGACGACTCCATTCTTGAACACATTTAAACTGTCTCGCCGTCTGACAAAGCATCTGTGAGATGTCAACCGTAATACAAAACTCTCAACTACGCCATGATACTTCCTTTTGCATGAATTTGCATAGCTCTAAGAGTGGGTATCAGAGAAACGTCTGTGACGCATTTCGTCCTGCTCCTTTCGGTGAAGCAAACCTGCTGAACGGAATATTGATTTCTTTTTCTGCACTTATAATTCACACCGGTGTCTGCGAGAGAATGTAGCAAATATGTTGTCAATAACTACGACTCAATAAAGGTATCTCTCACTCTTTCATATGTGTGCAATATGGGCCTAAATAACAACAGATACAAAACACAAGCGTTGCATCAATATATCAGTAACTAACTTGCTGAGCTGAGCAATAAATGGAATAAAGCATACCTTCAATCATTTCAAATAGGAGTGTAACTCTCCCAATAATAAAAATTAAGGGTTACTTATGTGACAAGAAGGAGATCAACAACAGTAAATGTTATATAAAAAGGTCTTACTCTAAACCCTAGCGGGTGGAAAAGATTCACGCCATTTAACTTTCGTTATTGTAACTTCCATTTTTATGAAACAACTTGCTGAAGAGAAAAACCTCATGAAACAAAAATGCAAAAATGGTATACTTTAAATACGTGAAATACGAGGTCTGATCAGCAAAGAATGAGACTGATTTTTTCACATAGGTTTATTCTGCAATTCAATGTTTACATGATATTTTTCAAAGTAGTCTCCTCCTACTTTAATGCACTTTTTATAGTGTCTCTGCCAGTCTATGAGCACGTGCTGCAGACCATTCTTTGTCAGGTCCTTGAGAATTGCCTCACTTTTCTCGTAGCACTGCGTCAGAGTTCTCAAATCGAATACCGCTAAGCTTCGATTACCACCGGGGATGAGTCATGGCTGCATCATTATGATCCTGAAGGAAAACAAACCAGCAGAGTGTGGAAATCGCCAGGTTCTCCAACACCAAAAAAGTCAAAAGCTATTACATCTGCAGGGAAAGTGATGGTGATCACATTTTCTGACTGTAATGGAATGATTTACCAGCATGCAGTTCCCCCTCACACTACTGTTACAGCAGTATACTACACGTCAGTATTGGCTACACTGAGGAAGCACATTGCAAAGAAACGACCAGAGCTTTCTCGGACTGGGTGGCGACTTCATCATAACAATGCACGGCCTCAAGTCGCCTGCAGTTCCCCCTCACACTACTGTTACAGCAGCATAGTACACATCAGTATTGGCTACACTGAGGAAGCACAATGCAAAGAAACGACCAGAGCTTTCTCGGACTGGGTGGCGATTTCATCATAACAATGTACGACCTCACGTCGCCTGCAGTTCCCCCTCACACTACTGTTACAGCAGCATAGTACACATCAGTATTGGCTACACTGAGGAAGCACAATGCAAAGAAACGACCAGAGCTTTCTCGGACTGGGTGGCGATTTCATCATAACAAAGTACGACCTCAAGTCGCCTGCAGTTCCCCCTCACACTACTGTTACAGCAGCATACTACACGTCAGTATTGGCTACACTGAGGAAGCACATTGCAAAGAAACGACCAGAGCTTTCTCGGACTGGGTGGCGACTTCATCATAACAATGCACGGCCTCAAGTCGCCTGCAGTTCCCCCTCACACTACTGTTACAGCAGCATAGTGCACATCAGTATTGGCTACACTGAGGAAGCACAATGCAAAGAAACGACCAGAGCTTTCTCGGACTGGGTGGCGATTTCATCATAACAATGTACGACCTCACGTCGCCTGCAGTTCCCCCTCACACTACTGTTACAGCAGCATACTACACGTCAGTATTGGCTACACTGAGGAAACACAATGCAAAGAAACGACCAGAGCTTTCTCGGACTGGGTGGCGACTTCATCATAACAATGCACGGCCTCAAGTCGCCTGCAGTTCCCCCTCACACTACTGTTACAGCAGCATAGTACACATCAGTATTGGCTACACTGAGGAAGCACAATGCAAAGAAACGACCAGAGCTTTCTCGGACTGGGTGGCGATTTCATCATAACAATGTACGACCTCACGTCGCCTGCAGTTCCCCCTCACACTACTGTTACAGCAGCATACTACACGTCAGTATTGGCTACACTGAGGAAGCACAATGCAAAGAAACGACCAGAGCTTTCTCGGACTGGGTGGCGATTTCATCATAACAATGCACGACCTCACGTCGCCTGCAGTTCCCCCTCACACTACTGTTACAGCAGCATACTATACGTCAGTATTGGCTACACTGAGGAAGCACAATGCAAAGAAACGACCAGAGCTTTCTCGGACTGGGTGGCGATTTCATCATAACAATGCACGACCTCACGTCGCCTGCAGTTCCCCCTCACACTACTGTTACAGCAGCATACTACACGTCAGTATTGGCTACACTGAGGAAGCACATTGCAAAGAAACGACCACAGCTTTCTCGGACTGGGTGGCGACTTCGTCATAACAATGCACGGCCTCACGTCGCCTGCAGTTCCCGCTCACACTACTGTTACAGCAGCATACTATACGTCAGTATTGGCTACACTGAGGAAGCACATTGCAAAGAAACGACCAGAGCTTTCTCGGACTGGGTGGCGACTTCATCATAACAATGCACGACCTCACGTCGCCTGCAATTTCCCCTCACACTACTGTTACAGCAGCATACTATACGTCAGTATTGGCTACACGGAGGAAGCACATTGCAAAGAAACGACCAGATCTTTCTCGGACTGGGTGGCGACTTCATCATAACAATGCACGACCTCACGTCGCCTGCAATTTCCCCTCACACTACTGTTACAGCAGCATACTATACGTCAGTATTGGCTACACTGAGGAAGAACATTGCAAAGAAACGACCAGAGCTTTCTCGGACTGGGTGGCGACTTCATTATGACAATGCACGGCCTCACGTCGCCTGCTGTTCCCTCGCACACTACTGTTACAGCAGTATACTACACGTCAGTATTGGCTACACTGAGGAAGCACATTGCAAAGAAACGACCACAGCTTTCTCGGACTGGGTGGCGACTTCATCATAACAATGCACGGCCTCACGTCGCCTGCAGTTCCCGCTCACACTACTGTTACAGCATCATACTATACGTCAGTATTGGCTACACTGAGGAAGCACATTGCAAAGAAACGACCAGAGCTTTCTCGGACTGGGTGGCGACTTCATCATAACAATGCACGACCTCACGTCGCCTGCAATTTCCCCTCACACTACTGTTACAGCAGCATACTATACGTCAGTATTGGCTACACTGAGGAAGAACATTGCAAAGAAACGACCAGAGCTTTCTCGCACTGGGTGGCGACTTCATTATGACAATGCACGGCCTCACGTCGCCTGCTGTTCCCTCGCACACTACTGTTACAGCAGTATACTACACGTCAGTATTGGCTGCACTGAGGAAGCACATTGCAAAGAAACGACCAGAGCTTTCTCGGACTGGGTGGTTGACTTCATCATAACAATGCACGGCCTCACGTCGCCTGCAGTTCCCGCTCACACTACTGTTACAGCAGCATACTACACATCAGTATTGGCTACACTGAGGAAGCACATTGCAAAGAAACGACCAAAGCTTTCTCGGACTGGGTGGCGACTTCATTATGACAATGCACGGCCTCACGTCGCCTGCTGTTCCCTCGCACACTACTGATACAGCAGTATACTACACGTCAGTATTGGCTACACTGAGGAAGCACATTGCAAAGAAACGACCAGAGCTTTCTCGGACTGGGTGGTTGACATCATCATAACAATGCACGGCCTCACGTCACATGCAGGTCCCCCTAACACTACTGTTACAGCAGCATACTATACGTCAGTATTGGCTACACCGAGGAAGCACATTGCAAAGAAACGACCAGAGCTTTCTCGGACTGGGTGGCGACTTCATTATGACAATGCACGGCCTCACGTCGCCTGCTGTTCCCTCGCACACTACTGTTACAGCAGTATACTACACGTCAGTATTGGCTACACCGAGAAAGCACATTGCAAAGAAACGACCAGAGCTTTCTCGCACTGGGTAGCGACTTCATCATGACAATGCACGGCCTCACGTCGCCTGCAGTTCCCCCTCACACTAGTGTTACAGCAGCATACTACACGTCAGCATTGGCTACACTGAGGAAGCACATTGCAAAGAATCGACCAGAGCTTTCTCGGACTGGGTGGCGACTTCATCATAACAATGCACGACCTCACGTCGCCTGCAGATCCCCCTTAAACTACTGTTACAGCAGCATACTATACGTCAGTATTGGCTACACTGAGGAAGCACATTGCAAAGAAACGACCAGAGCTTTCTCGGACTGAGTGGCGACTTCATCATAACAATGCACGACCTCACGTCGCCTGCAATTTCCCCTCACACTACTGTTACAGCAGCATACTATACGTCAGTATTGGCTACACTGAGGAAGCACATTGCAAAGAAACGACCACAGCTTTCTCGGACTGGGTGGCGACTTCATCATAACAATGCACGACCTCACGTCGCCTGCAGTTTCCCCTCACACTACTGTTATAGCAGCATACTACACGTCAGTATTGGCTACACTGAGGAAGCACATTTCAAAGAAACTACCAGAGCTTTCTTGTACTGGGTGGCTACTTCATCATAACAATGCACGGCCTCACGTCGCCTGTAATTCCTCCTCAAACTACTGTTATAGCATCATACTATACGTCAGTATTGGCTACACTGAGGAAGCACATTGCAAAGAAACGACCAGAGCTTTCTCGGACTGAGTGGCGACTTCATTATGGCAATGCACGGCCTCACATCGCCTGATGTTCCCTCGCACACTACTGTTACAGCAGTATACTACACGTCAGTATTGGCTGCACTGAGGAAGCACATTGCAAAGAAACGACCAGAGCTTTCTCGGACTGGGTGGTTGACTTCATCATAACAATGCACGGCCTCACGTCGCTTGCAGTTCCCCCTCACACTACTGTTACAGCAGTATACTACACGTCAGTATTGGCTACACCGAGGAAGCACATTGCAAAGAAACGACCAGAGCTTTCTCGGACTGGGTAGCGACTTCATCATGACAATGCACGGCCTCACGTCTCCTGCTCTTCCCTCGCACACTACTGTTACAGCAGTATACTACACGTCAGTATTGGCTACACTGAGGAAGCACATTGCAAAGAAAAGACCAGAGCTTTCTCGGACTGGGTGGCGACTTCATCACTCAATGCACGGCCTCACGTCGCCTGCAGTTCCCCCTTACACTACTGTTACAGCAGCATACTATACGTCAGTATTGGCTACACTGAGGAAGCACATTGCAAAGAAACGACCAGAGCTTTCTCGGACTGGGTGGCGACTTCATCATAACAATGCACGACCTCACGTCGCCTGCAATTTCCCCTCACACTACTGTTACAGCAGCATACTATACGTCAGTATTGGCTACACTGAGGAAGAACATTGCAAAGAAACGACCAAAGCTTTCTCGGACTGGTGGCGACTTCATCATAACAATGCACGGCCTCACGTCGCCTGTAATTCCACCTCACACTACTGTTAAACAGTATACTACACGTCAGTTTTGGCTACACCGAGGAAGCACATTGCAAAGAAACGACCAGAGCTTTCTCGGACTGGGTAGCGACTTCATCATGACAAAGCACGGCCTCACGTCGCCTGCTCTTCCCTCGCACACTACTGTTACAGCAGTATACTACACGTCAGTATTGGCTACACTGAGGAAGCACATTGCAAAGAAACGACCAGAGCTTTCTCGGACTGGGTGGCGACTTCATCATAACAATGCACGGCCTCACGTCGCCTGCAGTTCCCCCTCACACTACTGTTACAGCAGCATACTATACGTCAGTATTGGCTACACTGAGGAAGCACATTGCAAAGAAACGACCACAGCTTTCTCGGACTGGGTGGCGACTTCATCATAACAATGCACGACCTCACGTCGCCTGCAATTTCCCCTCACACTACTGTTACAGCAGCATACTATACGTCAGCATTGGCTACACTGAGGAAGAACATTGCAAAGAAACGACCAAAGCTTTCTCGGACTGGTGGCGACTTCATCATAACAATGCACGGCCTCACGTCGCCTGTAATTCCTCCTCACACTACTGTTACAGCATCATACTATACGTCAGTATTGGCTACACTGAGGAAGCACATTGCAAAGAAACGACCAGAGCTTTCTCGGACTGGGTGGCGACTTCATTATGACAATGCACGGCCTCACGTCGCCTGCTGTTCCCTCGCACACTACTGTTATAGCAGTATACTACACGTCAGTATTGGCTGCACTGAGGAAGCACATTGCAAAGAAACGACCAGAGCTTTCTCGGACTGGGTGGTTGACTTCATCATAACAATGCACGGCCTCACGTCGCCTGCAGTTCCCCCTCACACTACTGTTACAGCAGCATACTACACATCAGTATTGGCTACACTGAGGAAGCACATTGCAAAGAAACGACCAAAGCTTTCTCGGACTGGGTGGCGACTTCATTATGACAATGCACGGCCTCACGTCGCCTGCTGTTCCCTCGCACACTACCGATACAGCAGTATACTACACGTCAGTATTGGCTACACTGAGGAAGCACATTGCAAAGAAACGACCAGAGCTTTCTCGGACTGGGTGGTTGACATCATCATAACAATGCACGGCGTCACGTCACATGCAGTTCCCCCTCACACTACTGTTACAGCAGTATACTACACGTCAGTATTGGCTGCACTGAGGAAGCACATTGCAAAGAAACGACCAGAGCTTTCTCCGACTGGGTGGTTGACTTCATCATAACAATGCACGGCCTCACATCGCCTGATGTTCCCTCGCACACTACTGTTACAGCAGTATACTACACGTCAGTGTTGGCTGCACTGAGGAAGCACATTGCAAAGAAACGACCAGAGCTTTCTCGGACTGGGTGGCGACTTCATCACTCAATGCACGGCCTCACGTCGCCTGCAGTTCCCCCTCACACTACTGTTACAGCAGCATACTATACGTCAGTATTGGCTACACTGAGGAAGCACATTGCAAAGAAACGACCAGAGCTTTCTCGGACTGGGTGGCGACTTCATCATAACAATGCACGACCTCACGTCGCCTGCAATTTCCCCTCACACTACTGTTACAGCAGCATACTATACGTCAGTATTGGCTACACTGAGGAAGAACATTGCAAAGAAACGACCAAAGCTTTCTCGGACTGGTGGCGACTTCATCATAACAATGCACGGCCTCACGTCGCCTGTAATTCCACCTCACACTACTGTTACAGCAGTATACTACACGTCAGTTTTGGCTACACCGAGGAAGCACATTGCAAAGAAAAGACCATAGCTTTCTCGGACTGGGTGGCGACTTCATCACTCAATGCACGGCCTCACGTCGCCTGCAGTTCCCCCTCACACTACTGTTACAGCAGCATACTATACGTCAGTATTGGCTACACTGAGGAAGCACATTGCAAAGAAACGACCAGAGCTTTCTCGGACTGGGTGGCGACTTCATCATAACAATGCACGACCTCACGTCGCCTGCAATTTCCCCTCACACTACTGTTACAGCAGCATACTATACGTCAGTATTGGCTACACTGAGGAAGAACATTGCAAAGAAACGACCAAAGCTTTCTCGGACTGGTGGCGACTTCATCATAACAATGCACGGCCTCACGTCGCCTGTAATTCCACCTCACACTGCTGTTACAGCAGTATACTACACGTCAGTTTTGGCTACACCGAGGAAGCACATTGCAAAGAAACGACCAGAGCTTTCTCGGACTGGGTAGCGACTTCATCATGACAATGCACGGCCTCACGTCGCCTGCTCTTCCCTCGCACACTACTGTTACAGCAGTATACTACACGTCAGTATTGGCTACACTGAGGAAGCACATTGCAAAGAAACGACCAGAGCTTTCTCGGACTGGGTGGCGACTTCATCATAACAATGCACGGCCTCACGTCGCCTGCAGTTCCCCCTCACACTACTGTTACAGCAGCATACTATACGTCAGTATTGGCTACACTGAGGAAGCACATTGCAAAGAAACGACCACAGCTTTCTCGGACTGGGTGGCGACTTCATCATAACAATGCACGACCTCACGTCGCCTGCAATTTCCCCTCACACTACTGTTACAGCAGCATACTATACGTCAGCATTGGCTACACTGAGGAAGAACATTGCAAAGAAACGACCAAAGCTTTCTCGGACTGGTGGCGACTTCATCATAACAATGCACGGCCTCACGTTGCCTGTAATTCCTCCTCACACTACTGTTACAGCATCATACTATACGTCAGTATTGGCTACACTGAGGAAGCACATTGCAAAGAAACGACCAGAGCTTTCTCGGACTGGGTGGCGACTTCATTATGACAATGCACGGCCTCACGTCGCCTGCTGTTCCCTCGCACACTACTGTTATAGCAGTATACTACACGTCAGTATTTGCTGCACTGAGGAAGCACATTGCAAAGAAACGACCAGAGCTTTCTCGGACTGGGTGGTTGACTTCATCATAACAATGCACGGCCTCACGTCGCCTGCAGTTCCCCCTCACACTACTGTTACAGCAGCATACTACACATCAGTATTGGCTACACTGAGGAAGCACATTGCAAAGAAACGACCAAAGCTTTCTCGGACTGGGTGGCGACTTCATTATGACAATGCACGGCCTCACGTCGCCTGCTGTTCCCTCGCACACTACCGATACAGCAGTATACTACACGTCAGTATTGGCTACACTGAGGAAGCACATTGCAAAGAAACGACCAGAGCTTTCTCGGACTGGGTGGTTGACATCATCATAACAATGCACGTCGTCACGTCACATGCAGTTCCCCCTCACACTACTGTTACAGCAGTATACTACACGTCAGTATTGGCTGCACTGAGGAAGCACATTGCAAAGAAACGACCACAGCTTTCTCCGACTGGGTGGTTGACTTCATCATAACAATGCACGGCCTCACATCGCCTGATGTTCCCTCGCACACTACTGTTACAGCAGTATACTACACGTCAGTGTTGGCTGCACTGAGGAAGCACATTGCAAAGAAACGACCAGAGCTTTCTCGGACTGGGTGGCGACTTCATCATGACAATGCACGGCCTCACGTCGCCTGCTGTTCCCTCGCACACTACTGTTACAGCAGCATACTACACGTCAGTATTGGCTACACCGAGGAAGCACATTGCAAAGAAACGACCAGAGCTTTCTCGGACTGGGTGGTTGACTTCATCATAACAATGCACGGCCTCACGTCGCCTGCTGTTCCCTCGCACACTACTGTTAGAGCAGTATACTGCACGTCAGTATTGGCTACACCGAGGAAGCACATTGCAAAGAAACGACCAGAGCTTTCTCGGACTGGGTGGTTGACTTCATCATGACAATGCACGGCCTCACGTCACAAATCTAGTCATGCAGTTTATTGCTCGATTCAACATTAGTGTTCTACTATTTATCAAACCAGTACTTTTGGGTTATGTTTGAAGTATGGAAAGTTTATAATTTTATAAAAAATGATTATTTAATATATTTAATAATTTAAATCTGTAAAAATGTATGTAATTGTGTGATTGGCCGAAGTAATAATTGTATGGCGTAATATGACGTTATGTTGTGACGTGGTATTTAATCGGCCAATCACAAAATTAAGAGAGAAGTTACGATAGTTATGAAAAATCAATAATCTTAGTAGAGAGAGATTTTTGTTGTAATGGTGGAGTGTGATGAATAGTGGTGTAAGATCAAGAACATTTAAGTAATAGTTTGAATCTGTATAAATACAACAAAGTTAGAGTTCCTCGACAGGCTGGAAGTGACTGGGAAAGGAAGTTCCAGCAAAATGTAATCTAAATAATACAATTAAATAGTTACAGAATTTGACTTCTCCGAAACTTTATTCCGAACCGCGCCTGAAAATCAGATGTCTCATGTCTCTTATTTAGAATAAGATGATACAATTGGTGACCAGAGGAAACAGGTAGCCGCAAAAACTCACACGAGAAGAGAAAGAATTGTGCGTCCAACATAGAAATCCTGTCCCAAATTGCGCCCGAACGTGTGGCTGATGAAGATGGAGACAAATTAAAGACGAATGGTCACAAATTCCTGTCCCACCAGTCAACACAAGTCAACAACTTCAACCCATCATTATGAATCATAAGGATCCAGTTAAAATTAATCTAGATTCCAACCAATCTAGTTTACCCAGGAAGCAGATGGAAGAGGAAGCACACCTTCTTCAACAGACAACTAATAATCAAAAAGATATTGTTCCAGAAAATGAGATAGAAGATGAAGTATATTTGCCATTAGGCTCCATCAGTTCAACTTCTCCACATCCAAAGATGAAGCAACTCTAACCAGTTAATATCACAAGTGACAATCAATCATCTGTGTCCAGCTCCAATGTTCCGGTCCGAGATGTTAGTATTGAAAATCAGGAGATCGTCAAGGAGGAGGAGCCTTAAGTTTCTTGGAAAGTCGAGTTTGTGTCCGTCGACAGCAGTTGGTGCAGCTTCCACTGAAGATGGTCTGAAGCAAACACCGAAAAGCGCTTCTGGAAGGAAGGGTAAACATCTGCATAAGCATGCCAGCTACTCATTATTTATATAAAAATATATCTCACTTTTAATAACTTGACAAGTCTTCTTTAAAATTTCCTGTGTACCACATCCTCCTTATAGCCCGATCTTGCACCCTGTGACTTTTTTATTCCCATCACTAAAGTAAAAGCTTAGGGGTATTTGATTTGAGAACTCTGAAGCTGTGCTCAAGAAAAGTAAGGGGATTCTCAAGGATCTGACGAAGAATGGTCTGCAGCACGTGTTCAAAGACTGGCAGAGACGCTATAAAAAGTGCATTGAAGTAGGAGGGGAATACTTTGAAAAGGATTATGAATTGCAATAATAAACATCAGTGAAAAAATATCAGTATCAGTATTTGTTGATCAGTCCTCGTATGAAGCTATTTAAGGTGAAGCTACTAGCACTATGTAATTTAATTTTCCTTTAATTTTTAAACCCTGGTGTCTCATGTAAAAAAGCTAACAACCTTTTCTGTCTGCTCCATCCTATTAATTTCCTCTGAATGATCTAATAACGCATTTTTCTAACTTAATCTAGTTCGACAAGTCCTCTCCTCTCCTCTCTTCTCTTCTCCTGTCCTCTCTTGTCCTGCCTGTCCTCTCCTGTCCTGTCCTGTCCTCTCCTGTCCGGTCCTGTCCTGTCCTGTCCTGTCATGTCCTGTCCTCCTCTCCCATCCCCTGCCGCAACTCCCTTCCTCGATCCTTTCCTCTCCTTCCCACCCACCCGACGCCCTCCCGTAACTCCCTTCCCCTCTACTCTCCTCCCCTTCCAACCCACGCTCTCCCCTTCCTCCCCTCCCGTCCCTTCTCCTTCCTTCTCTCCCCAAGCCCTCTCCTCCCCGTCCTTTCCCATCTCCTCTCATCTCACCTCCCTGTCCCTCCCCTCCTCTCCTCTTTCCTTCCCTTCCCTTTTCCTCTCCTCTCCTCCCCTCTCTTCTTCTCTCCTCTCCTCTGCTCTCCTCTCTTCTCCTCTCCTCTGCTCTCCTCTGCTCTCCTCTCCTCTGTTCTCCTCTCCACTGCTCTCCTCTGTTTTCCTCTCCTGTCCTCTCCTCTCTTCCCTTCCTTTCTCTTCGAATTAACGTCCTCCAAGTCATATTGGACGATGAATAAAATGTCTAAAATGATGTTCAAATGAGACCAGAGTCCATACAGCTTAGAGTTACCCGAAATTCATCTCTCAGAATAAGGGAAATCTCCGAGAAACCTCATCCAGATACGAGCTCACCTTGACCGAGTTTCGAACTTGGAACCTCTTGAACGCAATGCTCACACGGTACCACCTATGCTACAGAGGTGGGCATATATATATTTTGATATTTCTGTAACATAAACTTTCTGACAATAAAGAAATGACAAACGTTATCCAAGTAACCCTTGGTGGATACTAAATGCATTCCTTCTATTTTACGCTGTTTTAGTGTGGATCAATAACTTCTCAGATGGATATTTTAATTTTACACAATATTACGCACCCTCCCGTCAGGTTTGTTTGAATTAAGGGACGCTTATAGAACAAAACCGCTAGTCATATTTGCTGTAAGGGAGAGCAGTGAGGTAGACCACTTTAATTTATGTCCGGAAGCCAGTTTGGATGCATAAACTACCTCGACCTGTTTGAGGTATAATGGAGTACCAAAGTCACATAATATCTGTAAACACTATCAGATTATCCTGTTGAGTAATTAGTTATTTAAAATCCTAGTAATACCACTTAGTTATTAAGAAAACTATGTCAAAAATAGGCTACAATACTCGTCACGAAAGGGAAGAAACATTATTACGTATCTTGTTGAATTTAATATTTAATTTCGAAAAAAAAAAGACTTCTTTTACCCCGAAAATGACCTATCACAAATTAAATACATTTTTCTTTCTTCATACAATTCAGGATATCACAAAATGTGAACTCTCGGTATCGAAGACCGGTGGAATACAATACCTCCTCGGCTTTACTGTAAATATGTATGAGAGAAAGTAACAAGAACTGAGCATCCATTACAGTTCCTGGAATTGAAGAGGCAACGCGTTTAAATTGCGTTATTACCCAGCAGGCTCTGACTCGACGAAGCGTTAAGCTCAGCGAAGTTGAGATGTATTCTATTACGTCGTACTAACTATATAATAATTCGAGAGGCAACACAACGAGGCATTGAGGTACAAAGGAGCTTAAGGAAATCGAAATGTTACGTTCCTTCAAGTATAGCTGTTCACCTGTGATCATTATTACATCTTGAGTACTGTAGTCAGCGATACACTAGAAAGTTCAAAATGCTAGCATGGAAGTTAGCGTATAATGGTATATGTATTTGCAACATTGATTTGTTAATACATGTTTCGAGATACATGTTTCCAGAAAGATTTTAAAGCATTTTATTCTAGGTATAATGGGAATAGGAAGTACTAAATACCAGGGGCGGTTCCTCCATAAGGTTGCAGGTTTGCGCTACACCCACTGTTTCTGAATATACAACAGGTGCATTTTGCACATTAAAGCTGTACTTGTTTGCATTGTTTTATATACAAACATGTTTCAATTACGCTTGTCGTCTGTAGCTGCCCATGACCGCAGAAGTCGAAATAAACAGTGATTATCTGTAGGAGCCGCAGGTTTGCAGCGAAGTGTTAACCTAAGATTTCGCCCAAATGTAGGCTCTCTGAGGGGGTTGCGGGAAGGTGAAGAGATGGGAGGGGCTTCTTATACATTGCTTAAATGGAGGTTTATAAACCTAGCTCCTCCTACTCTTAGCAACGGCTATAGCGTGACCTTCAGGCTTAGCTTCTGTGTGCTCTGCTTTTCGAACACAGCGAGAATTTAATTAAATGCATGGAGGTTATTCAGAAGAGAGCTCTGTTAAACAACAACGCCACACTTGTTCAGGCTTCTGGGTTTATGGCAACTTTGAAATATGATAATTTTGTATTCTGGCTGTCTTTCTTCCACAAGATCATGCCCCATGTGTACATTTTGTACAATCAGCTGCAGAAACGAGACTGCAATGCAACATTTGCCATCGCCCAGCTAAACGCATTTGAAAGGGAAGTGCAAAAGGTAAGAAATAGCGTGGATATCGAGGAGCATGAAGAAACTTCAATTAAGAGGAGAAGAACAGAAGATCATGATGTGAAAAGAAGAGAAACTCTTGAAGTATGTGACATTCTTAGAGAAGCAAAGGACAGATTTATCTTCACGGAACATCTGGAAGCCTCGACTTTGTTTCATCGGGAAAATTTCTAAGACATTTCCAGAGGATTCCCTTAGAGAAACAATAAGGTTCTATCCTTTTATCATTGGAACAAAAATTCGTAGAGAACTGACTGTAGTTTACAGTCGTGAGAAATTTCGTGGAATGTCCGGCGCTTTGTGCTTGATGGACCACAATAAGGAAAACAATTTATGTGCTACATTCAGCGAATATGTCAAACTCCTCCGAGTACTGTTAACTATGCCAATGTCTACCGCTGAAGCAGAATGCTGTTTCTCAAGTTTAAAAAGAATAAAAACTTTCCTTAGGAACACAGTGTCACAGGACCGATTGTCAGCATTAGCAATGCTTTCAATTGAGAGATAGTTTGTTATGAAGATCAGCGACTTCAACGCAAAAGTTATCGATGGATTCGCCAGGTCTAAGGAGAGTAGAGCAGAGAATCTGTATAAATAGGTGAGTCATTACTACTCTGTATTTTATTTTTCATTGTGCACCACCAATAATTTAACCCACCAGCCGCCACTGCTAAATACTCGTAACAAACCTCAACAGACCTCCCATAGAATGAATTGCAGTAAAAGTTGACGGTATTTAATCATCAGCAGTGTTTAATAAATAGCAAACAAATGAAACGGTGGAATCGCCTGTCACTTTTTAGCCCAGTCTTCTGTTTGCTGCAGACAGCCATCCAGCAACAGGATGCTTTTATATTCTGTAGAGCAACATGGCCTTCTTAGCTTTCAGTCGTGACCTTCTTTATCGTTTCTGAAGCTCTCTTTACATACAAAAACGCATTTTTTTTCTTTGTAATATTGTGACTCTATGTGTTCCTAGAATTAAAAGTCCAAGTTGCAGAAATTCAAAATGCTCTTTAATTCCGTAGAAACAGACTGTTTGTACACCCTTGGCAGCAAGATGATGTAACATAAACGAAAACAATGTCTCGTCACTCCTGCACACATATATACACAGAAGAGTTCACTTTTAAATCACAGCTGCACGAGTCGAATTACGACTGACTCTACGGGCGAGTCGTGGCTTCCTTATATATTTCTACTCATATTTCTAGACATTTTTGGAATATTATATAACACTCAAGACGGCACTAGACGAAATACGAGCCTTCCAGTCATCTAACTTTATCTGTTTCGGCAAGCCTTTTATCTCCACGCGCTATCGCAATAACGGCTCACGACAGTATTTATATAGAGACAGAGATTTTACCGTTAAGCCACATGGAGTGATTTATTTCTGGATAAAAAATCTACTTCGCGTCAACATGGCAAAACAAGTCAAATATAAATGCTGTAGACACCGCGGAACTTCAAATAAAAGGTTTTAGAGAAACATTTTTCTGTATGTGTAATTAAAAAGGACACCATCCAAGGATGCGAGACAAAGATCAGAAAATCCTACTACAGACTAACTTTTGCAAGGATTTTGATTTTGTCAAAAAGTGGCTCATAAATTTCATTAAAATAGTCTACGATTAAGATATTTTCCTGTAAAATTCTATATAAAACTTAAAATTTATGGATAACTTTCGTATAAGTTATGCAGATTCTTACCACAGGGAAGATGTGGATCTGCTAAAAACACACAATTTATGCCAAATACAAGGTTTTGTGTAGTGAGCCATTTCCAAGATTTTGCCAGTCTTATTTTTCTTTAATTTTACAATATTTTCCTTTCAACTGTTACTATTTTTGTCACATGTTCGGGTAGCTCTGTTGGTTAGGAAGTGATAAGTATCACCTGAACCACATCTTCAGTTCTTTATGTTTGTTCTACTGAGGGGAATGGCTCCCGTGGTTTTGTCTCTGAGCTGCTTTCGGGAGGTCCAGATTTATGCTTCTCGTGATCCGCCTATCTTAACCATGGGTTTTATCGGGAATTTTCCTGGGTCGCCAGGGAATGAACGGTTTCCTGTCTCCAGCTTTCGGGAACCATCATTACTAGAGATGAAATCCGATCCGGAGATCAAACGAAAGTCCATGGCTTGGTGTTCAAAGCTTCTCCCGTCTTCTCTCCCAAAAAGTCGTGGAAGCTTAGCGGGAGTTTTGCAACGGCTGCTGCATCCGTAGGATTCGGTAAGAATGGAACTGGAGTGGACAGTGGAGTTTCCTTCACTACAACGCCCGGTCACGCACTGCCATGCGCGTGCTCAACATTCTCGCTCGACGAAAGTCAAAGCTCGTCCACGCACTGACATCCGCGTGCTCAACATTCTCGCTCGACGAAACGTAAAGCTAGTCCACGCACTGCCATCCGCGTGCTTAACATTCTCGCTCGGGTAAAGGTTAAGCTCGCCCACGCACTACCATCCGCGTGCCCAAAATTCTCGCTCGAGGAAGGGTAAAGCTCGTCCACGCACTGCCATCAGCGTGCTCAACATTCTCGCTCGACGAAAGGTGAACGTTCAACGCCCTCTTTATTTCCCAGATTTGGCCCCGGCGGTTACTTTCCCCTGCTTAGTTAGCCCTGAAAGACATATGCTTCGCAGATCTTGCGGAAATCCCGTAACGTGTGACCATGTCTCTTCGTGCGATTCCACAAGAGGTGCTTCTGTCGTTTCCAACAGTTTTACAACCGACGGCAGATGTGTATTGTAGTCAATTGGGATTATCTGACAGTCAGTAGAGGTATTTTGTTTGTATTTTGTTTCCTTTATTCTCTGAGACCATTTACTGAAATTTTCTTATACACCTTGTATGTTTAATGCCATATCTTCTAGCGTTTTGTTAAGATTTGATTTTGGATGGATTAGGATTTTAAATTAGATTTGAATAGTTTGAATAGTTTAAATAACAATAATTTAACAAATTACTTGCACAAAATTACCATGATGTGTATAACGCTTTAAGAATTCCCACTTAAATTACACGTCTTGAGAACCACTGTTCTAAATGTAAAAGTTTTTATACGCAGAAACAGGAAGGGAGCAACAAAAGAATGTGAGGTATATTGAGTTTAAAATGTGGGAATTGTTTTTACTTAGAAAGCCATAATTGAATTGATAAAACATTTTAGTGCCTTGGTATCAATTGCTATAACTTATTGAGTAGAAGAGTTGACTCACACTAAGTGCTTTGTTGAATTGAATTAATTGAATTTTTATTGTGCATATTCTATAACTTTCCAACTTACAACTGTAGGCTTCATTTATTTGTCTATACCTTGTTGCTACCTTTGCTTACATGATACCCTGGTCTTCTGCTCTGTCAGGTAGCTCTTAACCTCCATGCCTCCTTGTTACTTAATTAGTCCCATTCTTCCTCCCCCAACTTCCTTTCTTATATTCTTTACATTTATTGTCGAGTTTTCTTTTACTTTCTGCAAGAACTCACCAATACTTCTTACGTTCTTTTCCTCCTTTCCCGTTAACATTTTTATAGCTACTATCCTCTTCTCTACTTTCTCCCATTTTTCCTCCCAAAACTTTTTTCTCCACATTGCAACCTCCTCACATTCTGTTACATAGTGCCCTATGCTTTCTCTT
Organism: Mantis religiosa; assembly: GCA_030765055.1. Lineage (NCBI taxonomy): Eukaryota > Metazoa > Arthropoda > Insecta > Mantodea > Mantidae > Mantis > Mantis religiosa. The sequence goes on along the minus strand of CM060951.1, from coordinate 206,759,519 downwards.
TCCCCACACAATTCACAAATTCCCTTTTCCCTACCTCTTATCCCTCATAGAAATATTGTTCCTGTTCTCATCCAAGCTAACCCTTCCTTCTCTTGCCTATTGCAGTAATTTACATATGCTTCTCGTCCACAATTTCTTTTTATTTGTTTGTAAAGTTGTAATGATTTCATATTTTCTAGACTTCCCCATATTTCCTGTCTTTCTTTATCTTCTATTCTGCATTTTACTTACCCACATCGCTTGTATTCCTTTCCTCTAATCTCCATATATCTCCCATTCCTGTTTTTTCCATAATTCCTCTTATCTCTGCCCACCAACTATTTCAGTTCACTAATCTTTTTTGTTGTCTCATGCATAATTTCATAACTTCCCCTTCTTCTTTGGTCAAACACCTATAGCAAAAAGTTATTATTTTTTCCATTATTATTCCATTTTGTCTTTCCTAATTCTACTCAAGCTACTTCCCTAGGTGCTGATCTTGATAAGCGTAGTAGCTCTTTACAAAACCTTCTATAGTTTTGGCCCACCGTTTTGTTTACCTCTTTGCCCCCCATCCCCAGATCTCCACCGCATACGACATTTTGGATTCCACTATTGCTTCATACATTCTGTGTAACCACTTGGTTGTCATTTGTTATACCATTCATTGGCGCCCTTCCTTTTGCACTTGGAGCTTCCACGTTCACCAGGCAACTTTGTCTATACAGATACCTTTCGCTTTGAGAAGCAAGGTTTGTTAATTTCACCGCAAGCTATGAAATCCACAGAGGAAATCAAAGGAAGGAAAAATCCTCTATAAATGATTATATTCCAGGAGGATTATTTGCAAAGCGGCTCTAAATCAACGGGACGATTTTGAAGAGAAAACTGGAAATATCCGGAAATGTAAGAAAAACTGTAGGCGTGGGTGTTAGGAATTCCGGATGTGCCCTATAGCAGAGTACGACGAAAGTAAATATCCGTTATTAAAGGGTGGATTTATAAACAACCTGTGGTGATCTAATGTGGAGAGAAGTAATAGGCTTGATATTTTTGTGCACTAAAAATTGAATTTTGACTTTCATATACTGAAGACATTTGAGGTGTGTCAAAAGTAAATACTTCCAACTGAACTCCAAACTATTTTAGCTGACAGCGAGAATCATGTGATCCTGTACTGTTTTCACTTTCACTGTTTGGAAGCCACTCATCAGCACGAACTAGTTCAACACATTATCTGTCACATTAATTAGTTTTCACTTCAATGAATGAAGTAATAAAGAATGCAGGAGGCAACCTCTTCTTTCGATGGTTTACTCTATGTAGAGTCGAACACAAGGCCTATCTAATCTTCTGCAGTAGCAGCACTTCCTGCACGTCACAACTGTCACAACCTCAATCGTAGCAGCCATCTTTTGGTACAGAAAAGTATTCACAAACATTTTAAATGGTTTATTACAAACACGCTCCTTTATATAGCAGCTGGAATGATCCACAGAGTTACAAAAAGCTCAGGAATTTGGAAGAAACAAATTTCCAGAACAATCCCTATATTTCTGATATCGATTGTTAGTTTAGTCTGGGTTAGGGTGCTACAGCATCTACTTATCTCTTAGTTATCCTTTCAATATTTGTTATGCCACCAGATCATAGCCGCTCTGTTAAGGCATTCTAAAATAATCTAGTTCAACACATTATCTGTCACATTAATTAGTTTTCACTTCAATGAATGAAGTAATAAAGAATGCAGGAGGCAACCTCTTCTTTCGATGGTTTACTCTATGTAGAGTCGAACACAAGGCCTATCTAATCTTCTGCAGTAGCAGCACTTCCTGCACGTCACAACTGTCACAACCTCAATCGTAGCAGCCATCTTTTGGTACAGAAAAGTATTCACAAACATTTTAAATGGTTTATTACAAACACGCTCCTTTATATAGCAGCTGGAATGATCCACAGAGTTACAAAAAGCTCAGGAATTTGGAAGAAACAAATTTCCAGAACAATCCCTTTATTTCTGATATCGATTGTTAGTTTAGTCTGGGTTAGGGTGCTACAGCATCTACTTATCTCTTAGTTATCCTTTCAATATTTGTTATGCCACCAGATCATAGCCGCTCTGTTAAGGCATTCTAAAATAATCATTTATGAGGATTGCATAAATACCTTCGAGTTTTCATGACTTTGTTATTTGTAATACAACCAGGTTGTTTTAAATTTATGATGGGACGAAATGCTTAACGAGAGAATTTGAATTGTGATTATATTATCATTGTTAGCTCTAATAGTTAACAAGATCGTAAATTTACATAGAGCGCAACAATTGTTTTGTATTGTTATTTTAGCTGCAACAGTATTCTAAAACATTGTATGCACTAATTCCATTTAACGTCGTTTTAACCAGTCCGGTCATATCAGAAGATGGCTGAGTGAAATAGATGAAACGATGGTCAAATGAGCCCAGGGTCCAAAGAGCTCAGTTACCTGGCATTTATTTTCCAGCATAAGGGAGAACTCCGGAGAAAACCTTATCCAGATAGCTCACCCTGACTGAGATTCGAACACGGGACCTCTTGATCGTGAGGCGGCCGCACCGTGGGTGAGTGGTTAGACCGCTTGACTCTCATCAAGACTACCTGGGCTTGACCCCAGGTGACAGCAAATTTTCATTTGTGATGGACAACACGTCGCCGGGCAGGTATTCTTGGGAATATCCGGTTTCTCCGCCGTCTAATTCCACCGGTGCTCCATCTTCATCACATGTATCATCAGTGTCACCGCCTGCGGTGTCACGTGTAGTAAAACCAGCACTATATATTATACTCGTTGGTGTAACAGACATGCTGCCGCCTGTGCCACCGAGGTGGGCTCATGGGCATTTTGTAGTAGTCTCCGTATATATTATCACCCAATTATCGGAAAACACGACCAACTGACAGCTGAATAGGGTACCGGAGGCATACGGTACACGCCTATCCATTTATCTCGGTCACTAACTGAGGGGATGATTAGGGAAGAGTCACTGGTCGCTGGCCGCTGGCCGCCTCTTTCCCCTCCCCCTGCCGTCTGGAACCTTCGCGGTGATACACTGAAACGCGAGACTTCGAGAAACACCGATATTCTTATAAAAAGGGGCTGCAGTTGACCAGTCAGTTCACTCTAGGAGACTACGACGCTACGAGACGCCGATTCAGGCTTTACCGGGTACCCCGTATGGCTTGCGGGCACCCGAGGTAACAAAGGAGTTAATCCATACAGCAGCATAAGTTAAATTTCAAGTCTCAAAAAGAGCTGTTTGGCTACAAAATTTACCCCACTTTAGAAAAAAAAAAACGCCAGGGTGTAAACAAAAAAGCGGTTTGGCATCCTGTACAAAATTAATGAGGAGCAAAAAGCTACCTCAACTTTCCTCATAAAAAAAACATCATCCTGTAACCACCAAAATTATCAACCTGCGGTCAGACCCAAAACCTGGGTGGGTACGCAGCAAAAACCTTCTGGCTGTTAACAGCCTGTCAGTATACGTCTCGACTTGACTGACTTGACAGTCAGTTCAGTTCTTGTTGAGCAGTCGTGAAGAGCGCCGAGTGAGTGGACGGACTGGAAGACGGTGTACGTGTATTAGAGGAGTTGTATGTAACTGTGAGCGTGCAGAGTGGACCTGTGACAGACCAACTGATGAATTTTAATTGTGTGCGCTAAGTAATTCTGTGTAATTGGCAAGTGTTCAACTGTAATTCGGTGGAAATAAAGAACATTTTGAGTTTGTGCAATTGGACTTTTAATTTCACGTACCCACAAAGTCACAATATACTACTCATATTTGAATTGATTTGAAACAAATAGCACCCGTAACTGCTTTTATTGCTTGGAATTATATCACAATCACTACTGTGTCATTTAATTTTCTATCAGTGACGCAATCTGTATTCTACAAGCCTAACTGCATGTGTGGGTCTTTCCGCTGTGTGATATGGTATTTTATATAGGTATCTAGGGATTACTATAGTGTTGTTTTGATTTGTGAAAACATTATGAAGGTTTCTTAGGAAAGGGATTCATTTTTGGGCACACGCCAATGGATCTCATATTTCTATGAACATTTTAATATTCGTCCGATATGACTAAACGTTGGAGGACGTAAATTACAATAAAAAAATTCATAACCATACATTTAATACAAAAGTTGTAATAATTTTCAACGGCATAATAAGGTAATTCTCAGTTCTTCACCGTGACATGCGGATACACAAACCATTACTCCACAAGGATGTTGACTAATTATGACCTACCGCATTGAATGATATCATTGGCGCATTAAATTCTAATAATAAATCAATTTAATATTCATTTCTCCCAGCCGAGAATCAAGGGTTTGTTATCATATTTAGTTTAGATAGAACAGCAAAGTTGTACCCCCAGATCACAAAATCTCAGCTGCAATCCCAATTCACAGCATTCCTTATTTGTGAATTTTATGACGAGTTTCTACTATTAGTTTCGTATAATTAAAATAAAATCAAACTCATTTGAACAAATATATATTTTTGAAAGTTCTGTATATAACTAAACTTGAAAATATCCTTATGTATAGTGAAGCTCCGTTTTTGTGAAACAGTCTGGTGCCTTTCTTCTAATGAACACTTTGAGCTCCGTTCACCATCATAACATATTGGTGTACACGAGCGACTATTCTGGGATCTGACAAGTTTATATTACCTCCCTGGGGTGCTTTCTTGAGCTGTTTAGTAATCACATGAACCTATTAGCTGTCGGCTATCGAAAGTTACACGAGCCAGGTCACAGCTAAATACTAAATCATCCAACACACTTCCACCAGTCTCTATAGAGCGAATTGAGAGCTGTTTTATGTCACTATAGACAACTCTCGATGATTGGTGGGACTATAAGACATAATTAACTTAAGAAAAGATAGAAGAAAGATGACTTCCTATTTCAGAAGATCATCATTATAAAAAGCAAAGAAATAGTAAGAAGGGAAACTAATAATTGTTCCACACTAACTGTGTGCAGGCACAGATTTCGATAGATACTCAGATTAAAAAATTAATTGCTATGGCCGTGATATCAACCACGGATATCCGATCTTCGTCCGGTTGCTCTTAAACATTGAGCTACTATGGCCAACATGACATTAAATTCCCCAACAGACAAGTGTTTTCCCCGGCAAAACACTAGGGGTCCTCATATATAATGCGATTCATATAAACCTGAACCAACAATAGGACACACGTGCAACTTTGGGGGAATATAATAAACAATTGGGAGATTACATTACAGTATTTACATCTCAGAGAAAATGTTGGAGGTGTCCTCCACCAGCATCTATACATGTTTGTACTCGTCTCACCATATTCTCTGAAGTTTGAAGCGATAATTCACAACTTGAATTATAATATTATTATTAAATACGAGGCATGATTTTAAGTCAGTACCTTTTTCCGATTCAGCCGCCGCAGCGCTACGGTCGGCGTTCCGCGCATGCGCGCTGGTTACCTACATCTCCTCTCTACGCACTGACGCCATTACAGTCTGATTTTTCATTGTATACGTTAGTTACCGAGTGTTTAAGTTGGCTCCGACAGTCGTGAGTTCCGCCGATTGTGAAGTACGGGCTGTTATACGATTTCTTAGTGCTAAAGACGTAAAACCGATGGACATTCATCGTGAGATCTGTGAAGTCTACGGATAAAACATTATGAGTGAAGGAATGTAAGGAAATGGGTGAGAGCACTTAAAGATAGCCGCACAAATGTGCATGATGAAGAACGGAGTGGGCATCCTTCGGTCGTTACTGAAGATATGGTGCAAAAAGTGGACGAAAAGTTGAGAGAAAACAGACACTTTACAATTTAATCATTGTGCGACTATTTTCCTGAATATTCTCGTAGTGTTGTATCTCATTGTGAACGAGAACTTGAAGTACCGGGAATTGTGTTCACGTTGTGTTTCGAAAATGTTGACGGATTTGCGCAAAACCCAAAGTTTAGGCGATGCATTGAATTTTCTTTGAGCGGTACCACAATGATGGTGAAGAATTTTTAAACCAAATTGTTACTGGTGACGAAACATGGGTGGCCTACGTCACACCAGAATCGAAACAACAATCCATGGAATAGCGACATTCATCATCACCAAAAAAAAAAAAAAAAAAAATAAGTTTAAGCAAACAATTTCTGCCCGGAAAATAGTTCGCACAGTTTTTTGGGACAGAAAAGGAGTATTCTTAGTGGAGTTTCTGCCTCGTAATGAGACAATCAATGCAGCGTCTTATTGTGAGACATTGAACAATCTGCACCGTGCAATCCAGAACAAAAGACGTGGCAAGCTGAGTAAGGGTATCGTTTTGCTGCATGACAATGCCCGTCCATATGTGGCTAATAGGACCAAAGATCTCATCAAATCTTTTCAATGGGAAACTCTAGATCAGCCTCCATACAGCCCTGATCTGGTGCCCAGCAACTACCATTTGTCGGTATCCTTACTTTTTCATTGTGATAAAAGATGTAACGTTGAAGATGACCTTGACCGTGGTTCGCCGCGGGTCTGGTTGCACTCTCAGGGTTGATCCAGAAAATTTTGATTGCTGGCTGAAATGTTAGGTGTGGCGGGATTAAAAATGAATGGGAACAGAATGGAACGTCGTGGGTACACTTAAATAATGTTCATCACTTCCTTTTCGTAATCTTCTTAATCACATTGAGTTCCTGCAGGATTATGAGTTTTGTGTTCGTTTACCCCGCACTTCTCAATCACATCACTGAACTCCATATCTTTAACCTTACCTTGATAAACGCTCCATTCCAGACTTAAGATACAACTACAACTTTGTCAACTCTCCCCTCGGCGGAGCATATGTGTCTCCCTGACGTCGGCTTCACCCCCGATGTCTACTTACACTTACACGCCATCTTAGCGGCTTCTTTTGCTATATCTGCAACTGTACTTCCGTCTGCAGGTCAGCTGTATCTCTCTACATACAAGAAATTTCGCGTTCGTTACTTCCAATGACAACTCAACGTCCCTACGATTTCAATTCGCGCCTAAATCTTACAAAACCCCTGTGCACTTAAGTGTTGTTTAATTAATTATATTTTTTGTCATATAAAAGTTGCATTTTCATGGTTTTGTTATACGTGGCATGCTTTCTAAGCCATTACCGATTTGAAATTAAAAAAGACGTACATAGATATCGCAATAATTTTATCTTTACATGAAAGCTTGTACCTTACTCTACTTTCCTGCACAATTTCCGTGACTATTGAGGCACTTGTCATAACGAGGCACCAGTTTTTGAATACCCTCCTCATTAAATTCTGCCGACTGACGTGTTAACCACTGTATCACAACTGTTTTGACTTCTTTATCGTCTTGAAGACGCTGACCGCCCAGATGTTTCTTCAAGTGCAGGGACAAATGGTAGTTGCTGGGCACCAGATCAGGGCTGTATGGAGGCTGATCTAGAGTTTCCCATTGAAAAGATTTGATGAGATCTTTGGTCCTATTAGCCACATATGGACGGGCATTGTCATGCAGCAAAACGATACCCTTACTCAGCTTGCCACGTCTTTTGTTCTGGATTGCACGGTGCAGATTGTTCAATGTCTCACAATAAGACGCTGCATTGATTGTCTCATTACGAGGCAGAAACTCCACTAGCAATACTCCTTTTCTGTCCCAAAAAACTGTGCACATGATTTTCCGGGCAGAAATTGTTTGCTTAAACTTCACTTTTGCGGGTGATGATGAATGTCGCTATTCCATGGATTGTTGTTTCGATTCTGGTGTGACGTAGGCCACCCATGTTTCGTCACCAGTAAAAATTTGGTTTAAAAATTCTTCACCATCATTGTGGTACCGCTCAAAGAAAATTCAATGCATCGCCTAAACTTTGGGTTTTGTGCAAATCCGTCAACATTTTCGGAACACAACGTGAACACAATTTCCGGTACTTCAAGTTCTCGATCACAGTGCGGTACAAAACACTACGATAATATTGAGGAAAATAGTCGCAAAATGTAGAAATTATAAAGCGTCTGTTTTCTCTCACCTTTTCGTCCACTTTCTGCACCAAATATTCAGTAACGACCGAAGGATGCCCACTCCGTTCTTCATCATGCACATTTGTGCGGCCATCTTTAAATGCTTTCACCCATTTCCTTACCATTCCATCACTCATAAATTTTGTCCGTAAACTTCACAGATCTTACGATGAATATCGATTGGTTTTACGCCTTTAGCACTAAGAAATCGTATAACATCCCGTACTTCACAATCGGCGTGACTCACGATTGTCGGAGGCATCTTAAACACTCAGTAACCAACGTATACAAAGAAGAATCAGACTGTAATGGCGTCAGTGCGTAGACAAGACATGTAGGTAGCCAGCGCGCATGCGCGGAACGCTGCGGCGGCGGAATCGGAAAACGGTACTGACTTAAAAAACCTGCCTCGTATATATATTTATATATATTGTTTAAATTCATATAGGAAAGAAAAATTTAGAAACCAGAACGAAAGAACATTTTCGTAACATTAAATATAAGCAAATTGATAAATCAGCCGTAGCAGATCATTTTGGTCATTTAACCATGAAATAAATTCAGAAGTCAAATTATTAAAACAATTAAATGGTGCAATAGATTTAATGGTTTGGGAAAAGATATTTATTTAAAAAAATAAACATCGTGTAATGAATTTTGAAGTACCAGCAGTTGATTCTGTTTTTAGGTTTGTTTCGTTTTTAGATTTTGGTAATACTGAAAAAACAAAATAACATGGTAACCAGTATCCTTGACTGCGAAGTTTATTGATGAACTGACAATGAAAGCAATCTGTTTTTGAAATCGATATCCATTAGAAAGAAGAATTAACACCAGATAAGTGAATTTTTGTTAGAAATATTTATATTTGTGTAATAAGTTCGCATGCTTTCCCCCCCCCCCCAGCGGTTCTGCTCCTTGTGTAGCATGCGTTCTCTGTCACATATATTCGCTGTGCTTGTCCCACTGTGTAAGGGGACGCATTCATTTCAGGGAGCTTATTTACGTTGGTGGACAGTACTATGTCTTAGAAGCAAACAAACTACTCAGTTTTTCTCCATTGAGAATCTAGTTTTGCCCAGCGTAATGGGCAAAAGGATATTTTGTAAAGTGTATTGCCATTTTTAGTAAATGGAAATGTCACAAAATATAGGCATGCTGATATATGCATCGCCTCTAAACCATTCCATTGTTCATGTAAACGCGGGCCGCGTCGTGGCTCAGTGGTTAGACCGCTTGGCTCTCACCAAGGCGGCCCGGGTTCGATCCCAGGCGACCGCAAAGTGAGATTTGTGGTGGACAACACGACGCAGGGGTGGGTTTTCTCCGGGATCTCCGGTTTCCCCCGCCATCTCATTCCACTGGTGCTCCATATTCATCTCATGTATCATCAGTTTCACCGCCTGCGGTGCCGTATGTAGTAAAAGCGGGCGTTAAACACAACACATTTCATTTTATTTCGTGTAAACGTAATTTCTGATATTAAACACATTACAACTCCAATGTTAGGTTCACGTTGCCTTAGTGTTCCGTTCTTACCCCATATTCCCCTACCTTGGCGTCTTGTTATGAAATGGTATCGTGTATTTCCTTTCCCAAACATTGTTGCTGCAGTTTCTAATATTCCTGTTAAGTTGAGTGCTCCCATGCATAAGTTATAGTAGCACTACCAAGGGTAAGGTAAACTAACAATAGTGCAAAACGTTTTCATCAGAGAAACCTGCCCTTGTCATGTAGAGGCAACCATATATTTTATGTAGGAACTTAGTTCAGAACACAACGGCAGTCTTCTGCATTATTTCCCTTCTTTAATTTCTTACACGTTTTGCATTAACACTGCGAAAACAAAAAATAGCTCGATTTCCTTTCCATTTGTTTTTAATGATGCATCACGTGTGCTAACATTCTGCAGTATTAAAGGACACCTTCACATGCTCACAATTTGTTTTGAATGCCACTGACACGTGCTGCCCCATGGTGGCAAATACTTCTGCAGAATGAAAACTCAGATTTGAATTACGAAGCCTTTTCAATAAACAATGATCATAATTTTTTACAGTCATAATTTTTCGCACTAAAATTCAAACTTATTATATTTTGTTAGCTTAATGCGAAACAAACACGCCGTAGTAGTTTCATTGTTAGTAATCCTAGTTTCCGCCTGTGAGAAGCAGAAAGTTCAGAAATGTTCAGTATCATTTACCGCTGCAATGGAGGTAACACGCGAGGAACAATATGGCGGCTTTGAGATTCTGCTTTCGTCTCAACAAATCTTCAGTTGATGGCTATAAAATGTTACAGGAGGCCTATGGAGAGTCTGTTCTTCGCTGCAGCACAGCTCGAAGGTGGTTTAAAATGTTTAAAGAGGGGAGATAATCAATTTCAAAGGAAGGTGGAGCCGGTGCTCCAGTTACTGCTCTTACGGAAGAAAACATCAACACTGCTGCTGTCATTGTGAGAGACGATCGACGAATTACCTTAAGATAATTTTATGAAATACTGAACATTTCCTTGGCTCCCACCCACACGTTAGTGACAGAAATATTACACATGAGACGTGTTTGTGCGCGATGGGTTCCAAGACTGTTGATTCCCGAACAAAAGGACATTCTGCATACACTTAAAGTTGATGTTAGAGGAAGATCCGGAGTTTCTTTAAAACGTAATTACTGCTGGCTACAACATTTTGATCCTGAGAGCAAACAGTAAAGCTCAGCGTGGAATTCTCCTTCATCACTAACCCCCCCAAAAGCAAAAGTGGTTGCTTCTGCTGGGAAAGTTATAGTCATCTCATTCTTTGATATTCATGGAATGGTTTATAAGCATGTTATACCTGCACACATATCAGTAACTGGACAATACTACAGGGATGTCCATATCCATTGCAAGTCCATATCAGGCGCAAAAGACTACATTTCCGTTAAGTAGGCTGGATACTGCAGCACGATAATGCGCGGCCCCATATTGCCTATGTTGTTGCTGAATATCTTGCAAAAATCAACCTGAAATGCATCCCTCACCCTCCCTATAGTCCGGATTTAGCCCCATGTTATGTTTTTCTATTCCCTAACTTGAAGAAACGCCTTCGTGGAAGGCATTATCCATCCTCAGAGGAAGTGGTGAAGGCTGGGGAGGCGATTTTGAAGGATCTCTCAAAAAATGGTTTACAGCATGTCTTTGAAGACTGGCAGAAATGCTGAGACAAGTGCATCGCATTCAGGGGAGACTGTTTTGAGAATGACTATCCAAATTATGAGGATGAGTAAAGGTACGTTGTCAAAAAAAAAAAGTGCTCATTCTTTATTGAAAAGTCCTCGTACAAAATTTTTCGTAACCTATACGCATTCAATTAGGTGATTTATTTGTGAAGCATCTTGGGGTTGCATTCACCTGACTTTGTCTACTCTGTAGTTTATTCGTAGGTGTATGGACCCTAGTCTCCATTTGAATCGACGTGAACCTTGGCAGACCATTTGTGTGGTAATTAGGTATCGCTCAACGTTAAGTCATATCGGACGATGAATGAAATGGATGAAGTGATGCTGAAATGAGTCCGGGGTCTATGGAGCTTGTAGTTACCCGACATTCGTCTATCAGGATAAGGGAAAACCCCGGAAATAACCTTATCCAGATAACTCGCCCTGACAGATTCGAACTCGGGACCTCTTGAACGTGAGGCAGACACGCTACCATCCGCGCTATGGAGGCGGGTAAATTGCAGAAATATAGTTGTAGATATAAAGGGAGGCAATCACGACAAGGAACAAGTGACGGGAGATGAAAGTATGACACAGTATCGAACCATTATACCGCTAAGCAAAGCTCAAGCGGAGCGCTGTTGCCATTTTTTTTGTAACTTACGCCCTGCAACGTTAAGTCATATCGGGCGATGAATGGAATGGGTGAACTGATGCTCAAACGAGTCCGGGGTCAATAGAGCTTAGAGTTACCCGACATTCGTCTTTCAGGGTAAGGAAAAACCCCGGAAAGAACTTTATGCAGGTAACTCATCCTGACCGAGATTTGAACTCGGGACCTCTTGAACGTGAGGCAGGCATGCTACCGGGGCGAGCTGCTGTTGCCAAGCTTAGTACGTATACCGACAGAGGTTCAGTACACAAGAGCATCTTTACCCGCCAGCAAAGCTTTTGGCTATTCTTCCCGTAATTAAACAAAACATCAAATATTCCTAAAACATTAAGATCTTACTTTGACACACGTCACAGCAGTGGAACAACAAGTACGGTTTGCAATCCAGTAACTCGCTTTCCGACTTCAGTGATCTTTCCCGGAGATTGAAACGAAGGTACGCTCCCTTTTTCTAAGGATGAAGTTGCTTCACTACAAATCCGTGACATTGTGTGCACACTACCTACACCACAAGGTTACAGAGTTAATTGCTGGGATTTTGACAAATCTACAGTTGCCCTATATCCTGGTTTGGAGAGCTTTCGTAAAAACTTGTTCATATTAAATATAATTTTTCTGCCCTGAGAATGAATCACTTCATGTTTGTTGATCGAAAAATCACTTTTCTAAGCTTCGAGGGACATATTCACACGCTCGGATCACAAACACTGGAAAAAAGATGTGTATAATAATAATTTAATGCAATATTAACAATATTTCTACTCGAGTTCAACACACGACATAACAATGCCATTCACTTGAACAAAACGACACCTCTACCCAGAAAACGAACTGAAAATTAACTCTGTTTCAAACTGCGTGACTTTTGTTTTAATTGTGGGTGTATTATTTACTTATGCTTGAGATAAATATTGAGAAAAGAGTGGTGCTGTTTTTCAGGCTTATCTGCGTTGAATGGATGGATGTTGGGTGTAACCATAGCCATGTGAAGATTAAAAGAGCATCGCTCACGTTATAAGTATCGTAGAGACAGGATTTTTGTACGGTCATGATCAGAAAATAACATTCTTTCTTTTTATAAGATTGGCATCTGTAATATTCAAATATTTATCCGTAACATTTAACCATAAACATGTGAAGATAAAACGTGCATCGCTCGTGTTCTAGGTGTCGTAGAGACAGGACTTTTTACGGTCATTATCAGAAAATAACATTATTTCTTGTTATAAGATTAGCATCTGTCATTTTTCAAACAGTTATCCGAGCGTAATTAATATAGTGTTCCCAGTTCAGGCGCGCGAGATGCGTCTACAACATTCGGCAGCGCTGCTAGGACTTGCAAGTTTAGGATTGGCTGCAGTCTGCAGCACGGCCCGCCTTCATATGTCTTTAGCTTTTGCAAATATTATAGCAATGGCTGCCTAATTGTTAGGGTGGTTAGTATGCTAACAGCCCTGAAGATGAGGATTTGTCTTTAGCCGATATCATTCTCCAACTTCCTTGGAGGTTTGACTGACAGAGTAAATATGTAATTGAAATATTAGATTCCGTTGGTTAACTGTCCATCTCGGTAGCGTGAATGATAGCGTGTCTGCCTCAGGTTCAAGAGTTTCCGAATCTCGGTTAGGATGAGTCATCTGGATAAGGTCTTTTTCCGGAGTTTTCCCTTATCCTGAGATACGAAATTCGGGTAACTCTAAGCTATATAAGCCGTGGGCTCATTTGATCGTCATTTGACTCACTTATTTCCACTTCCAATATGACTTAACGTTGGATGACGTAAATTAAGAAAAACATATTCTGTTATGTAATTGCTCCTTGACAATCAAACAACGCAAGAAGAAATATTCATGACGCATTTCTTGGAAATGACATGGAATATAAAACGTTTAAATGAAATTAATTGCATTTCAAGAAATCTACATTTTTTATAGATTTCTTCCTGTATCGTTTTAAATTTTCTAGCCACAAAACACTATGTAAGTTCGATCCAAATAATAAAAGTCACAAATATTGTCAAATTTTATTTATCAGTAAAAATACCTAATATATTTACACAGCCTCGGTGGATGCCTGCCGCAAAGGGATTATCAGTCACCCTGGTCTTACATTTTTATTCTGCGCTATCGAAAGAAGAGTATTCAGTGAGAGTACTTTGTGTTGTCGTTTTAGTCACAGTATGATTTTTTTAAACAACATCAAAAGTTTTGAAAAATCGTTCAAATATAGGGTAGTCTGGGGCAAAGGGGTTTTCTTGAAAACCAATGTGCAACTTAAATACCAAATTTGATATTGGGATAGGAATAGTAATGGTTTTAGTGACAGAATTTATTGAAACTTGGTGTGGGTTCTTTTCGGTTCGTTGTCCTTTTGAATGCTTTGTTAGGGATGGATTATGAAGGAGTTTGACGGTGTGATGAAAAGTTTGGTGTTTTTTCTAATTGTCGGTGAGCTGGGATCTCTTTCTCAGGGTTCGGTTATGAAAAGTCGTGCTTGCCGTCTCTCTATTCCTTTATTTTCTTTAACCTGGCTGTCTCTTTACTCTCTTACTAGCACTTTCGTTACCTTCCTAGTTTTCCTTTCCCCTTAACGTTTTTACGTTGCTTTGCGAACTCCCTTTATTCCCTATTTTTGCACTGTCTTCAAGACCATAACTCTACTTCGGACTACGACATCGGATCCTACTTCTCTCCCAATAACACGCCTTCTTCCCGTCGTATGAAGTACCAGAGTGACGCCTTTTCCCCGGTCGTATTCCCAGCTTCTATTCTAGCTTTTCTCGTTTATCACCGCCCATTTTCTATTCCTTTACTATTTTACGCCTATCACGTGGTTTACTCTACATTTTATTGGCAGGGTTTATTTCTTTAATTTTCTCTTATTGGTCACTCTCGTCTGTCTTTCCTATGCAGCAGTAATATTTTCCACCCCTTTGGGTTGTATGACCTCTCAGCGTCATAACGGTATTCTGTCATGCTTGGCTGCATTTCCCTTAAGCTTCGCATACCTTGCTGGCGTCTCAATGTCGGGGTAACCTTCGAGGGTTTATTGTTCCATTGTTATTAATTCCTGCCTCGTGTCTGTGTTCAGAAGCAACACCTGTCAAGTTTTTCCTTCATTTACACTATATTGCAATTTCGAATATTCTTTTTAACTTTATTTCTTATATCATTTATTCCCTTTTTATTCCCATTATGCTTATTTATGATCTCTACTGTTGTATTAATTTCTAGTTATCTTTTCCCTCTTGGAACCTGAGGTTTCTGCTTCAAACTTTCTGGAGCTATAGCTTGCGCTGATGAGGGCTTAGACTCCACGAGTAGTTGGTTGCGCTTCATGAAAATGATATACATCTTAAGGGTAATCACATATGTTACTTTAAATCCGATTATAAAGATGTTTTGTATGTTTTATTTTCAGACAGAGCAGTTAGCGGTGCTATGGATACTGTTCGTGCTAATTGTGCTGGGGAACTCTGCTGTTCTGCTTGCACTTTTGATGAACAAACGTCAGAAGTCTCGGATGAATTTCTTCATAATGCATCTAGCTATCGCTGGTAAGCGTGTATTGAAATTTTGGTTTCAAATAAAATTTATCTTTACTGTACTCTATCCGATCTTAAAATATATAAGGATGACAACTGTACAAAGTAGTACAACTTTTGAACTGAGTGAAATAGTGAAGCGCAATTGAAGTAATTGTTTACTACATTATATATGTATAAACATGAGTTTCAGTGAAACAACGACAGTTGCGTTAAGAATCAGACTTAAAAGAGCTAACCGCAAAGAAGGTCAATACGTATTTGTTGGCGGAGTGATACAACCGCATATTTATTTGAGTCCACAATTTAAGCCCATAGCTTTTATCTTAGGAGAGCGGAATATGCAGGTTGTTTCAAAATGACACCGAACGATTATATCCGTTGCGTAGTTTATAACTCAACTATTCCGAATTTCGCTGTCGCTGCTTCGAAGTTCTGTCAGGTAAAACTTTATGCAGCTTCAAATATTAAATGATTTTATGATTAGGCAGTGCAGGAACCACTGGTGTGCGAAACTCAAAAGTTGTTATTGGGACGCACCGGCCACGAAAACAAAAACATTACTCCTTGCTCTTTATCAGTGACCCTAGCCTACCTTTCAGGTAATGGGACAAACGACAGTTACTTGTGAAAAAGTTGACTAATAACTCGGACAGTTGAAGGTTGCTCTTCAGTGTAAAAATACACATTCCGTCCTAACAGAGAGGATTTTGCGTGTACTTAGATAGCAAATACAAGCAATATGGAGCGCTATACGAACGCCGAAATGACGAATATGGTTTTGATGTACGGAACAGCTGAAGGGAGTTCAAGGAACGCACGATTAATCCAGTTTCATTAACAATATATTTTGTAAAATAGTTACATCAATGATAATATTTATTTGTTTAACTTCAGAGCATTTTGTTATGATCTTAATTGTACAGTACTTTCAAACACTTACTGTAAATATCAACAGCTTCCTTTTCAGTTACAAATGCTTTATTTAGTATTGTCAAACACGTGAAATAAAATGCTAGTCTCATTGTATAAGCTGTTTAGTTTTGGTTAATTTATCTACAATTCTTTGATGTTGTTTTCTGTGCTTTTTATCATTTAATGCTTCCATCCTAAATCTCACTAACATTAACTTCCCTCTAAAAGGTATAAGTTGCATTTGTCCACCAGCTTGTTTGTCAACAAATTTATAAAATGTTATTACCTAAAATAAGGATATATTTTCTTTGACAGATATTGCACAATAAATCTCGTTTTGCTACAGTTAAACTTGATAACAAATTAATGGATTGGATTTCTGAAATTCTGCATAGTTATTTTTTTAAAAAAAAAATATTTTATGCGTCAAGGCGAAAATACTCCAAAAATCAGTGCTTTATTGTAGTAAATATTTTTTAAAAACTAAACTATGACCAATATCAAAATTCCGATATATCAGTTTGTTGCACAGCTACTGAAATGTATTGTGTACAGTTTTCAGAGTTTTAGCTGTAATATTGTGAGAGAAGATAGATTTTTAATATGTAAACATAACAAAAAACTGAACTTAGAAAAATGGCTATAAAGATTTGCATGTAGTTTCCATAAAAAATTATTTAATTTATTTATCTTAGAAAGCTCCAGCACTGTAACTGACACCTTCTTACCTCCTAGCAGCATCTTCAGTCTTAGGTTTTAGATGTATTTACTGAAATAGTAGTCTATTTTGACTTTCGACTTCTAATTGAGAAGCAAAACCAGAGGTGTAAAGCATCTCCTGGTTCAGAGTTTGTGAAAACAATGTGGGCATGGTAAAATTTTTATCAATTCTTTCTAATGGCCAAAATCTAAAATAATATATTTTCTCTCAACTACGTCCACCTCTGATACATAGGTACTGCATTGGAACTCCAATTTAGAAAGGCTTATATTTTTCTTTTGCAGTGCTTCAGGCTCAGTTACTTCCCGTTTTACTACAACTGAAGTATCTGTCTTCCCCCATCTGCTCTTATTCATTAATACACAACGGCTCTACTACCCTTTATCTTTGGCATTCTAAAACAGTAAATTAATGTAGCACCATATAAAAGAATAGAGGTACCTTAACCTCTTTAATTTCACAATACATAATTATTCTGGGTAGTTTTACTGAACTAACCTTGTATCACAACTTACGGTGTAATTTTAGGCACAAATAGACACTTGAGTACAATAAATATAATACAAACAGGAGAAACCCTAATGCCCGATTTCACCAACAAATGTTAAGACTTAACACGAGTTTAGCAATAGTTAAAACAAAAATTGAATTTCACCAACAAGTGTTAGCCTAACACTTGTGTTAAATCTCATGTTAAACTAACAAGCCGAATTTCTAATGTTAAGTCCTTAAAAATTGTAAATAGTCAAGATGGCGAGCATGAACTCAGCTGCTGATGTCGATTTGCTATATTTAAGACCGTCTAAATGGCACTCATAGTAGAGTACGGCCTATCAGGAGAAATTATTTTGAGGAACTATCCGAAGACAACTGTTTCGCGGAGGCATAGACTGTCGAAACGTGTTGCTATGAAGGTTACTGCGGAAGTACAAGAGAGGTTAGAACATGCATCGAAAGGAATATTGCGATCTCGCCTTTGATTCAAGTATCAATAACCTTGCGATTTTATAATTCACTGAATTGTCCATCTCCCGTATTGAAACGTTCAAGTCACTTGCCCTTCTTCGCTTCTCGTTTTAAATTTACGTAATACTGAGAACATGTATCGAAAGGAATATGTCGATCTCGCCTTAGCTTCAAGTATTAGTAACTTTGCGATTTTATAATTCACTGAATTATGTGGATAATACATTGTCCACCTCCCGTCTTGAAACGTTCAAGTCACTTGTCCTTCTTCGCACCTCGTTTTAAATTTACGTAATAATGATTTAGAATATACATCGAAAGGAATATGCCGATCTCACCTTTGCTTCAAGTATTAATAACTTTGCTATTTTATAATTCACTGAATTATGTGGATAATACATTGTTCACCTACCGTCTTGAAACGTTTAAGGCACTTGTTCTTCGCACCTCGTTTTAAATTTACGTAATACTGGCAAGTTGTTTGGTGTTTGTAGTAGTGACACATGCATTTGAATTAAATTCGTTTCCAATATTTTCCCCGTGACATCTTTCTCTTTTACATTCACTGCATCCGTCCTCTTATTTTCTGCAATATCCTTACACTTCGTGACCATTTCAATTAACAATTCTTTCTCCGTCGATGAGAAATTTGTCTCACGGCTTTATTTATAATTTTGTTCATCCGCCATTTGTGCAGACAAAAATGAAAACAAACGCGCATCGGAGTACGTTCAGAAAATCTTCCATAGCCTTCTACAGCTGTGATATTTACAAGTTTCTTGGCGCTAACACAGGTTCGTTAATATTTTAAGAAAACAGGTTGGTGAAATGCAAGAAATTTAACATTAGTTTTAGCGCTGTGACAATTGTTGCGTTGCATTTGTTAACGTCGATTTTAACATCTGTTGGTGAAATTAGGCATAACAATAATAACTTTAGACGCTAAGTATCACTTCTAAAGCACTAGAACAACACTAGAAAACATAAACAAACATTTCGCGTCATTACACAGGAAGTATATCAAGGAAACGACAAAAAGACATCCAAAAACGTTACTGCCATCTAGGGGATTCATATGAAAGCTGTTTAAAATAGGCTACGGTGGCTGAGTGCTATTTTAACGTGTATTTTAAAGTCAAATCGTTTGTAATTTGTTTGCATTCAAAAATGTGGGCATGCCATTTAAAGCATGGAGAGACGTTTCACCTACGTAGAGCTTTAAAATGGCGTCCAAAGCAGGCGTTGTATTTACTCTACGTGCATGAAACTTTGTAAACAAATAAATTAAATTATGATGCGTACTTTGCAATAAAAACAAAAATTCCGTTTTTCTTCACGAAAATTAATAAAACAGCACCTTAGCCCCCCTTAACAGTAGCAAGCTACTGTGGAGTATGTCGGTATGTTTACAAACAGCTGCAGCATGCAGCACGGCGTGTGACATACTTGCGAACTCCGACAGCGTGAGGTACGCGTCGTTGTTCCTGTCACTGTCTAATCCACACTCATTCTGGAACATTTTTATTTGCCTCTATTGGCGGTAAAGCCTTTCTATATGTGTCACATGGACACATCTACTTCTATCTGTTCGTTCGGTGTCATTTTGAAGCATCCTATATATATGCCTGGATGGGAAACAAAATTTATAAACAAATATAGGTAGTTATATTAGGTTACATGCCTGGGCCTTTTCTAAACCTCCGGTTGGCTATAAATAAAAGATCAGTTGACAGAAAACAACTATTTTATTAACAAAAGATTTGTACACTTATAATTAACCTTTCAACATAATCACCGAAGAGATGGAACATTTATAGTATCTGTGGACAAGCTTTGCAATATCCTCAGCAAAAAATATTTCCGCCAATGATTTCAAATGAGCATTAACTCTGTGCCACAGTAATTCATCATAACAAACCCTGTGCGTGCTATTTCTGTTGCAGACCTCTCCGTTGGAATGATCAGCGTGCTGACAGATATTGTTTGGCACATTACGGTTTCCTGGTATGCGGGCAATGCAGCCTGCAAAATAATTCGCTTCCTACAGGTATGCACTGCACATCCTCAACGTTTCTGTACCACAGTTATATTGGCTGCAGTTAAAACTTTGCTAGACAAGCTTTCAGGGTAATTAGACATAGTAATTAGTCTTATCTTTTATATTTACATGCCTTCATCTGTTTTTCTATTCACTATAATCAAGCTAAGCATTTGTAGAAATTCTTTTATAAGCTACCTGTTAACATTCTTGACTTTTCGCGTTTAGTTTTTAAACTATAGTGATTAATTAACTAATTTTACGTATCCCCCCGTTCTTTTTTATGAAATGCTGCACTAGACTCCTTATAATTGCAATTTCATATCGTCTTGACCATCCCAAATAACAGATCGACAGTCCTCTTTAGGTAATCTCGTTGTGCTGTCCACCCAACACAAGAAGGCAAGACAGAGAAATGTATAACACAGGAGAAGAAAGGTAGTGGCGGTGTGACGTCAGCTCCGCCAGCTCTCACCGCAAAATATGCTCCCGAAGGAAAGGTAGGTTAGCATGTGACGTCACCGCGCTGACTACTGCTATCGAAGGGGAAGGAATAGTTTGATGTGTGCGGGTAGGACAGACAGGAAACGTATGTACAACTTACATCTTGGGTGTTGTAACATTAATGCTGATGTTTTAATTACACAATTGGTCACTGGTTATAAACAATTACATTTTGGCTCTGTGCTATGAGAAAATATATAAATCTTCAAACTCGAGTTTATCTGAAGGACAGGCATGTTATAAGGTAAATAAAATGAAACATAAGGTAATTTTCTCTGCAAATTAGAGGACACCCATTCAGAACAAAATCACGTGGACATTTTCCAACACTTTGTGTTTCTTTTTTCTTTAACTAGTTTATCAGTATCAGGACGTACGAGGGCTGTTCAATAAAGAATGATCACAATTTTTTTTTTGACAACGTACCTTTAGTCATCCTCATAATTTTGATAGTCCTTCTCAAAATAGTCTCCCCGGAATGCGATGCACTTGTCCCAGCGTTTCTGCCAGTCTTCAAAGACATGCTGGAAACAATTTTTGAGATATCCTTCAAAGTCGCCTCCGCAGCCTTCACCACTGCTACTGATGATGGATAATGTCTCCCACGAAGGCATTTATTCAAGTTAGGGAATAGAAAAAAGTCACATGGGCCTAAATCTGGACTAGGGGAGGGTGAGGGATGCTCTTCACGTTCATTTTTTAAAGATCTTCAGCGACAACTTTGGCAATATGCGGCCGCGCATTTTCGTGGTGCAGCATCCAGCCTGCTTCAAGGAAATGTAGTCTTTTGTGTCTGATATGGACTTGCACTGTTTTCCGAACATCCCTGTAATGTTGTCCAGTTACTGACGTCTGTGCAGGTAGAACATACTGATAAACCACTCCATGAATATCAAAGAATGAGATTCCATAAAGTTCCCAGCAGAATAAGCAGTTATGAAAATAGACACTCATATAATTTACTGTATATGCCACATGTAAACTTAAAATATTTTGTTGCAATTTTAAGTGAGAGGGTACTTCACTTGTTTATTTTTATGTTTTATTATAATGTCATCTCTCTCTAGATTTCTCATATATAGTTAAAGAGTTCATTGGAGCAATATTTTTTATCTATTTGCTAATTATATTAGTGGATGTTAAGTTTTCGCCACGACACCTTTACGTAAGCTTTCAGAAAATCGATCATAATGTGACTTTGTGGGTTCGTGAAATTAAAGATCCAGGTTCACAAACTCAAAATGTTCTCTATTTCTACCGAATTACAGTTGGGGCACTTGCCGATTACATAGAATTACGTAGCGCACACAATTACAATCCACCAGTTCGTCTGTCGCAGGTCCACTCCACACTCACAATTACGTACAACTCCTCTGATACACGTACGCAGTCTTCCAGTCCATTGTCTAACACCGCGCTCTTCACGGCTGCTCGCCAAGAACTGAACCCTCCTCCAGCCCGACGCGTCGCTTATATAGGACCAACTGGCCAATCTAGAAGGCTCTGGGTTAGATAAAATATCCTGGCTGTTCCAGAAGTCAGGGGGAGGGGAAAGAGACGGCAAGTGGCCTGCGATATACTCCCAAACATCCCCTTCGTTAACGCTACAAGATAAATGGGTAGGCGTGACCTAAATGCCACCTGTCCCCCACTCAGCTGTCAGTTGGTCGTGCCTTCCGATAATTGGGTGACAATAAGTTCTGAAATACTGAACAGATAATTCTGAACTAAGCCTTGTTTTGTAAGGAATCTTTCAAGCTTTCTACTGGTACCACTGTAACTCCAATGATGCTAGTTTTTCTTTTGTCTTTGGCTGTGTATGTTAACAGTTATTTGTTATAATATTTTTATTAGTTATTGGTGAATATATGATATGGATAAGCCAAAAACATTTCGAAAGAGAAAGCTTATAGGCAATCGTTTACTACACATAAATAGAATAGACAATGAAACCACATGTAATATTGAGGTTAGTAGGCCCAGTTCACACAATACATGAGCTAATCATGACAGTAGACATATACAGAAATTGATAAGCTGCGAGTCCTGAAAGCAGATAAAATGATTGAAGAGCTGGCCAAGAAGGCAACACAAATGAAGAGCAACTTGAAAAGAACAGGTTGGAATATAGAAGGTCAAGACTATGCAGCAGGAATGCTCTGACTCATGTGAGAAGTCAGTAATCCATATATAAACTTTAAAGCTGTTTTTCTCAGTTTCACATTTTTTCAGGTTCCGGTACACTTTTTTTTTAAAAAAAAATTATTAACCAAAACATATGATTTTGGTGTGTATTAAACAGACTCATAAGAAGAAGAATAATAAGAGATTTTTTCTCTGAGATTTATAATACTTGTTTAAAAAATAAAATGTTCTGAAATTTCAGTGCTTTTTTCTTACAGAAAACTAAAAAATTATAACAAATTAGCAGTACAAAGTTTCAAATAATAATAGGTATTATTAAATATAAAGGTTTTAAGAACATGCCAGATAGGCAGTACCTTCTAACCTTAATTTTGATACAGAATTTCTGGATGTGATATACTACCTTGTCTTTCTAAAATAAATGGTAAAACCATTAAAAAGACACGCAATGGATAAAACCTGAGGCATTTTTTATTTAATTGCTGTCAAATGATTGTCGAAATACTGGTTTAAAATAGGAAGAAAATTATTTTACAATTCTGTGCAACGTCTCTAGCGTTTTAGTAAAAATGAGAATGTTATCATTATTATTACACGATATCCCAAACTAAATATAATTGGGAAGGCAGATTAATTGCATGAGCTTTCAACAATGCGATATCACAGGTTTAACAAAATTACTTCCTGTGTTCACAGACATAACCTAGATTTGTTTTGTAAACAGAGAATGCAATATCATCATCTGTGTATTCAGTCACTTGTTTTATTTGCATGGAATGCACTATTATTTCTATAGGCCGCTCTGCGAAAGGTCGACTAACTAATCGATTTACACAATATAGAATAATGCATATATATGTTGTGTTTTGTGCTGTATGCTCTCTGCGGGGCACGAGTGTTTTGTTAACTGAATAGGAATGCTAAAAGCATTTGGTGAATAGTAAACCTAGTTGTGGCTTGTTTGCAATGGTGTGTTATGTTGTTTATACGCTTTGGAATATTTCTATTCAGAAAGCAAGTTGTCAAACCACGCTCTAAATCTTGGAGTATTGCTTGTTGATGTTTTGTAAAGGAAAACATTTCACTTCGCTTAAAAATATTAATTCTATTCATATAATGAAAGAAACTAACCTCAAATATTTCAGAAAGAATTCAGTTTTTTTATAAATAAAGTATGCTGAAATAGATTTGCCCAGTGATTCCTTAGTATCCGCATCCACTTTAAAGAATTCGATACGTGCAATCACATGACTTGTACTCATTCTTTTAAAAATTTCCTTAGAAATATGTATTCTTTCATATCCTTCATGTTAATTAAGATGGTCGTTTGTAGAAATGGAGTTATGATATACCAGCTGTGTCAGCTGCCCCTTATTTTCAAGTTTTATGCAATCCGCATTTTATGCCCTATCATGAAGAAATGGACCCCATTATTAGATTCCACTCGCGTATTTAGCACGGATGTTGAACACTTGTGCCTGATTTTACCAACAGACGTTAACATCGTCGTTAACAAATGTAACGTAACAATTGTCACAGCGCTAACACTACTGTTAAATTTGTTACATTTCACCAACCTGTTCTCTCAAAATGTTAACAAACACGTGTAAATATTACAGCTATAGAAGGCTACGAATAAGTCCTATTATTTTCAGAACGGACTGCGATGCGCTTTGGTTTTCATTTTCCTCTGCACACAGCTGAAAAAATGGCGGGTGAAAAAAAGCCGTCAGACAAATTCCTAACCGATGGAGAAAGATTTGTTAATTGAATTATTGAAAAACCGTAAGAATATCGTGGAAAATAGGGGGACGGATGCGGTGAATGTAAAAGAGAAAGATGTCACGTGGGAAAATATCGCAAGCAATTTTAATTCAAATGTATATGTCACTAATACAAACAGCAACCAACTTCCTTAGTATTACGAGGTGCGACGAAGGACAAGTGACTTGAACGTTTCAAGACGGGAGATGGAAAGTGTATTACCCACATAATTCAGTGAATTATAAAACCGCAAAGTTATTAATACTTGAAGCAAAGGCGAGATCGGCATATTCCTTTCGATGCATGTTCTAACTCTGTATTACGTAAATTTAAAACGAGGAGCGAAGAAAGACAAGTGACTTGAACGTTTCAAGACGGGAGGTGGACAACGTATTATCAACATAATTCAGTGAATTATAACCTGGCAAAGTTATTAACACTTGAAGTAAAAGAGAGGTCAGTATATTCCTTTCGATGCATGTTTCAACCCCGTATTACGTAAATTTAAAACGAGGTGCGAAGAAGGACAAGTTACGAGTGACTTGAACGTTTCAAGACGGGAGGTGGACAGTGTATTATCCACATAATTCAGTGAATTATAACCTGGCAAAGTTACTAACACTTGAAGTAAAGGAGAGGTCAGTATATTCCTTTCGATGCATGTTTCAACCCCGTATTACGTAAATTTAAAACGAGGTGCGAAGAAGGACAAGTGACGAGTGACTTGAACGTTTCAAGATGCGAGGTGGACAGGGTATTATCCACATAATTCAGTGAATTATAAAATCGCAAAGTTATTAGTACTTGAAGCAAAGGCGAGATCGGCATATTTCTTTCGATGCATGTTCTAACTCAGTATTACGTAAATTTAAAACGAAGAGAGAAGAAGAACAAGTGACTTAAACGTTTCAAGACGGCAGGTGCACAGTGTATTATTCACATAATTCAGTGAATTATAACCTGGCAAAGTTATTAACACTTGAAGCAAAGGCGATATCGGCATATTCCTTTCGATTCATGTTGTAATTCAATATTACGTAAATTTAAAACTAGGAGCGAAGGACAAGTGACTTGAACGTTTCAAGACGGGAGGTGGACAGTGTATTATCCACATAATTCAGTGAATTATAAAATTGCAAAGTTATTAATACTTGGAGCAAAGGTGAGGTCGGAATATTCCATTCGATGCATGTTCTAACTCAATATTACGTAAATTTAAAACAGGGAGCGAAGGACGAGTGACTTGAACGTTTCAAGACGGGAGGTGGACAGTGTATTATCCACATAATTCAGTGAATTATAAAATTGCAAAGTTATTAATACTTGAAGCAAAGCCGAAATCGGCATATTCCTTTCGATGCATGTGCTAACTCAATATTACGTAAATTTAATACAGGGAGCGAAGGACGAGTGACTTGAACGTTTCAAGACGGGAGGTGGACAGTGTATTATCCACATAATTCAGTGAATTATAAAATCGCAAAGTTATTAATACTTATAGCAAAGGTGAGATCGGAATATTCCATTCGATGCATGTTCTAACTCAATATTACGTAAATTTAAAACAGGGAGCGAAGGACGAGTGACTTGAACGTTTCAAGACGGGAGGTGGACAGTGTATTATCCACATAATTAAGTGAATTATAAAATTGCAAAGTTATTAATACTTGGAGCAAAGGTGAGGTCGCTTAATTAAACATATTGAAATCTCTGTCATGTTGAGTTGCTTGGATAAGGTTTTATTCCGAGGTTTTCCCTCATCCTGAAAGACGAATGTGAGGTAACTCTAAGCTCCATGGACCGCGGACTCATTTGAGCATCATTTCACCAATTTCATTCACCGACCGATATGACTTAACGTTGGAGGACGTAAATTGCACAAAGAAAAAAAAATTGAAATTGTTTGGAGAAAAAGAATTAATCCTATAGATAATGAGTGATTTAAAAATAAATAAAAATAATTTTTAGTGTAACTCTTACTCTTAATAATACATATAAAATATCATATTCCTTTCGATGCATGCTCTAACCTCTCTTGTACTTCTGCAGTAACCTTTATAGCAACACGTTTCGACAGTCTATACCTCTGTACAAATGTTTCTCCGGATAGCTCCTCAAAATCATTTCTCCTCATAGGCCGTACTCTATCACGAATGCCACTTAGGTGGTCTTAAATATAGCAAATGGACAACAGCTGCGTTCACGCCCGCCATCTTGACTGTTTACAATAGCTAACGACTTGACAACAGTAATTTGGCTTTTTAGTTTAACAAGAGATTTAACACGAGTGTTAGGGTAACAGTTGTTGGTGAAATGCAATTTTTATTTTAACTATTGCTAAACTCATGTTAAGTCTTAAGATCTATTGGTGAAATCGGGCATTAATGAAATTAGTACTAATATAGGTGTTATCACATCGCTTGTAGTATGTTCGGAATTAAACAGTTGACGTTTGCACGTCTGCAAATGTTCACTGGAACCAGCGAATAATATATCTTAGACGGGATGTTTACCTGACACGTTACTAGATAGTTCAGTTAGAACGAGCGCAAAACTGCGATGTCATCTGTCTGCTGTGAAGGTGGTTCGAATACTTTGAACAGATGTGCCAAATTTTTTTCCATGTAATGCTCACAATTAACAATTATTATTCTGCAAATTGTTATTATTTTTATATTCAATTGTTTTATTTATGTTTTATGTTATTGTTTGATGTTTCTTTATCAAGTAGTTGTTTAAACACACCTATAGGTAGGTGCAATTGAAATAAGGATCACTTATACACAATTGAACACAGAAAATAAGGAAATTACAGTATCAGAGTTTAACGTGGAGGTTAACACAATTTTGCAGACATCGAATTATTGTACTATTAAAAATTGATATCTTCTGTGATGCTCGAATGACCACTTTTCTATTCCTGTAACACGACTCCTTTAACAAAGCAAGTGCTCGAACTGATGACCTTCTTGGGTAATGTAGGCCCTCAGAGGCTGTATAATTAATTATTATGAATTCGGTTTCCAAGTTTTGATGAACATAACAAGAGTATTTACAATGCTGAGACTCGAACCTGTGTGAATTGGTGTTAGAGCATAGGAGATGTCATAATACCATAGAGCTATTTCGAGATTTGCCTGAAAGTACGTTCTGGGTTCAGTAGTCGAACGTATATGCCTGGCGCTATACCTTTGCCACCTCACGAGTTCTCTTGATTTAGACTTTTTTTAGGTAATTTACGTCCTCCAACGTTACATCATATCGGACGGTCAATGAATTGGGTGAAATGATGCTCAAATAAATCCGGGGATCATGGAGCTTAGAGTTGACCGACATTCGTCTTGAAGGCTAAGGGATAACCCTGAAAATACCTTATCCAGGTAACTCACCCTTACCGAGATTCGAACTCTGGACCCCTTGAACGTAAGGCAGATACGCTACCATCTACGCTACCGAGGCCAGTACTTAGCCTTTAAGACACTTTTAATCTTTTCTTGCGTGTTTTAATATTATTAATTAAATGGCAAAACTCTTATGCATGTTAATTGAGCTGCACGAGATGTAATTTACGCAAACACATAAATAAACCGCGTAATAATATGTTTAATAATATGTACGTTTTGACTGTACTGATCCATTATGGCTGAGGCGTGTCTCTAATTTTATCTTAATTTTTGGCACCCAATCCCTGCTTTAAGTACAAGAATCCGCCATTTTCTTTTCAGGTAATGTTAGTGTACTCATATGATAGGTGGTGTGGGTTCTTTTTGGTTCGTTGTCCTTTTGAATGCTTTGGTAGGGATGGATTATGAAGGAGTTTGACGGTGAGATGGAAAGTTTGGTGTTTTGTCTACTTGTCGGTGAGCTGGGATATCTTTCTCAGGGTTCGGTTATGAAAAGTCGTGCTTACCGTCTCTCTATTCCTTTATTTTCTTTCACCTGGCTATCTCTTTACTCTCTTGCTAACACTTTCGTTGCCTTCCTAGTTTTACTTTCCCTTAACGTTTTTACGTTGCTTTGCGAACTCCCTTTATTCCCTATTTCTGCACTGTCTTCAAGAACATAACTCTGCTTCGGACTGCGACATCGGATCCTACTTCTCTCCCAATAACACGCCTTCTTCCCGTCGTATGAAGTACCAGAAAGACGCTTTTTCCCCCGTCGTATTCCAACTTTTCTTCTAGCTTTTCTTGTCCATTTTCTATTCCTTTACTATTTTACGCCTATCACGTGGTTTACTCTACATATTATTGGCAGGGTTTATTTCTTTAATTTTCTCTTATTGGTCACTTTCGTAGTCTTTCCTATGCAGCAGTAATATTTTCCACCCCTTTGGGTTGTATGACCTCTCAGCGTCATATCGATATTCTATCATGCTTGGCTGAATTTCCCTTAAGCTTCGCATACCTTACTGGCGTCTCAATGTCGGGGTAACCTTCGAGGGTTTTTGTTGTATTGTTCTATTTCCTGCCTTGCCTCTGTGCTCAGAAGCAACTCTGTCCGATTTTTCCTTCATTTACACTATATTGCTATTTCGAATATTCTTTTTAACTTTATTTCTTATATCATTTATTCCTTTTTTTATTCCCATTATGCTTATTTATGATCTCTACTCTTGTATTAATTTCTAGTTATCTTTTCCCTCTTGGAACCTGAGGTTTCTGCTTCATAGATCTATTTTTCCGAGGAGTTTACTAAATTATTTTGCCATGTATACTCTAATAACAGGTTTTAAAAATCGGCTGGAAGCCGGAGTACGCTCTCAGTAAAGGATTCGTATGTTTTTGAGATGTACTTTAGCGAGTAGTACGTGTTTTCCCTCAAGCCGCTATTCCTCTGAATTTTGCAAATTCCTCTCTCTAAAAACGTCAGGCAAAACATTTTAGTAAGCTCAAAGGGGGACTAAGGCTCACATGCCGTTGATAGGTGGCCTACACTCCAAAAATTTGTGCTTATTCCAAAATTTTACAATTTACAACTTTAGGATACATTTATTTGTCTTTATCTTGTTGCTACCTTGTCTTACATGACAATCTGGTCTTCTGCTCTGTCAGGTAGCTCTTAACCTCCATGTCTCCTTGTTACTTAATTAGCCCCTTTCTTCCCCCTCATCTTCCTTTCTTATATTCTTTACGTTTCTAGCTCATTTTTCTTTTACTTTCTGCAAGAACTCACCAACATTTCTTAGCTTCTTTTCCTCATTTCCTGTTAACATATTATAGCTACTATCCTCTTCTCTACTTTCTCCCATTTTTCCTCCCAAACGTTTTTTTCAACGTTGCAACCGCCTCGCATTCTGCTACATAGTGTTCTATGCTTCCTTTTCCCCCACACAATTCACATAATGCCGGCCCTCGTAGCCATGGTCGCTAAAGCGTATGTCTCTAGAGTTCCGCCGCGCAGAGGGTCGCGTGTTCGAGTTTCAGCTTGGGCATGGGTGTTTATGTGTAAAGTGAATATTTGTGAAACTAAAAAAACAGATAATAAAAAAACGGAAATAAAGAAAAATATAGACTATGTAAAAGCTTTTGATAAAGTAAAAAGAAATTTGCTATTGGAAATAATGATTAAAAATGGATTTCCTCAACATTTAGTAGGAACAGTACAAAGTATGTATATAAATGCAAAATTTAAATTGAAGAAATCCATAGAAAAAGATAACCTAGTAGAAATTAATTTAGGACTAATACAGGGGTGTCCATTGTCACCTAACCTATTTAATATATATGTTAATGACGCAGTTTTACGATGGAAAACTATGCTCAGAACACATTTTAAAATAAAGGGAAGAAATGTTGACACATTGCTGTTTGCTGATGACCAGATTTTAATTGCGGAGACGGAAGATAACGTACAAAGAGCCATACATGAATTAAATAATATTACAAAAGAATATAATCTTCATACTTCATATGAAAAACAAAAATAATGGCTTTTATAGGAACGAACCATTTGAGAGCAAAAGTTTGCATAAATGATAAACCCAACAACAAAGTTATTTTAATTATCTTGGCTATATTGTGTCATATACCAGCAATAGAGATATACAAAGTAAAATAAACAAATTCGAAAAAATATGTGGCACAATAAAAATAACTTTTAAAAATTGTAATCGTCAAACTTTATTAAAACTGTATAAAATAATGGCGATCCCAACCCTGCTTTATGGGTGTGAAAACTTTGTCTTGACTATCTCACAACAGAAGAAAGTGGAGGCTGCTGAGATGAAATTTCTGAGACAGGTGGCAGGTTACAGACTCATAGACAAGAAAAGAAACGAGGATATTAGAAGAGAATTGGAAATTCAGAATCTAAATGAAACAATCATTGCATACAGGCAAAAATGGCAAGATCATGTGCAGAGAATGACCGAAGACCGTACACCACAAATAGTATACAAGTATAAACCTGTAGGTAGAAGAAATGTTGGCAGGCCACGAATGAGATGGTCCGATCAATTTCCTTGAAGTCGGAACGGGCCACAAGGCTTATACCGTGATGATGATAATGAAAAATCGGTTCAGTAAGAAAAAAAATCCCTTTTTCTTACCTCTTATCCCTCTTAGAAATATTTTCCTGTTCTCATCCAAGCTAACCCTTCTCTCTCTTGCCTATTGCAGTAATCTACGTATGCTTGTTGTCCACAGTTTCTTTTTATTTGTTTCTAAAATTGTAATGATTTCATATTTTCTAGACTTCCCCATAT
This sequence comes from Mantis religiosa, assembly GCA_030765055.1. Taxonomy (NCBI): domain Eukaryota; kingdom Metazoa; phylum Arthropoda; class Insecta; order Mantodea; family Mantidae; genus Mantis; species Mantis religiosa. The sequence continues at coordinate 206,728,304 of CM060951.1, read as the reverse complement.
TTCCTGTCTTTCTATATCTTCTATTCTGCATTTTACCAATTTACTCAGATCGCTTGTATTCCTTTCCTCTAATCTCCATATATCTCCCATTCCTATTTTTTCCCCATAATTCCTCCTATCTCTGCCCACCAATTATTTGAGTGCATTAATCTTTTTTGCTGTCTCATGCATAATTTCACAATTTCCCGTTCTTCTTTAACCAAACACCTATACCAAAATTTTATTATTCTTTCCATTATTATTCCATTTCTTCTTGTCTTTCCTAATTCTACTAAAGTTACTTCCCTAGGTGCTGATCTTGGTAAGCCTAGTAGCTCTTTACAAAACCTTCTGTAGCTGCGCCCCTCCCCCCAGATCTCCACTGCATACAACATTTTGTATTCAACTAGTGCTTCATATATTCCTTCTAACTATAATAAAAAAGTTCTAAAAAATTAGGTGCGGCTGACTCACTTGTTATTGTACAATAGTTATAATGGGAAAAGGAGATCAAGGTATACTTAAGCCTTAGCCAAATATTTTAAAAGCCGATGTATGTATGTGTGTATACATAGCTAATAAATAAAAAAACTGATTAGATATCACACATAGTATTTAAGTTTCATCATTCTCTGGGGATGCTGCAGGAAAATTTACAAGAAAATTTACGAGAAAACCGGAAAAAAAACCTAGGCCAAGTAAGCGGCCACAAGAATTCAACGCAGACCTCCCAAATGGAGGCCACAGACGAAAGCACCTAAGCCATATCGCGTGGTCATACTATCTCTTACATGGGCACTGTTAAAAACATTCATGATAAGAAAATGCCTCCCAATTATTTCAGCTAAATTATGATAAATTTAAGATATTTTCACGACTAATGCAAGGTATATCTTGAGTTTTGTAGCTACAGCCCCTGAAGCTCTATTCAATATAAATGACTACAACATAACTCGTAAATCATAACAGGTATACAAACCTTACCACACAAAAATTTAGATCAAGTTGAAGCAATGCTTGCACTTTTCTCAAACTGGAAGTCCTTATTCGTTCTTTCCTTCCTTGTAAAAACATTGAAATTTAAAAATAATCACATAGCCACTAATTCTTAAAAGATCTGGCTACAAATTTCTCTCAAGGTAAACTATATAGTAAAAGCTTTTATGCTGGAAAAGGAATAGTTTTTAAATTTTTATGAAGTCAATTTTATTTACTTTTATACTTTGGAAGGCTCAAATATATTTGCGTTTAAATATTCATCAAAAGCTTTTAATAAAACTGTCACAATCTCTTCTGGCAATTACTTCTTTATTCTTTAATCACACCACACGTCTTAAAAATAACCCACATGTATTTTTACCTTTACTTTCTCACAAAATATGGACAGTTATTGCAATACTTTAGACAATTTAGGTCACCCAACGTTAAGTTAGATGAAACTATGAATAGAATGATGCCCAAATGAGGCCAGAGTTCATAGAGTTTAGATTTATCTGACATTCGTCTTTCCTGATAAGGAATATCACGAGAAAAACCTTATCCAAATATCTTATCCTGACCGAGATTCGAACGCGTGATCTCTTGAACGTTAGGCAGACACGCTACCGAGGTGGGCTGCAG